>SZWC01000374.1:333188-402479 GCA_023375785.1 Penium margaritaceum
GCGTCCCTTGCTTGCTGCCATGTGACCGTTAGCGATCTGGCGACCCCGGTCCAGGACCCCGCTGAGACCTGGATCATCGACTCCGGGGCCACGCATCACATGACGGCCTCTCGTGAGGCCTTCAGTATGCTCGGTCCTGTAGGCGATGTCTCTGGTGTCCAGAAGGGCTCCGAACAGGTGTTGCCTGTCCGTGGTGTTGGCGTTGTTCGTTTCCGTGGTCCTGCCGGTGACGTCGTTCTCACCGACGTCCTCTTCGTCCCTGGTCTCGAGCTCAGCCTCCTGTCCGTCACTGCACTTGACCGCATGAGCATGAACGTTGTGCATTCACGTGGTGTTGGCACTGTGTCGCTGCGTCCGTCTGGTCTCGTAGTCCTGCACGCCACCGCCCGTGGCAACCTGTGGCATGTGCCCCGTCTCTCCTCTTCCCCTTCTGTCTCCTCCCCGTCGGCCGCCACAAGCCATGTGTTTATCACCAGCACGCTTTCCCCTTCACACACTCGCCTCT
This sequence comes from Penium margaritaceum, assembly GCA_023375785.1. Classification (NCBI taxonomy): domain Eukaryota; kingdom Viridiplantae; phylum Streptophyta; class Zygnematophyceae; order Desmidiales; family Peniaceae; genus Penium; species Penium margaritaceum. The sequence continues at coordinate 333,694 of SZWC01000374.1, forward strand.
TGCACCGCCGCCTTTGCCACGTCCACTCGGTCGCCGTAGAAAGCATGCTCCGCACCCAGCCGGCCAAGGGCCTTGATCCGGAGACTTTCCCCCTCCCGTGCCCCACCGAGTGCAGTGATTGCGCTCAAGGGAAGATACACCGGTCCACGTATCCCCTATCTTCCTCCCGTGCGTCCGCCCCTCTTGACCTTGTCCATTCGGACGTCATGGGCCCTCTCCCCACCGAGTCTGTCAGCGAGCATGACCGCTATGTCCTCACCCTCACTGACGACTACTCTCGCTACCGCTGGGTCTTCTGCCTTCGACAGAAGAGTGAAGTCGCCCGTACCATCCAGGACTGGCTTGTCCTTGCGGAGCGCGAGTTTGGCCGCCCTCTTCCCCGCTTTTGCTCCGATCGCGGTGGTGAGTACATGGGTGAGGCCACGGCCTTTCTCGACTCACGCGGCATCCACCATGAGACATCCGCGCCCTACACGCCCGTCCAGAACGGTGTTTTCGAACGGTGGAACCGTACCATGGCCGATGCCGTCCGCACCATGCGGGTCGAGTCGGGTCTCTCCGATGGCTTCTCCTTTGAAGCCATGGCCTACATGACCTGGGTCTGGAACCGGATTCCCCACGGTCCCCTTCCTCGCCAGTCCACTCCTTACCAGCATTGGTGCAGTCAGCGTGCTGACCTCCACCCGGCTCGCGTCTGGGGCTGCGTGGCCGTGGTGTGGCTGCCCGCCGTGCAGTAGGACGGCAAGCTCACCCCCCACGGACGTCCCTGCACCTTCCTCGGTGTCTCTCGTCAGTCCAAGGCCTGGCGCTTCTGGGATCCCTCCCGGCACTACATCGTCGAGTCCCGGGATGCACTCTTCTTCGAGGACCTGTTTCCTCACGACCTCATTCGCTCCGGCTCGTCTGTGTCTATCCCGTCGCATGGGGGAGTGAGTCCGTCCTCCGTCCTGTCGCTTCCGGGTGACACATCGCCCAGTCCTTCTGAGCCGGTAGTCCCAGTCGCGTCTGTTGGTCCCTCCGGGCCAAGAGCCCCAGTCGCGTCCGCTGGTCCCTCTAAGCCGGTAGCCCCAGTCGCATCTGCCGGCCCCTCCGAGCCCACGGTCCCAGTCGTGTCCGCTGGTCTCTCCGAGCCGGCAGTCCCAGACGCGCCCGCCAGTCCCTCCGGGCCGGCAGCCCCAGTCGTGTCCGCTGGTCCCTCCGGACCGGCAGCCCATGTCTTGTCTACTGGCCCGTCCGGTCCGGCAGTCCCTGACGCGCCCGCCAGTCCCTCGGGGCTAGCAGCCCTACTCGTGTCCGGCGGCCCATCCGGGCCAGCTGCCCCGGTTGCATCCGTTGGCCCCTCCGGGTCAACAGCCCCGTCTACCTCCATTGGCCCGTCGGACTCAGTGCCATCTTCTGCCCTGCCACGTTACACACGTGGCCCAAGCAGCAGCCTCTGACCCAGACCGTCGACGAGCGTGCGGACTTTCGCACCATGCTCCATGGCGCCTCGACCCCCCGTGGCTCCACGTGTCTCCTCCACTCCCACGGTCGTCAGTGGGGACCCTGGCACCAAGGCCCTCAGCTTGACCACCTCAGCCATCATTGCAGACCTTCACCCGGGCTCCAGACTGGGCTACGCTATGCTCCATCACGAGCATCGGCACGCTGTCGTGGCTGCACTCACGCGCATCCCACCAGGGGCTCAAGATGCACACGCTCTCTCAGTCCGTTCCATAGCACGCCCGGAGGACCCAGCCACCCTGCGCGAGGCACGAGCCTCTCCTGAGGCCGCACACTAGGACGCTGCCTGTGCCGATGAGCTCTCTGCTATACGACAGCACCATGTGTACGACCTCATCGACCTTCCTCCAGGTCGGAAGGCCATCGGTGCCAAGTGGGTCTTTCGGCGCAAGTGGAAGCCCGACGAGTCCTTGGACAAGTACAAGGGCAGCCTTACAGCCAAGGGGTTTGCCCAGATTCTTGGGGTCGATTACGACCAGATCTTTGCCCCAGTTGGCCGGTTCTCCACTAGCCGGGCGCTCTTCAGCCTGGTCGCCCAGCATGGGTGGGAGCTGCATTAGATGGATGTGAGCAACGCGTTTCTCCATGGCTCACTAGAGGGTGAGGAGCTCTACATGGTGCAGCCTCCAGGCTTCGATGACGGCACTGGGAGAGTCTGGCGACTGTGTAAGCCCCTCTATGGCCTGAAGCAGTTGCCTCAGTGCTGGAACCAAGAAATCAGCAGCACGTTCCTTCGGGGCGGACTCCAGCGCAGCACCGCTGACCCCGCACTGTTTGTCAGTCCGCGAGGCCAGACTTTCGCCGTTGTTCTGGTTTACGTCGACGATCTCCTCATCGCGTCGCAAGACACGGCTGCCGTCCGGCGCGTCAAGGACTTACTGCACGCCGCCTACCAGATGAAGGATCTCGGATGTGCCAGAGTCTTCCTGGGCATGGAGCTCGAGCATGATCGTTCCCAGGGCGTCCTGCACATCCACCAGGCCACCTATGTGCAGACTCTGTCCAACCGCTTTGCGGAGGACCTGCCACTCGTGCCGAGGGCATCCTCACCCATGTCACCCGATGGCCAGGTGAAGCTGAAGAGTCCCGACCCAGCTGTTGTTGGGGAGCCAGTTGACGGGACCACGTACCTGCGAGTCATCGGGTCACTGATGTTCCTGGCGACGACGACGCGCCCAGACATCGCGTTCGCCGTCAACCTCCTGGCCCAGTTCTCTCAGGAGCCGCGTCACCTCCACTACGAGGCCGCGATCCGAGTATTGCGCTATGTCGTCTCGACTCCTCAGCGAGGTCTCANTGCCGAGGGCATCCTCACCCATGTCACCCGATGGCCAGGTGAAGCTGAAGAGTCCCGACCCAGCTGTTGTTGGGGAGCCAGTTGACGGGACCACGTACCTGCGAGTCATCGGGTCACTGATGTTCCTGGCGACGACGACGCGCCCAGACATCGCGTTCGCCGTCAACCTCCTGGCCCAGTTCTCTCAGGAGCCGCGTCACCTCCACTACGAGGCCGCGATCCGAGTATTGCGCTATGTCGTCTCGACTCCTCAGCGAGGTCTCATGTTCCGCCGTCAGCTGTCTGTGGTCGCAGTGGGATACACCGACATTGACTGGGCCGGCAGTCCGGACGGTAAGAGTCGCACAGGCTGGATCTTTCTGATCGGCGACACAGTTGTGTCCTGGCGTAGTGGCAAGCAGGGGTGCATTGCACGCAACACTGCTGAGGCTGAGTACGTGGCTCTTGACTCTGGCGCATGTGAGAGTGTGTGGTTGCGTCGTTTGTTGTCCGAGTTGCGTCAGCCTGTCGCATCCATCACGTTGCATCGTAACAATGAGAGTGCCATGGCCATCGCCGACAATGACGTCGTGCATCACACACGCACAAAGCACATCAACATTGAGTATCACTATGTGCGTTCGTTGTTGCATGACGGCAGCATCAGCATCGTGTGGGTTGAGACAGCATGACAGTTGGTTGACTTCTTGACCAAGGCACTGAAGCGTGACTCGTTCAAGAAGGCTGTGAGTTCAGTCGGCATGCACCCGTGAGTTGCTCTCTTTGTCCCTGCTTGCATCTCTGCGTGGTTTGGGGGAGTCTGGTCGTTGTTTGTGTCTCTTCCCGCACATGTGCACTACGCCTGTGAGTCATGGGGGAGTGTTGGTTTTCGCACATCTGTCATTGTACTCTGTTGTGTCCTCCCGGCTTGTGTACATCGGCGTGCAGATGACTGACGGCGAGACTCGACGCTGCTGGAGTATCGCGCGGTGGAGCCGACGTGCGCTGAGGCCCACGCATCGTTCGCTGAAGCCTCCTCCCTACGGCGTTGTGCTCAGCTCCATCGGCAGGCCTCCGCGGCGGTCGAGCTGCCGGCGGTCACTGCCACTGCAGCTGCTGTTTCCATGCACTCAGCTTTGTTTCTGGTTGTGGCATTGCATCTGCATCGTCATGCTATGCCTAGGGTCTATGTCTCCTGCTGTGTGGCCCTGTTTGGCGTCACTGACTGTCGTAGGCACTGCCCGGGTTCGGGCAGCCATAACTCTTCGCTGCTATTTTTCTAGCCGATTCTGACTGCACGACTGCGTTCACAGCGTCGGTATTATGGTATGGTCCAGTTTTCAGGCAAAACGGACGACGCCCGGGTTTTGGGCTGTCGGGCGTCTGGCAGGGCTCACCGAGAAAACCCTGCCTGCCAGAAAATAGGTCTAGGACTATTTTCTGATTGGCTGGTTAGCTGAGTAACAAGTTCTACACTAGTGGGGGGGAGCTAGAACTTGGAGGGGTCTCCCATTGTTGCTTATTCTTCATTCCTAATCAGTCACTTTAAGCTGCTTTCTGGCGCTAACACTGGCGCACGCGTTTCTGAGTAACAAACCCAGAGCTTCCAGACTTAGACTCTAGAGCAGCAGACTGAGGGGGCAGCTGACTTAAGCAACGAGCGTGGAAGCCCGCACGCTGCATCAACAACGCTGCTGCCCCAACATGCTGCCTAGGTTTTCTAGCTTAATTGCTTCGAGAAACTCCGCCAAGCATGGGGGGGTTACAAGAATATTGACGGGCATCTTCATTGGTTTCTAGCGCTATCGAGACATCAACGTAACAGCTTCAAAGCGTTGATACGGTTGGTTAGAGTTCTATCGACCAGCCTAGAAAGTGGTCGAATGTGTCAGAACCTTCAGAAACAAAACCCCTGAGGACGGGGCATGTGGCCAAAATGGCCCCGACTGAAAGGCATCAAACGTGTGAGGTCGACCCACGGTGCACAACTAATGCAATGCCGTAAATGCCACAGGGTCTAGGGACAAAATGCCCCCTCCCTTAAGAGGGGGCATTTTTTCGGTGATGCCTGTGTAGTTAGCGGCAAGATGCCGACACTCATTCGCTACCACACAAGCTAGTCAGGCAAGACATCCATGGTTGTAGGTGGAACGAGGAGTTGGTGAAAAAACTGCCTTAGAAGGCAGAGAGAGAAAAAGAGTCTGAGAGTAACAAGCTAGTGAGCTCTTAGCACACGGTTGACGGGGCCACCCACTCGAGCAGCTCGAAGTGGAGCCCGGCCGCCACCTTGGGTTCGAACTGAACCGGTCGGCTCAAAAGCCGCCGTGGTTTCTCACACCTCGGAGCGACCGAGAGTGTGGCCCTGCAGGATCAGCAACCCGGTGCGAGTGCTATACAACTAGCTTAGCATGCAAGTTAGAAACAATCAAGAATCCATGTCGACCACGAGCGTATGTGGGACATGCATCTCTCATGTTTCATCCATCCAACGACCAATCACCAAATGCTGAGAATAACAAGATTTTTTTCTGGTAGAACTTGAGCATGGTTGCGCTCATGCCAACCATGCATCCGGCAGAGACGCTAGTGATGCGGATCCTACAGCTTCACATCTGCTCAGTCACCTGCAGTGATAGTGTGTAGATGGATGGAATCAAGAGGTTACTTGCGTGTCTTACTGTCATAGCCAACAGCCTGTAGTAGCTGACGATCAAATGATCGACGTCACGAAGATTGTCGTAGAGATCCCAGTTTTGTGCATAACGTTTTAAGTCGTGCCACTTGACAAGATGCTTGATCATTTTGCCACAGTGTCAACGTGTGAGGATATCATTGATCACACAATCTTTGTCCCCATCCACATGAACCGAAAGTGGAGGAGCGCCATCTACATCGACGAATCTCTCGATGGGGTCTCGGTAGTTCTTGAGCTTACTAATATGGAAGACCGGATGAATCGCCATGTTGTCTGGTTGGCAAAGACAAACAAAGACTGGGGTTTGCATTCACTCGATCTCTTCCAACATCAGGGTTTGAACTTTGCAAAGTCTTGTCTGCGCAATGTGATATTCGCCAATTTGAGAAGGATGTGATTGCGAGCGCTAGAGATGTTGTCATTGCAATGTCGTTCTGGTGTTTGCTTCATCACTGCATGCGTCTTTGCAAGGGTCTTTTGTGTTTCCTCCCATACGTTAGAGAAGTCATTAAGATGGAAGTCGAACGTGGGAATGATGCTTTGGCTCTGTATTCCCTCCCGTTGGCGTGGAGGGAAGCTTGCCATACACTGCCTCAAATGGAATTGTACCCGTTGCAGTGGAAGTCCCCAAGCTCAATGCGAGGTCGGCGGTTGGTAGCTTTGTTGTCCAAATAGTTCCATGCGACTTGCACATACTGCACAGAAGCTCTTTTAGTGTCTGATGGTCCACTTTGTTTGCCTCTCCGTTTGAGGATGGAACGTCGTTGATAGCTCGATCTGACTTCCATTCCATGTCATCAACTGATGTCAAGAATGGCTAGTAAAGAGATATTGTATGTCATTGATGATGGTATGCCGCACGCTGTGCAGCCGCACAATACGATTGAGAAACAACCGTGGTGTTTCCTTGGCAGTGACAGCGGCCGTCGTTGGGATGAAGTGCAGTATTTTGATGAATCCACCACCACGAGGATGGCGTAATGTTCCTTGAGAGTGGCGTGTTAATCTGTTTCAAAGTCCATGTTGATGCCAATCCATGGATCCGTCGGAACAGGGAGAGGTTCAAGTAGAATTTGTGGTCTCGTGCGACGAGATTTTTGTTGCTGACAAGTCATGCACAATTTGCATGATGTTGCAACATCAATGTGTATACGATTTCACCAATAGCACTTTGCTAGCTTCTTGAGCATCTTGTCCTCATCTCAATGTCCACCTGGACCGGCGTTGTGGCACTCCTCCAATAGCATCCTTCGTAGCTCCTTCTTTGGTGGTACGGCGACTTGGCAGGTGAATCACAATCACCAATATGTTTGTTGAACCATGATTTTGTTTCGTAGTACCCCCCAAGCTCCTCGTAACTTTGTACGAACAGCCTTGTGAGGTACGGGTCTCGTTCGACAAGCGACATGTCAATCTTGGCCATCAATTGTGGTCGTTGAGTGAGAGCATCTGGTGTAATTGACTTTCCAGGTTGATACTCAATGTCATAGTCGAAACTAGACTAAAGGAATTCCATCCATTGCATTTGTAGCCGATTCAAATTCAGCTGAGTCTTGGGATATTTCGGTGTGTGATGGTCAATATAGACGACACATTGCAGGCATCTGAGGTGGCACCGGCACGTCTTGGATGCATGTACAACCGCCAACATATCTTTTTTGTGCACCCCGTAGTTGAGTTTTAGCCCACATAGTTTTCTTGACATGTATGCAACCCATTGTTGCCGTCATTGTCTTGGAGGAGAACGTCTCAGATTGTTCGATCGGATGCATTGATGGCCATGATATACCGTACTGGCTCTTGTATTCGTTCAAAGTAATTTTTCACATCCGCCTATGTGTTCCTTAATAAATTGTAGTCCACCTGTGAGTAGCACTCCCAAAAATCCAAGCACATGGCCAAAACATTTGCGAGCCTGTTTTCACCAATTTTATGTCACAAGCAGGGTCATTTTGCAATTTCGCGCTCAGGTTGCGGCGCACCGAGGCCTTCAGCACATCGCATGGGCAGCCGTCCGATTGCGAGGTGCAATCTCACGGCTATGCTTCTCTAATTTTCGTACAATCGCAATCCAAAGTTCGAGCCTACAAACAAAACGAGGTCCAAACGAGACCAGTGGGCGAAATTGCATACCACCATACTAATACCAAACAGGGTTGGGCGACCACCCAGTAAACTCCCCAAGCCAGTTTCTTGGGCAAATTTGAAAAGCATCAAATTCGGTTTGAAAAGGTGAGCAAATTCAAAGGTCAGTACGGTAGTCCACCATTGGATCCACCAGGCATAGCGTTTCTCAGAGACTGATTCTTGTTCACTGTCCTCCCAACTTCACTTGGTAGTTTTATAAGTGAGATTGGAGAGAGTCAGTGACACTCGAGCATGTTCCATTACAAAATGATGGTAGTAGTTACAGAATCCATAGTACGTGGACGTCTCAAAAGTTGATTGGTTTCCGCCAATCAATGACTACCTCAAGTTTCTTCGGGTCCATGGTTGTTCATCCACAACCAATGATGTGGCCCTAAATCACTATCAAACAGCGAACAGAGTCACACTTTGAGAGTTTTCCATGGAACTTCTCTCTTCGTAAGATCTCGATAACGTTTTTAAGAAATCCATCATACTCCCCCATAGCTTTGTTGCATTCCAGGATGTCATCAAGTGTACAGTGACAAAGTTGTCGAAGTACGGTAAACAAATATTGTTCATGGCCGCCATGTATATTGTAGGGATATTTATGAGCCCAAAGAGCACAATTGTGAAATCAAAGTGTCCATATCTACTACGGGATGCCATCTTCTTTTTGCCTATATTAAACACGAGGATCTGGTGATTATCACTGCATGGGTCAATATTGGTGAATCCTTGCCTCACCAAGTTGGTCAAAAACTTGTCTACTCGTGGAAGGGGGTGGCGGTTCTTGGTGGAGATGTCATTCAATACCCTATAATCCATGCATCAGCATCTTACCTGTTCTTTTATTCACAAGAATTATGGGTGCAGTGTAGGGAAACGTGGATGGCCTCATGAACCCGTGAATAAGGATCTAATTCAGTTGTTCTTCTTATCCCGATCATCTTGTGGCCGCTCCGCCGATAGGACCCCTTGTGTGTCAGTATGCTCCCTCGCTTCAGGAATATCTGATGATCGTTGCTACGTTGCGGAGGTAACTCTCGAGGTGGTTCATCAGAAAAAAACCCCTTCAAACTCCTTGAGGAGAGATGCAAAATCGTCTAGAATGGCTACAATTTTTTATAATTTCGAGGTCAATAAGGTTGATGTTGTCTCGTTTGCTACTATAATCCCCTCTACTTCCCCTGGTTTTACATGGAATAGCCACGCTTTTGCTCCGCATTACAGATATCATTTGGACACATCTAGCACTATCGTTCGTGTGAATCATTTTGTGACTACATCAACTTCCTTTGCAACTTCCCTAACCACCACTTTATCATGGGTGGCTCGATTAAGGGCATGTGTCTTTTCTTGTCACTAATGTTGTCGCAGACCGCGTCGCTGCTCCAGTCTACCTGTAGATTGTACCAGTATAGGAAATCTCACCCGAGTGTGATTTTATGGTGGCTCATTAGGCGGTTCCTCCAGACCGTTTTGTTGTATAGATCTCCAATATGCAGACAGAGTGCTTTGCAAAGTTGATGGATCTGTAGTCGTCCGTTGATGGCTTTTCCTTTAAAACCCCTTCCTTTAAATCCTTGATTTGGTCTGCAAGCTCAGCTTCCGAACCATTTGGTTGATGAGGAAAGTGAGAGAAGCTCCTCCATCCAATAGTGCTAGAACCGTTATGCGACTTGAACATCTTCTTGGTTGTACTCATGGTATTATTGTCTGTTGGTTTTCCTCGTATTCCTCGTTGAATTTTGCAATCTCAGGTATCCCCACATTGGACAATGTGGGTATTTTATATGGATAATTCAGCACAAATTTTTCTGATTGGACAAGTGGTTTTTTTGTCTACTCCTGACCTTCCACAGTTTCCCGTCAATTAATTTTTTCTCTCTGACTTATCCCCCATTTTTTGCCTGCTTTGACCGTCTGCAAGAGTCGCACGAGATGTGTCCCAGATTCCCGCAGTTCCAATACATTTATTTATCGTGTTGATTGATGGCGTCAATCTCCATCGTAGACCATGTTTCTGTCGACTGTGACTTTTGGCCACCACAATATGGATTGTGGCCTAGTGGTTTCCAACTTTTGCATTCCTAAATCTAAAAATTGTGTTCAGTGTTTTCAATGTGATTAGCTACTTTGATCATCTATGGACGATTGTCTTGGATGCCAAATATGGCAACTGCTCGCCTGATGTCCCGCTCAAGGTCATTGTTGTCAAAGACACAGAGGTTTTTGAGGTAAAGGTTACCACCGATGCTGATTTTGTAAAAGCGCTTTGTATAGTCTACCACGTTAGACTGCTGATGCAAGCATTGGAGCTTGTACCATATGTCACAGTTCTTGTTAATTTTCTCAAAGCATGCGAGTATGGTGCATGCAAAGTCCATCCAGTGACCCATGTAATGTTGAATTGATCTACTCAAGAGGTAGAACGTTTATGGTCGACGACGTGAGAGCGGTTCCATGAGCTGTTGATCAAGCTCCACCAGTATTGAGCTGCCGTTTGATGGTGTTAATCCGTGTACATATCCTGCTTTTGTGTGGATGTGAGTGCGCAGGGCATGCCGACCATGAGACTGGAGACGACGCATGATGAGCTCGTGCTTCACATGCATCAGGCGCAGCACCCTCCATATGCTGCCCCTCATGACTCACGTGCCTCGGCTCCAGCTCAGTCGCATGTCCATGCTCCACTTGTTCACATGGGCACTAGGTGTTACCAAACCTAGATTAGGCTTTGACTCTGTAGGGATATATTTGATGGTTCTGCAAAGAGACCTAGACTAGTCCTTCAATGTTGCATGACGTAGGCTAGGAAAGCCCGTTTGGGCACTCGACCGAGAATTCGGTCTAGGGGCGAGATTCGCCCTTGACTAGCGAGAGCGAGCTCGCTCGGCTGGCAGGCCTCGCTGCTCCGGCCGAGCGAGGAGCGAAGCACGTAATTCGTGCTTCGCTCCCTGTCCCTCGTTTCTGTCGACTTCCGACACTTGGTGTCGAAGTCGTTTTAGGTTTAGCCATGACAGTTTAGTTTTATTCTTCCTCTACACTTCATCGTTTTTAGTGATTCAACTTGCATTGTGAAGCTCTCTTAATTCTCATGGTATCAGAGCAGGTCCGTCGGCCTGCGGTTGAGGGAGCGAAGGGGAGCTTTTGAATCGTCCAAAACGGCCGCAAGAGGCAAAAACGCGTTTTCGGCGATCTGGCAGATTAGGGACGTCCGAGATCGGAACAGGGCAGGTAGCAAGACCAGGACGGAGGAGGAGAAGGCGCCTAGGGCCTGCGAGGCCAAAGGAAGGTGCAAAGAGGAGGAAACGGCGGCAAGGGTGGACACCACGGGCCACGTGGCCATCGGTGGTCCCCGTAAGGAGCCGCGCACAGTCCAGGGCAAGGGGGCGCATACGCCTTGCGTACTAAGCTAAGAGGAGTAGGCAGGACCAAGGTCACCATGAGTGGTGAAGGGTCCGCGAGGCGGAGTAACGGGGGTGGCGGGAGTACAAACACGGCTACCTCGGCAGCGGCTATCACATGGAGTGACCTAAACAAGATTGCACTTCACAAGGACCTGACGCCCCCACCTCTAGGAACACGCAATTTCCTTGCATGGAAAGACGTGTTCCTCGCGTGGGCGGCCGAGCATGGACTCAAGGAACTATACCTCAACTCACCGCCGGAGGAGGTAGACGATCGTACCCTCCTCCGTGCCTTCAATGCCTTGACGCGCGCTCTTCCCGACGACCAGTCTTACGCCGTTCGTCACTTTCGGCAAGGCGGGCAAGGAGAGGATCCAACTAATCCTCGCAGTGGAGCTCCCCATCCTTCCGAGGCGTGGCAGCACCTAGTGACGCGCAAGGAGGAGCAGGGAATGGCACTGGTTATCACGCTGCGTGACAAGCTTCGTCGTCTTTACCCAAAGCCCGATGCGCCTATTGCTGAGTACTGGGATGCGGCGATGGACATCAGGCGCCGCATTCTTGGACTGGGTGCTTCTTGCACCGTTCTGGAGTGGCTGGATCCAGTGCTGCTCCACCTTGGTGAGCCATACAAGGAGTTTCGTCATGACCTGCTGCGACGCCTTCGCGTTGCAGACATTGAGAGCACTGACCTGTCAACGGTGTTCGAAGAATTATGGAACTACGAGGACATCCTCCGAGGTGAGGATCGAGAGGCAGGCACTTCCACTGCCACTGCCTTCACACATCAGACGCCTGGGGCTCTTCATGCCANACTGGGTGCTTCTTGCACCGTTCTGGAGTGGCTGGATCCAGTGCTGCTCCACCTTGGTGAGCCATACAAGGAGTTTCGTCGTGACCTGCTGCGACGCCTTCGCGTTGCAGACATTGAGAGTACTGACCTGTCAACGGTGTTCGAAGAATTAAGGAACTACGAGGACATCCTCCGAGGTGAGGATCGAGAGGCAGGCACTTCCACTGCCACTGCCTTCACACATCAGATGCCTGGGGCTCTTCATGCCACAACCGGGCAGGGAGGTTACAGTGGTGGAGGCGGACGTGGTGGCCAGAGCGGTAGAGGCCGCGGACGTGGACGAGACACTGGCAACCGTACCTGCAACTACTGTCGTCAGCCCGGTCACTACTGGCGTGCCTGTCCCGTGCTGCTGTGCATCATGAACCCACAGCAGCAGCAGTATCAGCAGCAGCCTTACCAGCAGCAGTTGCGTCCACCTACCATGGGACCACTGTCCCCTCCCACATGGGGAGCACCCAGTCACCTTGGGCCACGTGCGCCCACACCGACAGCTGCAGCCACATTTGGACCACCTCAGCTCCAGCCGACTATGCAGCCGATGATGCAGCCGATGATGCAGCCGGTGATGCAGCCGATGATGCAGCCGATGATGCAGCACGCAATGCAGCCTTCCATCTTGCCCCCCGCGTACTACATGCCACCGCAGTCCACGGTGGCAGTTCCCGCACCTGAGTGGGCGCAGCGCGTGTATGCCAATATGGCAATGACACAGGAGCCATCTCCACCGCCTCAGTATGCTGGATGGGTCCCAAGCACAGAGATGCAGCCACCCGAGCCGACAGCAGCACCTCAGGGAGCAGGTCAGCGGCTCGGACACACGCATATCACTACATCCCATGCACTGCCCATGCACGAGTGGTTGTATGACACAGCATCGTCCCATCACATGTCACCTCATCGCCAGTTGTTTATGTCATTGTATGCCACACATGATATTGAAGGGGTGAAAACTGGGTCGGGAGAGGTGCTTGCTGTTGAAGGTGTGGGGACTATGGCTCTTCAGGCGCCAGGGGGGGTACTGTGGCTGACTGGTGTGTTGTATGTTCCCAAGCTGAAGGTGAATCTGTTGTCGGGAGGACAGCTAGACAGGCAATCGAATGTGTCCACGATAACTCAAAAGCAACAATGCATGCTTTTTGATGCCTCTGGGTCCTTGCTGGCTGATGGACCATTGCATGATGACATGCTGTACATAATCACTCTTTTTCCTCCTGTGCCCACAGCCCAAGCACAAGCACATGTCACAACCACAGTTGACGCACAACACACTAATCTCATTCACCGTCGTCTTGCACACATCAACACGGCATTGGTTGCTGACCTCATGAAGCACACTCCTGCACACGGACTCCTGCCCACTGACTGTCAGCATGGTCTGAAACCAGGAGCATGTCTTGAGTGTCATGAAGGAAAATCACACAGACAGACTTCCCCACCTCGGAGAGGGAGAGCACTTCTCCTCTTGCGCTGGTGCACGCCGATGTCACTGGGCCCATGCCCATGCCATCCGTGCAGTATGGCTCAGTGTATGTTTTGACTCTGACTGACGATTACAGTCGTTTCCGCTGGGCCTTCTTGTTGAAAACAAAAGCTGATGCTCAGCGTGCAATTGTTGAATGGATAGCTCTGGCGGAACGCCAAACGAATCAAAGATTGCTGAAGTTGCGCACGGACAGAGGCGGCGAATTCCTTGGATCTCTTGTCTCTGAACTCAAGGCAAGAGGCATAGAGCATCAGACCACCGCTCCCTACACGCCCCAACAAAACGGGGTTGCAGAGAGATGGCATAGGACCTTGGGAGATGCCTTGCGTACCCTTCTTGGCGAGTCCGGTCTGTCCTTTGGGTTTTGGGAAGAGGCAGTAAAATATGTAACATGGGTTTGGAACCGCATCCCTCAGGGTCCACTGCCCAAATCAGTGACGCCCTGGGAGCGCTGGTTTCAAGAGAAGGCCGACTTGAGACCGGCACGGGTCTGGGGAACCATGGCGTGTGTGTGGTTCGCTCAGCCTCAAAGAAGTCACAAACTCAGTCCACGAGGCAGATGGTGTGTGTTTGTGGGAGTATCCCATGCCTCCAAGGCATGGAGATTCTGGGACCCCACCAATCACAATCTCATTGAAAGTCGAGATGCATCCTTCCTAGAGCACATGCCTTACAAGACGTTTCGTAGCCTACGACATGCCCCGCAAATTCCATCTCCACACCACTACCCGGAATATGTGAGTGTCCCTGTCTTTGTACCACATCCCGTGCGTCACACCTCACCTGTTGCACAACAGTCGCATGGTGCACTTGTGGCATCCCCAGTCCCCACAGATCTGTTGACACCAACTGACCTGGCTAGCACTGCATCACACACAACACCCTCACCACCTGGCTTGGCACCAGTCCCACCATTGGAAAGTGTGGTCGAGGTTCGTCCAGCAGTCACTGAGCCTGTTCGTCGGTCTGCCCGCAACTTGGCACGTGTGGACAACAAACGGTTCTACCACATGGTGGGGCCTGCCGCTGTAGAAACCACAGCTGTAGAACCTCTCACACTGACAGAAGCAAGGGATCGACCGGACGCAGCACAGTGGGAAAAAGCTATGGTGGCTGAGTTGAATGCACTGTTGGAACATGATGTGTACCAGCTCGTGCCATTGCCACCAGGACGAAAGCCAATTGATCTAAAGTGGGTGTTCAAACTCAAAAGAAATCTGGCGGGCATGATTGAGAAATACAAGGCTCGTCTGGTTGCCAAAGGTTTTCATCAAATCCCCGGACAAGATTTTACAGACACGTACGCCCCAGTCGGCAAGTATGGCACCAGCCGTACCTTGCTGGCTGTGGCGGCACATGACGATTGGGAAATACATCAAATGGATGTGAAAAATGCTTTCCTGAATGGTCCTCTTGAGGAGGAACTGTATGTGAAACAACCAGAAGGGTTTGAGGATGGAACTGATCGTGTATGGCTGTTGTTGAAAGCACTGTATGGATTGAAGCAAGCTCCCAGGTGTTGGAACAAAGAGATCCGACGCACTCTGGAACGCGGCGGATTCTCCCAAAGCATCTCTGATCCCTCTCTGTTCCTGCGATGACAGGGTACAGAGCCTGTTGCATTGCTTGTCTATGTGGATGAACTGTTAATCCTTTCCCCTTCACTCCCGCTCACCTCACAAACAAAGTCACTGCTCACCTCACACTACCGCATGACTGACCTTGGTGAAGCGCATAGCTTCTTGGGCATGACCATCACACGAGACAGACCCGCACGCACACTGATCCTGCATCAAGGACGCTTTGTTGCCCATCTGACTGCACGCTTTCATCATCTCGTGCAACACTTGCCACGGCAACAGTCACCCATGAGCCCTGACGTCTATGCACATTTGCTTGACACACGCACCACAGATACGGACCTAACAGTGACCCAACACTCTGCCGACAGATCACAGGCAGCCTCTCCTACTTGGCATCCACAACACGACTTGACATTGCATGTGCTGTGAACACCTTGGCCCAGTTCAGTCAGGAACCACGCAGTGCGCATCACAAGGCCCTGCTAAAATTGCTCCGTTATGTGTTGGACACTGCCGATGTCGGTCTGGTCATCTATCCCTCCTCAGCACCCCTCTTGGACGGGTATTGTGACAGTGACTATGCGCGCGATCGTGTTGCACGCAGTCGAGGGGGATATGTTTTCCGTGTGTGGGGTATGGCCGTCTCATGGAGGAGTGCAAAACAGTCATGTGTGGCACGTAGTGTGGCTGAAGCTGAATACATGGCATTGGGTGAGGCTGCATGCGAGGGGATATGGCTGAGACGGTTGCTTGAAGAATTGGGCTTGACTGCGCTTGCCACACCATTGTACAGTGATAGCTCAGCAGCACGAAGGATTGCTGAGAATGACGGTATACTGCACCCACGCACTAAGCATATCGCCGTCGAGCATCACTTTGTGCGAGAAGCAGTTGAAGCAGGGGTTGTTCAGGTGTGCCCCATTGCGGGCGATGCTCAGTTGGCAGACTTCCTCACCAAAGCACTTCCCTCATCAAACCTTACCTCTCAACTGCACCAACTTGGCTGCATGCCTGCGGCACTCACATCCAAGGGGGCGTGTTAATTCGTGTACATATCCTGCTTTTGTGTGGATGTGAGTACGCAGGGCATGCCGACCATGAGACTGGAGACGACGCATGATGAGCTCGTGCTTCACATGCATCAGGCGCAGCACCCTCCATATGCTGCCCCTCATGACTCACGTGCCTCGGCTCCAGCTCAGTCGCATGCCCATGCTCCACTTGTTCACATGGGCACTAGGTGTTACCAAACCTAGATTAGGCTTTGACTCTGTAGGGATATAATTGATGGTTCTGCAAAGAGACCTAGACTAGTCCTTCAATGTTGCATGACGTAGGCTAGGAAAGCCCGTTTGGGCACTCGACCGAGAATTCGGTCCCAGAAGGGTTTGAGGCTGGAACTGATCGTGGCGAGCTCGCTCGGCCGGCAGGCCTCGCTGCCCGGCCGAGCGAGGAGCGAAGCACGTAATTCGTGCTTCGCTCCCTGCCCCTCGTTTCTGTCGACTTCCGACACTTGGTGTCGAAGTCGTTTTAGGTTTAGCCATGACAGTTTAGTTTTATTCTTCCTCTACACTTCATCGTTTTTAGTGATTCAACTTGCATTGTGAAGTTCTCTTAATTCTCAGATGGTCCCTGGATTGAACCACCAACTTAAGGCCGTGCCACACAAAGAAGAGGCCGCGAGGTCAATTTTGTTTTTGATTTTATTTTTTTATCCTAGCACCGGTGAATCATAACTTCTAACTTGTGTGGTACATTCAACCCATTGTTCTTTTGGAGTTTATGGAATTGAAGGGCTCATAAAACGCCGGTCGAATTTGGGGTTCACCTGAGACTTTGTTATTCCTCTTGGTGAATATTGCTTCCAGTGCGTGCGCATTATGAAACTCCTCTATCGTCTCGGTGAGTTACGAGAGAAGATGGCTATTTAAGTTCTTGAGCCTTGACAGCTTGTAGATGAGATCCTTCTTAATGCAAGCTTGTCGGCTAGTTCCTCTCATCATGCAAGGTGTCGTCCCTTCGGGAAATGGCGGGGACGTTGGGACCACTGAGCCCAAAGGGTCCATGACCAGATTGGCCATTGGAGTCATCGGTACTGTGCCATTTTCTGATAAAGCTGTCGCTACCACTTGATTGGCCTTGAGAGCATCATTGCATGCGTGCTGCTGATCCTCCATCGCTTGATTCCTCACCGTATACCACTGTCAATCATCGAGTGCGCTCAATCCGTTCAGTTTCGTAATCACAAAGTCTATGATCTTCTAGATGGTTAAGATACGCTGAAGACTTGTGCAAGGTTGTCACCGTATAATTAATGCGTCAGCTTCCCCTCTAGTGCTGCTACGTTCTGATACCACGTGTTATGCCAAGCCAAACGTAGATGGCTCATACGGATGAGGTGCGAAGCAAAAGATGATTCAAGGAATTGGGACGGTTGGATAATTTACATGTAGATATAAGTGTACTTTGATGACAAATATCAGGCATGTCTAGTGCATGTATACAATAGGGAGGAATGGAATGAGACATATGTTGGGCTTTGGATTCTCGAGTCGAGCGACGCGTCTGATGCCGTGTCGTAAGTGGCCATTTCAAGAATATCCATTGAGAAGTGAGGGCGTTCTCATTATATTGAAGCATGTCTCAATAATCATCTAGCACCAGGGAGAAGTCGACCGAATAGTATCAAAGTGTCGATACGGTCCGCGTCAGTTGTGTTGACATTTCTAGAAAGTGGTCGAATGTGTCAGAATTTTTGGGAGTGGAACACCGGAGGTCAGGGCAGGTCGGGTGGCCGAAATTCCCATGGCCAAATGATTTAAAACCCTTGAGGTCAACACATGGTGGACCACAAATACAATGACAGAAATTCCCACTCGAAGGGTTGAGGGACTCTAATACGTTTGTGACGTGATATTTTCAAAGTCTCGTTTGCGTTTCTTGCATCCGCTGCTAGCATCGCATTTTCACATGCATCACACTCCTCAAGCACATTGGATTTCAGTATTCCATGTTGGTTTTTTTGAATTTGTACATGTACTCTTGGTCGTTTCAACACTTCTTATAAAAGTATGCCACTAAATGGAAGTCACACAAATGTCTCCTTCTTTAGAATTGTACTTGCTTTGTTACCTTTCACCTGTGAACCACTTACAATTTCACTCGTGTAACAGTTAACATAGGACACAGTGGTGCTCAAGGTGCAACTCAAAATGTCAACCAAACTCGATAGCCTCAAGCCTTTTGTGAAATTTGTTTATGGATCTCCATGGTCCCAATTCTGTATACCTCGCCATGAAAGCAGCAAAAGGAACGGGCACACCTAGCCACAATAGCGTTAACTGGTGAATGGTTGTAGGGAGAAAATACTTACTCTTGCATAAATTCACAACATAATGAATTCCCATGTATTTCAATGTGAATGGCTTGGACCTTTGCCATGGATTAATGCATGAACTATAATAGATACATGCTCAAACTGTACAAACCTTCAAATAAAAATTAATCACATTTCAGGGACAAATTGGTTATATTCCTCCAGTTTTTTTGATTAAAAGAGTAGTGTCCTGAGTTTGAGGTTTAAATGAGAAATTCCCCCACTCTGAAACTTTAATGATAGGATGCCTCGAGTCTGTAGTTTATAAAAGGATCGTCCCCAATCTGAAAAATGTTTTGTATTCTTACCCTGGTTAGTAGCCGTCCACATTAAAATGGGGGGATTATTGCATTGTTTTATACAGTTGTATTGAATTTAATTATAATTTCATGATCTATTAACTTCAATGTCATCAAGTGATGTACTGTCATCAGTGGTATTTCCAAATACCAAATATAAGTGTCTTAGAATAATGTTCAAACATGTTTTGTTAGCATGTCCAAAAATTCACTCTATTCTCACAAATTTCAAAGATTGATGTAATGAATTCTTACATGAAAAGGCTGGCAAAAGAAGCATTCCGCTGCATGTCCTTCCTTTACAAGTGCTTGTCCACGGGTGAATACCCGAGGCATATGCCAAATGTATTAAACATTTTCCAAGATTCACTCAAGTGATGGAATTACATCGTAAATGTACAGAGTTGTGTCAGCTAGTTATTGAGTTTTCCCACATGTCTCATGTCCAAGATGGCAAAACATAAGGTTCCGTTCCACATCCCTTCCTAATGAGTGCTTGTCCATGGGTAAATACTGGGGGCATATGCCACATATTTTTAAAAATTTCCAAAAATTCACTCAAGTTATGGCATTCTTTCATTAATATAAAAATTCATGACATCCTGTCATTCTGTTTACAAACCGGGAGTATGGTTCATTTAAACTACAAGCATGTGGCATTTCTCTCAGATGCGGTGCAAACTGGGAGCATTTCACCACTCTGGCACAAAATTTATTATACTAGAAATGATAAGAAATTCCTTCTTGCAGACCCTTACGTAGCTTGCTGGCAATATGCAATATATGTAACATGCTTAGAAATGTACACACCTAATGGCTCCCGCCCATCAATATCGATAATCTCTCAAGTGTTAAGTTTTTAAACTCAGTAAAAATTTCTCCGTTGTCAATGTCCATTGCGATGACACACATTAAAAATAGCATACACGAGCCAAAGAACTGCAAATAGACAACATGTACCTGAATTTGTCAGTATTGAAGAGCCTAAAAACATTCTGCTCCAAAAACCCAACAAAATACTGAAAAAAAAAATCCGCATCTTATATACACTGGAGGCAGGGTTTCCCGAGAGGAATACCGTACTCTTCAATAAGATCGAAATACTTCCGTCCCTCCTAGAACCATTTGATAAAAGGTGTTCATGATGAGTCAATGGTTTGCATGTGCATGAAGAGAATTGAGGAATAATCGTCCGTCGATATGGTCAGAAGATGATTGACCTCATGGAATCTCTCTGTGTGCAAATATTTGATACCCTGTATTTGAAATAACTAACCCATCCCTCTATCGTTGATTGACGTATACCCCATCAGTGCAATAGTTGCGGCTACCTCTACGGGGATAACAAGGAAAAAAGATCATGCCGAGGCTGCATGTCATGCGTCATTGATGTATGGCATGGACCTCATCCACAAGAATTGTAAACCCCTCGATTCATTCCAAGCTATTGAAGCATATGAGACTTTGTGTGTTTCCCTAGTCCAACCCTTGTTGTTCCTTGCACTTGCATGCTTGCTAGTATGTCAGCTGAGTGGACAGTGTTGCCACGTCAGCGGCAACAAGGCTAGGAATCTTCATAGTACTTTCTCACATGATTCATCAACAGATGACATGGAACTCATCCACAAGTATCACAAACCCGTCAATGGAGGGATTTGTGGTAAGGGTATATATGTCGAGACACCACGCACTAGCAAAGTGTGACACTAATCATGTTTGGCAATAAAACACCTCGTGTACCCAATACAAAAGCATGCTCGATCATGGTATGTGTTGACCTCTGAGAAAAAAGGACATGGATCAATTTCTTCCTCACAAGATCGCAATCAAGCAATAACCCCCTTTCTTACTGTGTAAATTCCTTATTACGATTTAAGATTTTANGGAAAAAAGATCATGCCGAGGCTGCATGTCATGCGTCATTGATGTATGGCATGGACCTCATCCACAAGAATTGTAAACCCCTCGATTCATTCCAAGCTATTGAAGCATATGAGACTTTGTGTGTTTCCCTAGTCCAACCCTTGTTGTTCCTTGCACTTGCATGCTTGCTAGTATGTCAGCTGAGTGGACAGTGTTGCCACGTCAGCGGCAACAAGGCTAGGAATCTTCATAGTACTTTCTCACATGATTCATCAACAGATGACATGGAACTCATCCACAAGTATCACAAACCCGTCAATGGAGGGATTTGTGGTAAGGATATATATGTCGAGACACCACGCACTAGCAAAGTGTGACACTAATCATGTTTGGCAATAAAACACCTCGTGTACCCAATACAAAAGCATGCTCGATCATGGTATGTGTTGACCTCTGAGAAAAAAGGACATGGATCAATTTCTTCCTCACAAGATCGCAATCAAGCAATAACCCCCTTTCTTACTGTGTAAATTCCTTATTACGATTTAAGATTTTATGTCTTGCATGGACTGAGCCCGCACAAAGAATTAATTCCTACATCACATGGGGTTTGTTTATCGAAAAATAATGACTCGACAATGGTTGAGTGAAAATACCCTTTCCGATTTTTATTTTTATTTTTATTTTTTCCACACGGTAACCCGCCTCCCAAATTCTATGAAAACCGCCTCCAAATCTAACCTTGAATTACATTTGGGTTCACGGTTCTATTTTTGCACGGGCACCTGCCGGGTCCCGTGGTAGTGGAGCCTGACAGATTCCCTTTCAATGCAAACATTGTGAAACCCCTTTCACAAATTATCCACAAAAAAGAACTATTGTGAACCCCTCTGTTGAGGGGTTTGTCACAGTTCGCCCCTCCAATCATGACATTAGCACGTCAAGGCCGCGTAGAATACACCATCAACATCACATTTTTTCTGCTTGTTACTCACTCAGTGGTAGCACCACTGAGTGAGTGAGATATCTAGGAAATTTTGAGTGATACGTTGATATAGCCACCATTTTGTTAGAAAAAATAGATACAGGACTTCCACCCTTGTAAAAATCCGGAGGAGGCTAGGGGGGAATCTGAGACTCTCCATTCTCTAGAAGGAAACATGCTAGGTTCTGCTACTAGAGGATGTGGAAGGTGCCCGTACAAAAATAAAAGCCTAGGATTCTTGGTGTTGATTATAATATAGGCTTGTTTTGAATTGTATGCTTAAGAACAGTGTTAAACCCTGAGATATTTGTGTTTGTTTGATTTAGGCTGGCGATGATAATGCAGGAGTCCCCTCTCTAATCAAGAAAGTCCGGCTGATCAATGATTAGTGATGTTCGACCTTGTCAGTTTGTGATCAAACAACCATCGATCCAGGACTGGCTAGACACTTGATCACTGACTTTCATCGCTGAGCGTTGATTGACCCAATGACCACGTTCATTCCTTATCTTGGTCAGCGACACATGTTGCGCTTAAGAATGGAAACGGCTTTGGATTCTGATTGATGTTTTTGCTCATGTTGTTTGGATGAGAGCCACATTTTGCGTTTTATGGGCATCTGATCCATTTCACCCCGTCTATTTTGAGGGGCATGGATTTAAGTTGGAGGTCAAGTTTAATGGCATCCAATGGCAGTAGGAGACCAGAAGATCCCAATCTATTGTACCTGAGCATGCTTTTTAATGTCAACAATAAGTATTCTACATATTGGATGGGCTTTTGGACGTGGCTGGCTTATATGGACCACTCAAATCACAAAGAGCAGTTTTCTCATGACTTCATTGACCTTGGCGAGCACCAGCCGGACCTTCCTTGTCCCTTTTTCTCTAAACTTCAAGTTGTTTTCATACAAGCAGCTTGTGACCACTCTAAACAAACTTTAAAATTTCACATGTAACACAATCATTTTCTTTAGAAAGCTTAAGTGAAGTACCTATGCATGGTTCAAGCTTTAATGTCAGAGTGGACAATCAAGCGTTGAAGATGGCATGGGAAGGTTCCGTGAGACAACACCTGCTTCAAATGTGACGTTAGGAAACAAATCTCCATTCATTCATGGCATTAAAAAATAACTTATGCAAATAATGAAAGCAGCTAAAAGAAATCAAACCATTAAATAAGATGTTCCAATATAAGAATCTAACGCCTTGCGTTCCCAGTGCCACAATTTTTATCATGACGGCAATAAGCCTTGATTTTCCCAGAGCAATCCCAATAGTACAAGGCCAAGTTGTTGTACATGAGGAGATGTAAGGGTTTTACTCGAAGAGGATAGTGGAGCAAACATAAGTGAAAAAAATGGGACACTCGTGTTATATGGAATCCGTAACAAGTGTACTAAAAAGAAAGTGTCAAGTGGTTAAGCACATGCATGGAAAACATTATAAACAAAGAT
This sequence comes from Penium margaritaceum, assembly GCA_023375785.1. NCBI lineage: Eukaryota > Viridiplantae > Streptophyta > Zygnematophyceae > Desmidiales > Peniaceae > Penium > Penium margaritaceum. The sequence goes on from SZWC01000374.1 coordinate 356,609, forward strand.
AGGGGACTTCGGCACTCAAGGAGTGTGATACATGTGAAGTCACTAATTCAATCGTGAGTTAGGAAAGCCTTGCCAAGAAGTCGGGTTTTGGGGAATGTCTGGGGTGCATCTTTGGAAGGATCCACTGTTGTTGAGAAGTTGACCGGCTATGTTTTTTTACTTTATGTTTGGATGTTGTCAAATTTGTGAGAAACTTCTGGAAATTAACTCTCTCAATTGGGGTAACTGGATATAATTTCCTCAACGTGTTGGAGAAACACTCCAAAATCCTGCGTTTGGTGGGCCATGAATATGCGGTTACCTTTGTCCACATAATAGTCTTAGGGACTTGTGGTCATCAACAAGGCAACCCTTCCCTCATTTTAGCCATGGTGTCTCGGCAGATTACGAAGCAATGGCCAGTGTTGGTTGAAGATTTTTGAATACGATATTTTCTATCATGTTTTTAATGAGATCACATTGTTTTTTTGTTGCATCAATACCATGCCACTTGATGATAAATTCTGATTTCTTGCCTTGTCGGTAGTTTCCGGGAATGTCTTCAATTATGTACTCAGTCTCCGCATCCAGTTAGATGTTGCTGGCGAGGGTACCTCTGAGGAAAGTATTATGAGGTCTTCAAATATTTTGAGACGGTTGGAGAAGAAGATAAATTGACATGATCCCAGGTAAGTATAGCTTAACAATGATTTTATTTTCATAACGCTTTCATTAGGAACATGCCTGGTCACTTATAAATCATTTTCCTACAGTCTGTTCCTTTTGATTGATTTTCATTGCTGAGTGGGATGTCTTCTCCAATGTGGAATCCTATGTATTTCATATTCTTTTCTACAACTTATGACAGCATCACGCCAGTTCTATTGCTTAAACTCTGTTATTAAACTGAAGTCACAAATGTTTTGCCTGGATCCATTGAAGATCTACCTTTTCTATCATTTTTTATGCCATATAGTTGTATATGAACGCGGCAGTTGGTAGCTTGACCACCCATATGGGATTGCCAGTCCCATATGACTTGCTTGTGATTTGAAGTAGATGTTTGAGTGTTTGATTGCTCCGCTTCATCTAAATACCCGTCTGGAGATAGAAGGATGTCAATCATTAGATTTGAATTCCATATCAAGTCGTTAGGTCATGCTCGTGAATGTCCTATTTCAGTCACCTGTAATGGTATGAGGGACTCAAAATAGTCGGATGACATGGTTAATGAGAAAACCTGCTATTCCATTGGTGGTGATGGTGGTGGTAGTCGTGATGATGTCATTGTGGAGAACCTCTTGACCACCATGAGTATCCCTTCAAATACATCCAATGTAACATTTAAAACCATAACAAAATCCCTGTAGATGACCATGGCTCGTTGTAAATGTAGCTGGAATTTTGAATGTTTGTAATGTCAGTTTGCATTGTCCACCATAAGTATTTCATGAGATTCTTGAGCATTCTATCATTCCTGAAGAGTTTACTTGCACTTGTGCTGTGGCACTCCTCCAGTAGCATATTTTGCTTCTCTTCACTCAGAGGAACAACCAATCATTAAGCAGAATATTTTTCTCGACATCAAGTATCGAACTGAAACTCAAAATTTTCCAAGCCACTATAATTCTCATACCTACATGTAAATAATCGCTTGATGGAGCGGTCTAGTTCAAACTAAGGAGTGTTGATCTCAGCCATCAAGTTCAGTCATTGACCACTTGCTAGTCAATAACTAGTATTCCCAAACCATCATTTCTCCCTCTGACCATTTGTGACTCATATTATGAGTTGTCAACATTTACCACACATAGTGAAATTATTGTGGCATATGCCTACTTAGGTTTGTCCTTGTGCATGGTATCCACACCGTGCCACTACGTATTAATGGTCTTTGTAATTGCTAGACAAGAAATAGTATCCACAAACCATTGTTTTCCCTTCTAATCATTTGTGACTCGTATTGTGACTAATCAACGTTGACCACACAAAGTGGAATTAGTGGGTCATGTTCAGTGAAATATGCCCACTTTTGTTGGTCATTGTGAATGGTAGCAACATTGAGCCACTACGTATTGAAGGTATTGTTACTTGCTCGTCGGTAACTAGTGTTCCCAACCCATTGTTTCCCCCCTCTGAACATTTATGTCTCGTATTATGAGTTGTCAACATTGACCACACATAGTGAAATTCTTCGGCCATGGTCAGTGAAATATGCCTACTTTGATTGTTCATTGTGTATGGTATCTACATCGTGCCACTACTTATTGAAAGTGTTTGTACTTGCTTGTCGATAACTCGTATTCCCAAACCATTGTTTCACAATCTGACTATTTGTGACTCGTACTATGAGCTGTCAACATTGACCACACATATTGAAATACTTTGGTCATGGTCAGTGACATATGCCTACTTTGGCTATTCATTATGCATGGTAGCCACACCGTGCCACTACTCACTAGGGGTCTTTTTAATTCCTATTTGATAACAAGTGTTCCCAAATCATTGTTTCCACCTCTGAACTTCTGTGATTTGTATTATGAGTTGTCAACGTTGACCACACATAGTGAAATTCTTTGGTCATGGTAATTGACATATGCCCACTTTTTTAAGTCATTCTGCATGGTACCCACACCGTGCCACTACTTATTGAAGATCTTTGTACTTGCTAGTAAACATCTAGTATTTCCACACCATTGTTTCCTCCTCTAACCATTTGTGATTCATATTGTGAGTTGTCAACATTGAATACACATAGTGAAATTCTTTGGTCATGGTCAGTGGCATATGCCTACTTTGATTGGTCTTGTGCATGGTAGTCACACTGTGCCAATAATTATTGAAGGTTTTTGTAATTTTTAGTCGATAACTAGTGTTCCCAGTGAATTGTTTTGCCCTCTGACCATTTGGGACTCATGTTATGAGTTGTCAACGTTGACCACAAATAGTGAAATTATTTAGTCATGGTCTGTGACATATGCCTACTTTGGTTGGTCATTGTGCATGGAAGCCACCCTGTGCCATTACTTGATGAAGGTATTTGTACTTTTTAGTTCATAACTAGTATTCCCAAACCATCGTTTCCCCCTCTGACCATTTGTGACTCGTATAAAGAGTTGTTAACATTGACCACACTTAGTGAAATTCTTTGGTCATATTCATTGACATATGCCTACTTAGGTTGGTCATTATGCATAGTATCCACACCGTGCCACTACTTATTGAAGGTAATTTCTAGACAATAAATAGTATTCCCAAACCATTTTTTCCCCCTCTGACCATTTGTGACTTGTGTTATGAGTTGTCCATGTTGACCACACATAGTGGACTTCATTGGTCATGATCAGTGACATATGCCTACTTAGGTTGTTCATTGTGCATGTTATCCACACTGTGCCACTACTTATTAAAGGTAATTTGGCTTGCTAGTCAATAACTAGTAGTCCCAACCCATTGTTTCCCCCTCTGATCATTTGTGACTCGCATTATGAGTTGTCCACCTTGACCACACATAGTGAAATTCTTTGGTCATGATCTGTGGCATATGCCTAATTTGGTCGGTCATTGTGCATGGTAGCTACACCGTGTCCCAAATTATTGAAGGTCTTTGTACTGCTTATCAATAACTCGTATTCCCAAACCATTATTTCCTGCTGTGACCATTTGTGACTCATACTATGAGTTGTCAACATTGACCACACATAGTGAAATTCTTTGGTCATGGTCCTTGCCATATGCCTACTTGGGTTGGTCATTATGCATGGTAGCCACACCGTGCCAATACTAATTAGAGGTCTTCGTACTTGCTATTTGATAGCTAGTATTCCCAAAGCATTTTTTCCCCCTCTGACCATTTGTGACTCGTATTTTGAGTTGTCACCATTGACCACACATAGTGAGATATTTTGGTCATGGTCATTGACATATCCCTGTTTTGGTTGGTCATTGTGCATGGTAACCACACTATGCCAGTATGTATTGAAGATCTATGTACTTGCTAGTTGATAATTAGTATTCCCAAACCATTGTTTCCCCCTCTGACCATTTGTGACTCATATTATGAGTTGTCAACGTTGACCACACATAGTGAAATTCTTTGGTCATGGTCAGTTACATATGCCTACTTTGGTTGGTCATTATGCACGGTAGCCACACCATGCCACTAGTTAGAAGAGGTCTTTGTACATGCTAGTCGATAACTAGTATTCCCAAGCTATTGTTCCCCCCTTTGACCTTCTGTGATTCGTATTATGAGTTGTCAAAGTTGACCACACATAATGAAAATGTTTGGTCATGGTCAGTGACATATGCCTACTTTGGATGGTCATTGTGCATGGTAGACACACCTTGCCACTACTTAATGATGGTCTTTGTTCTTTCTAGTCAATATCAAGTATTCCCAAATCATTATTCCCCCATCTGACCATTTATGACTCCTGTTATGAGTTATCAACGTTGATCACACATTGTGAACTCTTTTTGGTCATGGTCCATGACAGATGCCTACTTTGGTTGGTCATTGTGCATGGTAGCCACACCGTGTCACTACTTATTTGAGGTCTTTGTACTTGCTAGTTGATAGCTACTGTTTTGAAACCGTTCTTTCCCCCTTTTACCATTTGTGACTTCTATTATGAGTTGTCAATATTTAACACACGTAGTGAAACTCTTTGGTCACGGTCAGTGACATAGGCTACTTTGGTTGGTCTTGTGCATGGTACCCACCCCGTGCCAATAATTACTGAAGGTCTTTGTAATTTCTAGTTAATAACGAGTATTTCTAAACCATCCTTTCTCCATCTAACCATTTGTGACTCGTATTATGAGCTGTCAACGTTGACCACACATAATGAAATTCTTTGTGCATGGTCACTGACATATGCCTACTTTGGTTGGTCATTCGTCATGGTAGCAACACCATGCCACTACTTATTGAAGGTCTTTGTACTTTCTAGTCGATAGCTAATATTCTAAAATCATTGTTTCCCCATATGGCCATTTTTGACTCGTATTATGAGTTGTTTACGTTGACCACACGTATTGAGATCCTTTGGTCATGGCCAGTGACATAAGCCTGCTTTGGTTGGTCATTGTGCATGGTAGCCACACCGTTTCACTACTTGTTGAATATCTTCTTACCTGCTAGTTGAAAACTGGTGTTCACAAACCATAGTGATTCCCTCTGGCCATTTTTTACTCGTGTTATGAGTTGTCAAAGTGTACCACACATGGTGACTTTCTGTGGTCATTGTGAGTGACATATGCGTACTTTGGTTGGTCATTGTGAATGGTAGCCATGCCGTGCCACTACTTATTGAAATTCTTTGTACTTGCTAGTCAATAAATAGTATTCTAAAATCATTGTTTTCCCATCTCACCATCTGTTACTCGTATTATGAGTTGTCAACGTGGACCAGACATAGTGGGACTCTTTGGTCGTTGTAAGTTACATATGCCTACTTTGGTTGGTCATTCTGTATGGTAACCACACCATGCCACTACTTATTGAAGGAGTTTGTACTTGCCAGTCGATAACTAGTATTCCCAAATCATTGTTACCTCCTCTGGCCATTTGTGACTCGTATTATGAGCTGTCGCCATTGACCACACGTATTGAAATTCTTTGGTCATGGTCAGTGACATATGCCTACTTTGGTTGGTCATTGCTTATGGTAGCCACACCGTGCCACTACTTGTTGAAGGTATTTATACTTGCTAGTCAATAAATAGTATTCCCAAACCATTGTTTCCCCCTTTTACCATTTGCGACTCCTATTATGAGTTGTCAATGTTGACCACACATAGTGAAATTCTTTGGTCATGGTTCGTGACAGACGCCTACTTTGGCTGGTCATTGTGCATGATAGCCACACCATGCCTCTACGTATTGAAATTCTTTGTAATTTCTAGTTAATGACTAGTATTTCAACACTATTGTTTCCCCCTCTGACCATTTGTGACTCTTGTCATAAGTTGTCAACGTTGAACACACATGGTCAAATTCTTTGGTCATGGTCAGTGACATATGCCTACTTTGGTTGGTCTCGTGCACGTTAGCCACACCGTGCCACTACTTGTTGAAGGTGTTTGAACCTTCTAGTTAATAACTAGTATTTCCAAACCATTGTTTCCCCCTCTGACCATTTGTGACTCGTACAAAGATTTGTTTACGTTGACCACACATATTGCAATTCTTTGGTCACAGTTAGTGACATGTGCCTACTTTGGTTGGTCATTGTGCATGGTAGCCACAACGTGCCATTATTTATTGAAAATTTTCTTTCTTGCTAGTTAAAAACGAGTATTCCCAGGACGTGGTTTCACCCTCTGACCATTTGTGACTCGTATTACGAGTTCTCAATGTTGACCACACACAGTGAAATTCTTTGTTCATGGTCAGTGACATATGCCTACTTCGGTTGGTCATTTTTCATGGCATCCACACCGTGCCATTACTTATTGAAGGTCTTTGCAGTTGCTAGTGGATAACTAATATTCCCAAACCATTGTTTCCACTTCTGACCATTTGTGACTCGTATTATGAGTTGTCCACGTTGACCACACATAGTGAAATTCCTTGGTTATGGTCAGGCATATGCCTCTTTTGGTTTGTCATTATGCACGGTAGCCACACCGTTCCACTACTGATTCAAAGTCTTTGTACTTGCTAGTCGAAAACTAGGTATTCTTAAACCATTGTTTTCCCATCTGACCTTTTGTTACTCTTTCTATGCGTTGTCAACATGGATCAAACAAAGTGAAACTCTTTTGTCATGATAAGTAACATATGCCTACCTTGGTTGGTCATTCCGCATTGTATCCACATCGTGCCACTACTTATTGAAGGAATTCGTATTTTCCAGTCAATAACTAGTATTCCCAAACCATTGTTCCCCCCTCTTACCATTTGTGACTCGTATTATGAGCTGTCAACGTTGACCACACATAGTGAAATTCTTTGGTTATAATAAGTGACATATGCCTATTTTGGTTGGTCATTTTGCATGTTAGCCAGACCGTGCCACTGCTTATTGAAGGTCGTTATACTTGCAAGCCAATACCTACTATTCCCAAACCATTGTTTCCCCCTCTAACCAGTTGTGACTCCTATTATGAGTTGTCAACGTTGACCACACATAGTGAAAAACTTTGGTCATGGTCCATTCACAATGACCAACCAAAGTAGCCGTAAGTCACTGACCATGACCACGGATGGTCGGAAACTAGTATTACCAAACCATTGTTTCTCCCTCTCACCATTTGTGACTCGTATTATGAGTTGTCTATGTTGACCACACATGAAATGTTTTGGGCATGGTCAGTAACATATTCCTACTTTGGTTGGTCATTGTGCTTGGTAGCCACACCGTGCCAATACCCATTGAAGGTATTTGTACTTGCTAGTCGATAACTAGTATTACCAAAATCATTGTTTCCCCATTTGACCGTTGGTTACCTGTATTATGAGTTGTCAACGTGGACCAGACGTAGTGAAACTCTTTCGTCATGGTAAGTGACATATGCCTAGTTTGGTTGGTCATTCTGCATGGTAGCCACACCGTGCCACTACTTATTGAAGGTCTGTGTACTTGCTAGTCGATAACTAGTATTCCCAAACCATTGTTCCCCCTCTCACCATTTGTGACTCGTATTACGAGTTGGCAACGTTGACCACACATAGCCAAATTCTTGGGTCATGGTCAGTGAAAAATGCCTACTTTGGTTGGTCATTTTGCATGGTAGCCACACCGTGCCTCTACTTATCGAAGGTCTTCTTACCCGCTAGTAAAAAACTAATATGCCCAAACCATGGTTTCCCCCTCTGAACATATCCGACTCGTATTATGAGTTGCCAACATTGACTGCACATAGTCAAAATCCTTGGTCATTGTCAGTGACATATTCCTTCTTTGGTTGGTCATTGTGCATGGTAGTCACACCGTGCCACTACGTAATGAAATTATTTTGTCATGGTCAGTGACATGCCGTACTGGACAGCATGTTCACCAAAAATAATTATTTTGATTCGCCCGTAGGTTTCCAAAGAAATTATTAGCTGCTTTCGCAAATCAAATTTGAAATTTGGGTGATCCTACTTGGTGGTAAGCACTGAACTGTCAAGAAAAAACTTGTATGCATGAGATGTTTTGTCTGTCAGATGGGCTCTTGCACTTTGGGTCCTTGTGCCACGTGCATGTGCCAAGCGGGTGGGTGAGATCTCCGTGATCTGCTTTCGAACATCCAATTTCTTTGATAATCCAGCTGTGACGAAGGGACTTCTGTTGCATGCGCACACCAAAGCTGATATTGTTGGTGAATATGAAAACGTGCACCTCAATAAGTAGTCTCTTTGGGTGAACACCTAAATACTTGCTTTTGCTTGGAATTTTGGCTCATATAGCAGTCACTGAAAAGGTTTTAAAATCTTTGGGTAATGTACCGTCCAGTACGGTATGCCTACTTTGGTTGATCTTGTGCATGGTAGCCACACCATGCCAGTAATTACTGAAGGTCTTTGTTATTGCTAGTCAATAACTAGTGTTCCCAAACCATTGTTTCCTTCTCTGACCATTTGTGACTCAAACTATGAGTTGTCAACGTTGACCACACATAGTGAAATTCCTTGGTCATGGTCAGTGATATATGCCTTCTTTGGTTGATCATTGTGCATGGTAGCCACCCCATGCCACTACTTGTTGAAGGTATTTGTACTTGCTAGTTAATAACTAATAGGGTTCAAGTCACATCTACCCAGTTTCGGAACTATATAGCTGATATACCATTGTTGCACACAAAATAATGCATATGACAATGTCACACAAAAAATAACGCACATGACAACGTCACATATGAAAGTACCGCATATAAAATAATGCATATGCCAATATTACACAGGAAAATAGGAACCTCGAATTACTAAAGGAATGACATGTTCCCGCCACATACCATGTAGCATTCATGCATGACATGGTTTTTGTCATTCACTTTGTCTCATATGGATGTGCCATTGCACGTTTTCCATGTCAGTTCCAAAACATATGCTGTGATCCAGCATGAAGAAAGGGGTGGACGGCTGGTTGATTTTGTTACAGAGGCTGGATGGATGGTTGCTTTTGTAATGCATGGTGGACGGATGGTTGCTTTTCTTCCAAACCACGGGCGAATTGTTGCTTTTCTTCCAAACGCCAGGCGGATGAGAGCCACACTTTGCGTTCTATGGGTACGCGAGCCATTCCACCCTAACTAATATTCCCAAACTATTGTTTGGGAATACTAGTTAGGGTTGTTAACGTTGACCAAACATAGTAACATTCTTTGGTCATGGTCAGTTATATGCCTACTATGGTTGGTCATTGTGCATGGTAGCCACACCGTGCCATTACTTATTGAAGGTTTGTATACTTGCTAGTCAATAACTAGTATTCCCAAAATATTGTTTTCCCCTCTGACCATTTGTGACTCGTATTATAAGTTGTCGACGTTGACCACACATAGTGAAACTCTTTGGTCATGGTCAGTGACGTATGCTTACTTTGGTTGGTCATTGTGCATAGTAACCACACCGTGTCAATACTAACTGAAGGTCTTTGTACTTTCTAGTCAATAACGAGCATTCCCAAACCAATGTTTCTCCCTCTGACCATTTGTGACTCGTATCATGAATTGTCAACGTTCACCACACATAGTGAAATCATTTGGTTATTTTCAGTGCCGTATGCCTACTTTGGATGGTCATTGTGCATGGTAGCAAAAACCGTTTTACTACTCATTCAATATCTTCTTACTTCCTAGTCAAACACTAGAATTCCCAAACCATGGTTTTCCCCTCTGACCATTTGTGACTCGTGTTATGAGTTGTCAACATTGACCAAACATAGTGGGATTCTTTGGTCATGATCAGTCACATATGCCTACTTTGGTTGGTCATTGAGGATGGTAGCCATACTCTGCCACTACTAAGTGAAGGGTTGTGTACTTGCTAGTCAATAGCTGGTAATTTTTTAACCAGTGTTTTCCCATCTGACCATTAGTTACTCGTATTATGAGCTGTCAACTTGGAGCACACATAGTGAAACTCTTTGGTCATGGTAAGTGACATGCCTACTTTGGTTGGTCATTGTGCATGGTATCCACTCCGTGCCACTACGTTTTTTAGGTTTTTGTACTTGCTAGTCAAAACGGCGTATTCCCAAACCATTTTTTTCCCCATTTGTGACCATTTGTGACTTGTGTTATGAGTTGCCAACGTTGCCCACAAAGAGTTAAATCCTTTGATAGTGGTCAATGACATATGCCTACTTTGGTTGGTCATTGTGCATGGTAACCACACCATGTCACTACTAAAATGAAGGTCTTTGTACTTTCTAGCCAATAAGTACTATTCCCAAACCATTGTTACCCCCTCTGACCATTTGTGACTCCTATTATGAGTTGTCACTATTGACCACACAAAGTGAAATTCTTTGGTCATGGTCCGTAATAGAAGCCTACTTTGGTTGGTCATTGTGCATGGTAGCTACAACATGCCACTACTCATTGAAGGCATTTGTACTTGCTAGTCGATAACTAGTGTTTCCACACCATTGTTTCCACCTCTGACCATTTGTGACTCCTATTATGAGTTGTCGACGTTGAACACACATAGTGAATTTCCTTGGTCATGGTCAGTGACACATGCCTACTTTGGTTGGTCTCATGCATGGTAGCCACACCGTGCCACTACTTATTGAATGTCTTTGTAATTTCTAGTAAAAAAATAGTATTCTCAAACCATTGTTTCCTTCTATGACCATTTGTGAATCGTATTATGAGTTGTCAACGTTGACCACACATAGTGGAATTCCTTAGTCATGTTCAGTGAATTATGCCTACTTTGGTTGGACATTGTGCATGGTAGCCATCCCGTGCCACTACGTGTTGAAGGTATTTATATTAACCAGATGATAACTAGTATTTCCAAACCATCGTTTCGCCCTCTGACCATTTGTTACTCATATTATGAGTTGTCAACATTGACCACGCGTAGTGAAATTCTTTGGTCATGGTCAATGGCATATGCCTACTTTGGTTGGTCATTGTGTATGGTAGACACAAAGTGCCACTACTTATTGAAGGTTATTGTACTTGCTAGTGGATAACCAATATTCCCAAACCATTGCTCCCCCATCTGATCATTTGTGACTCGTATTATGAGGTGTCAATGTGGACCAGACGTAGTGAAACTCTTTCGTCATGGTAAGTGATATATGCCTCCTTTGGTTGGTCATTCTGAATGGTAGCCACACCGTGCCACTACTTATTGAAGGTCTTTGTACTTGCTATTTGATAACTAGTATTCCCAAATAATTGTTTCCCCCTCTCACCATTCGTGACTCGTATCATGAGTTGGCAACGTTGACCACCTATAGTAAAATTCTTTGGTCATGGTCAGTGAAAAATGCCTACTTTGGTTGGTCATTTGGCATGGTATCCACACAGTGCCTCTATTTATTAAAGGTCTTCTTACTTGCTGGTCAAAGACTAATACGCCCAAACCATGGTTTCCCCCTCAAACCATATCTGACTCGTATTATGAGTTGTCAGAATTGACCACACATAGTGAAAATCATTGGTCACCGTAGGTGACATATTCCTACTTTGGTTGGTCATTGTGCATGGTAGCCACACGGTGTCACTACGTATTGAAGGTCTTTGTAATTTCTAGTTAATAAATAGTGGTATTAAACCATTTTTCCCCCCTCTGACCATTTGTAACTCGTACTATTAGTTGTCAACATTGACCACAGATATGGAAATTCTTTGGTCATGGTCAGTGATGTATGCCTACTTTGGTTGGTCATTGTGCATGGTAGCCACACCGTGCCACTACTTACTGAAGTTCTTTGTACTTGCTAGCCAATAACTAGTATTCCAAAACCATTTTTTCCTCCTCTCACCATTTGTGCCTTATAGAAAGAGTTTTTAACGTTGACCACACATGGTAAAATTCCTTGATCATGGTCAGTGACATATGCCTACTTTGGTTGGTCATTGTGCATGGTAGCCACACTGTTCCACTACTTGAAAAGGGTCTTTGTACTTACTAGTCCATAACTAAGATCCCTAAACCATTGTTTCCCCTTTGACCATTTTTGACTCGTATCATGAGTTGTCAACGTTGACAACACATAGAGAAATTCTTTGGTTATGGTCAGTGACATATGCCTACTTTGCTTGGTCATTGTGCATGGTAGCCACACTCTGTCACTAATTATTGAAGGTCTTTGTACTTGCTACTCTATGACTAGTATTCCCATAACATTGTTTCCCCCTCTGACCATATGTGACTCGTAATATGAGTTGTCAACGTTGACCACATGGATAAATTCTTTGGTCATGGTCATTGCTATGTGCCTACTTTGGTTGGTCATTTTGCATGGTAGCCACACCGTGCCACTTATTATTGAAGGTATTTGTACTTGGCAGTCGATAACTAGTACTCTCAAACCATTTTTTCCTCCGCTGACCATTTGTGACTCGCATTATGATTTGGTAACGTTGACCACACATAGTATTCTTTGGTCATGGTCAGTGACAAATGCCTACTTTGTTCAATCATTGTGCATGGTAGCCAAATTGTGCCTCTGCTTATTGAAGGACTTTGTACTTGCTAGTCGATAACTAGTATTCCCAAACCAATTTTTCCCCTCTGACCATTTCTGACTCGTATTATGAGATGTCAACGTTGACCACGCACTGTGAAATCCTTTGGTCATAATCACTAACATATGCCTCCTTTGGTTGGTCATTGTGCATGGTACCCACGCCGTGACACTACTTCTAGACGGTCTTTGTACTTGCTAGTCGATAACCAGTACTCTCAAACCATCGTTTTCCTGTGTGACCACTTGTATATCGGCTTATGAGATAGCATCATTGACTACACATAGTAAATTTTCTTTGGTAATGGTCAGTGAAAAATGCCTGTTTTTGTTGTTCATTTTTCATGGTAGCCACACCATGCCTCTACTTATTGAAAGTCTTCTTACTTGCTAGTCAAAAAATAGTATTCCCAAATCATGCTTTCCCCCTCTGACCATTTCTGACTCGTATTATGAGTTGTCAACCTTGACCACACATAGTGAACTTCCTTGGTCATTGTCAGGGACATATGCCTACTTTGGTTGGTCATTGCGCATGGTAGCCACACCGTGCCACTACATATTGACGACTTGTTCTTGCTAGTTGATAACTAGTATTCCCAAACCATTTTTTCCCCCTCTGACTATTTGTGACTCGTATTATGAGCTGTCCACGTTGACCACACATAGTGAAATTCTTTTTTCATGGTCAGTGAAATGTGACACCTTTGCTTGGTCATTGTGCATGGTGGCCACACCGTGCCACTACTTTTTGAAATTCTTTCTACTTGCCAGTCAATAACTAGTATTCTCAAACCGTTGTGCCCCCTCTGACCATTTGTGAATCGTTTTTTTGAGCTGTCAATGTTGACCACACGTAGTGAAATTCTTTGGTCATGGTTAGTGACATATGCCTACTTTGGTTGGTTTTTGTGCATGGTAGCCACACCTTACTACTACTTGTTGAAGGTCCTTGTACTGGCTAGTCGATAACTAGTATTGACAAACCAATATTTCCCCCTCTTACTATTTGTGACTCGTATCATAAGTTGTCAACGTTGACCACACATAGTGAAATTCTTTGGTCATGGTCAGTGACATGTGCCTACTTTGGTTGGTCATTGTGCATGGTAGGCACACTGTGTCACTACTTATTGAAGGTATTTGCACTTTCTAGTCGATAACTAGTATCCCCAAATCATTGTTTCTCCCTCTGACCATTTGTGACCGGTATCATGAGTTGCCAACGTTCACCACACATAGTGAAAATTCTTTGGTCATGGCCAGTGACACATGCCTTCTTTGGTTAGTTATTGTGCATTTAGCTACACGGCGCCACTAATTATTAACAGTCGTTGTACTTACTGGTTGATAACTAGTATTCCCAAATCATTGTTTCCCCCTCTGACCGTTTGTGACTCCCATTATAAGCTGTCAACGTTGTCACACATAGTATAAATCTTTGGTTATGGTCAGTGACGTATGCCTACTTTGGTTGGTCATTGTGCATGCTAGCCTTATCGTGCCACTACTTATTAAAGGTCTTTGTACTTTCTAGTCGATAATTGATATTCCCAAACCATGTTCTCCCCCTCTGGTCATTTGTGACTCGTATTATCAGTTGTCAATGTTGACCACACATCTTGAAATTCTTTGGTTATGGTCAGTAACATATGCCTACTTTGGTTGGGCATTGTACGTGGTAGCCACACTGTGCCACTTCTTATTGAAGTTCTTTGTAATCTCTAGTAAATAACTAGTATTCTAAAACTATTTTTTCCCCGTGTGACCATTTGTGACTCGTATTATGAGTTGTCAACGTTGACCACAAATAGTGAACGTTTTTGGTCATGGTCAGTGCCATGTGCCTACTTTGGTTGGTCATTGTGCATGGTGGACACACCATGCAACTCATTGTTGAAGGTCTTTGTACTTGCCAGTTTTTAACTAGAATATTAAAACCTTTTCCCCCCCTCTGACCATTTGTGACTCGTATTAGGATTTGGCAACGTTGACCACACATAGTAAAATTCTTTGGTCATGGTCAGTGACAAATGTCTACTTTGGTTAGTCATTGTGCATGGTAGCCACACCGTGCCACTACTTATTGAAGGTCTTTGTACTTTCTTGTCGATAACTAGTATTCCCAAACCATATTTCCCCCTCTGACCATTTGTGACTTGTATTATGTGTTGGCAACGTTGACCACACATAGTAAAATTCTTTGGTCATGGTCAGTGACAAATGCCTACTTTGGTTGGTCATTATGCATTGTACCCACACCATGCCACTGCATAATAAAGGACTTTGTACTTCCCAGTTGATAACTATAATTCTCAAACCATTGTTTCCCCATCTAACCATTCGTGACTTGTATTATAAGTTGGCAACGTTGACCACACATAGTAAAATTCTTTGGTCATGGTAAGTGACAAATGCCTACTTTGGTTGGTGATTGTGCATAGTAGACACACCGTGCCACTATTTATTGAACGTCTTCTTATTTGCTAGTAAGAAACTAGCATTCCCAAACCATGGATTCCCCCTTTGATAATTTTTTTCTCGTATTATGAGTTGTCAACATTGACCACACGTAGTCTCTGGTCATAGTCATAGACATATGCATATTTTGGTTGATCATTATGCACGGTAGCCACACCGTGCCACCACTTATTGAAGGTATTTTTTCTTGCTAGTGGATAGCTAATATTCCCACACCATTGTTTCCCCATCTGATCATTTGTGACTCGTATTATGAGTGGTCAACGTTGATCACACATAGTGAAATTCCTTGGTCATGGTCAGTGACATATGCCTACTTTGGTTGGTCATTGTGCATGGTAGCCACACTGTGCCACTACTTATTGAAGGTCTTTGTACTTGCTAGTCAATAACTAGTGTTCCCACACCATTGTTTCTCCAGATGACCATTTGTGACTCGTATTATGAGCTGTCCACATTGACCACACATAGTGAAATTCGTTGGTCGTGGTCAGTGACATATGCCTACTTTGGTTGGTCAGTGTGCATGGTAGCCACGCCATGCCACTACTTATTGAAAGTCTTTGTACTTGCTAGTCAATAACTAGTATTCTTGAACCATTGTTTTCCCATCTGACCAGTTGTTAACCATGTTATGATTTGTCAACGTGGACCAGACATAGTGAAACTCTTAGGTCATGGTAAGTGACATATGCCTACTTTGGTAGGTCCTTTTGTATGGTAGCCACACCGTGCCACTACTTATTGAAGGAATTTTTACTTGCTAGTCGATAACTAGTATTCTGAAATCATTGTTTCCCCCTCTAACCATTTGTGACTCGTTTGGATGAGCTGTCAACGTTGACCACATGTAGCAAAATTCTTTGGGCATGTTCAGTGACATATGCCTACTTTTGTTGGTCACTGTACATGGTACCCACACCGTGCCACTACTTGTTGAAGGTCTTTGTACTTGCTAGTTGATAACTAGTATTGCCAAACCAATGTTTCCCCCTCTGACCACTTGTTACTCGTATTATGAGTTGTCAACATGGACCAGAAATAGTCAAACTCTTCGGTCATGATAAGTGGCATATGCCTACTTTGGTTGGTCATTCTTCATGGTAGCCACAGCGTGCCACTACTTATTGAAAGACTTTGTACTTGCCAGTAGATAACTAGTAGTCCCAAATCATTGTTTCCCCCTCTGACCATTTGTGACTTGTATCATGAGTCGTCAACGTAGACCACACGTCGTGAAATTCTTTGGTTATTGACATATGCCTACACTGGTTGGTCATTGAGCATGGTGGCCACACCGTGCTTCTACTTATTGAAGGTCTTTGTACGTGGTATTCAATAACTAGTACTCCCAAATCCTTCTTTCCCCCTCTGACCATTTGTGAGTTATATTATGAGTTGTCAACGTTGACCACATACAGTGGAATTCTTTGGTCATGGTCAGTGTTGTATGCCTGCTTTGATTGGTCATTGTGCATGGTAGCCACACCGTGCCACTTATTATTGAAGGTATTTGTACTTGCCAGTATTCTAGTATTCTAAAACCATGTTCCCTCTCTGACCATTTGTGACTCGTATAACGAGTTGGCAACGTTGACCACACATAGTAAACTCCTTTGGTCATGGTCAGTGACAAATGCCTAATTTGGTTAGTCATTGTGCATGGTAGCCACACCGTGCCACTACTTATTGAAGGCTTTTATAATTTCTTTTCAATAACTAGTACTCCCAAACCAATCTTTTCCGATCTGACCATTTGTGACTCATATTATGAGTTGTGAACGTTGACCACACATGCTAAAACTCTTTGGTCATGGCCAGTGACATATGCCTACTTTGGTTGGTCATTATGCATGGCACCCACACCATTCCACTACGTATTAAAGGTCTTTGTTCTTGCCAGTCGGTAACTAGTATTCTCAAACCAATTTTCCCCATCTGACCATTTGTGACTCGTATTATGAGTTGGCAACGTTGAACACACATATTAAAATTCTTTGGTCATGGTCAGTGACAAATGCCTACTTTGGTTGGTGATTGTGTATGGTTACCACACCGTGCCACTACTTATTGAACGTCTTCTTACTTTCTGGTCAAAAACTAGTATTCCTAAACCATGGTCTAAACTCATTTTTTACTCCTATTATGAGTTTTCAACATTGACCACACAGTGAAATTCTTTGGTCATGGTCAGATACATATGCCTATTCTGGTTGGTCATCGTGCATGGTATCCACACTATGCCACTACTTATTGAAGGTCTTTGTACTTGCTAGTGGATAACTAAAATTTCCAAATCATTGTTTCCTCATCTGATCATTTGTGACTCGTATTATGAGTTGTCAACGTTGACCACACATAGAAGATTCCTTGGTCATGGTCAGTGACATATGCCTACTTTGGTTGGTCATTGTGCATGGTAGCCACATTGTACCACTACGTATTGAAGGACTTTGTTCTTGCTAGTCAATAACTTGTATTCCCAAATCATTGTTCCCCCCTATGACCATTCGTGCCTCGTATTATGAGCTGTCTACATTAACCACACATAGTGATATCATTTGGTCATGGTCAGTGACATATGCCTACTTTGGTTGGTCATTGTGCATGGTAGCCACGCCATGCCACTACTTATTGAAAGTCTTTGTACCTGCTAGTCAATAACTAGTATTGATAAATCATTGTTTTCCCATCGGACCTTTAGCTACTCGTCTTATGAGTTGTCAACGTGGACCAGAAAAAGTGAAACTCTTTGGTCATGGTAAGTGACATATGCTCACTTTGGTTTGTCATTCTGCATGGTAACCATACCGTGCCACTATTTATTGAAGGACTTTGTACTTGCCAGTCGACAACTAGTATTCTCAAACTATGTTTTTCCCCTCTGACCATTTTTAGCTCGTTTTTATGAGGTGTCAACGTTGACCACACATAGCGAAATTCCTTGATCATGATCAGTGACACATGCCTACTTTGGTTGGTCATTGTGCATGGTAGCCACACCATGCCACTACTTGTTGAAGGTCTTTGTACTAGCTAGTTGATAAGTAGTATTGCCAAACCAATGTTTCCCCCTTTGACCATTTTCACTCGTGTTATGAGTTGTTAACGTTGAGCATACATAGTAGAATTCTTTGGTCATGGTCAGTGACATATGCCTACTTTGGTTAGTCATTGTGCATGGAAACCACACCGTGCCACTAAATTTTGAAGGTCTTTGTAATTGCTAGTCGATAACTAGTATTCCCAAACCATTGTTTGCCCCTCTGACAATTTGTGACTCGTATTATGAGTTGTCAACATTGACCACACATAGTGAAATTCTTTGGTATGGTCAGAGACATATGCCTACTTTGGTTGGTCATTGTGCATGGTAGCCACACTGTGCCACTACTTATTGAAGGTATTTGTACTTGCTATTCAATAACTAGTAATCCCAAACTATTGTTTCCCCCTCTGACAATTTGTGACTCGTTTATAAGTTGTCAATGTTGACCAGATATAGTGAAATTCTTTGGTTATGGTCAGTGCCGTATGCCTGCTTTGGTTGGTCACTGTGCATGGTAGCCACACCGTGCCACTTACTATTGAAGGTATTTGTACTTTCTAGTCAATAACTACTCTTCTCCAACCATTGCTTCCCCATCCGACCATTTGTGACTTGTATTATGAGTTGGCAACGTTGACCACACATAGTAAAATTCTTTGGTCATGGTAAGTGACAAATGCCTACTTTGGTTGGTGATTGTGCATAGTAGACACACCGTGCCACAACGCATTGAAGGTCTTCTTACTTGCTAGTCAAAAAAATTATTCGCAAATCATGGTTCTGTCAGAATATGGCCTCCGTCAATGCAGAACAACAACCAGGCTTGGTTTCTCCGGATTCCCTGGAAGGTACCCTATCGTCCTCGTTTGGCAACAGTCATCCCAGAGCAAACCACGTCTCTTTGGATATTCCACGAACTCTCAATAAGGGTCCAGTTCCGACATGAACCACCTCGGTTGAACCTGACACGAACCGTTAATTGTCACAACCGATCCATGCCACGTTACCGAGCAATCCCCTAATAAGCAGATCCACTGCAAGCACGTCCGGCTAGTGCACAAGAACCCGTTGCATGCCTTTTGTTCTTTTCAGTTTATTATACGGAGGATTTTCATTCCCTCCCAGATTAACCCAGAATAGTTATCTCCATCCTGTTTGCCTCTGGTTCCGCGGCTTTGCCGCCGTGTCTTTGCTTTGCTCGCCTGTCGCTGATCCTCCATCGCCATCCACTCTCAATTCCCCTCCTCGTGCCTCTTCGCTCAGTCACTCACATTCCTTTGCTCAGTCTTCGCTCTGCTAACTCGCACCCTCTGTTCTTCTCGCTTCAACCCTCTCTCTCTCACCTGTGTACATCAGTGCTCTACCTCTAACTGCATTCTGCAACTAACTCCTGGCATTGTTCTTTGCTTCCGTCAGCATACTTATGGATGCCTAACCGCTTTGCTTCTCTCTCCTTCTGTCGCCGCTCCTGCAGCTCACTTCATTCTTCAGAAAGCTTTCCCCCTCTGACCATTTTTTA
This sequence comes from Penium margaritaceum, assembly GCA_023375785.1. Lineage (NCBI taxonomy): Eukaryota > Viridiplantae > Streptophyta > Zygnematophyceae > Desmidiales > Peniaceae > Penium > Penium margaritaceum. The sequence goes on from SZWC01000374.1 coordinate 376,278, forward strand.
CTCGTATCATGAGGTGTCAACATTGACTATACAAAGTGACAGTCTTTGGTCATGGTCAGTGCCATATGCCAACTTTGGTTGGTCATTGTGCATGGTAGCCACACCGTGCCACTACTTATTGAAGGTATCTGTAGTTGCTAGTGAAAAACTTATATTCCCAAACCATTGTTTCCCCATCTGATCATTTTTTACTTGTATTATGAGTTGTCCACATTGACCACACACAGTGAAATTCCTTGGTCATGATCAGTGACATATGCCTATTTTGGTTTGTCATTGTGCATGGTAGCCACACCGTGCCACTACGTATTGAAGGTCTTTGTACTTTCTTGTCAATAACTAGCATTCCCAAACCATTGTTTCCCCCTATGACCATTTGTGACTCGTACTGTGAGTTGTCCACGTTGAAGACACATAGTGAAATGCTTTGTTCATGGTCACTGAAATATGCCTACTTTGCTTGGTCATTGTGCATGGTAGCCACGCCGTGCCACTACTTATTGAGAGTCTTTGTACTTGCTAGTCAATAACTAGTATTATTAAACCATTGTTTTCCCATATGACCCCTTGTTACTCGCATTATGAGTTGTCAACATGGACCAGACAAAGTGAAACTCTTTGGTCATGATAAGTGCCATATGCCTACATTGGTAGATGTTTCTCCACGGTAGCCACAGCGTGCCACTATGTATTGAAGGAATTTGCACTTGCCAGTAGATAACTAGTATTCCTAAACAATTGTTCATCCCTCTCACCATTTATGACTCGTACAATGAGCTGTCAACGTTGACCACACATAGAAAAATTCTTTGGTCATAGTCGGTGACAAATGCCTACTTTGGATGATCATTTTGCATGGTAGCCAGACCGTGCACTTACTTGATGAAGGTTTTTGTACTTGCTATTCTTTAAATAGTATTGCAAACCCAGTGTTTTTCCCTCTGAACATTTGTGACTCGTATCATGAGTTGTCAACGTTGACCACACATAATGAAATTCTTTGGTCATGGTCAGTGACACGGTCCTAGTTTGGTTGGTCATTGTGCATGGTAGCCACAACGTGCCACTATTTATTGAAGGTTTTGTACTTGCTAGTCGATAACTAGTATTCCCAAACCATCGTTTCCCCCTCTGACCATTTGTCACTCGTGTTATGAGTTGTAAACGCTGACCACACGTTATGAAATTCTTTGGTCATTGTCAGTAACATATGCCTACTTTGGTTGGTCACTGTGCATGGTAACCAGATTGTGCCACTACTTATTGAAGGTCTTTGTACTTTCTAGTCAATAACTAAAATTCCCAAACCAGTGCTTCCCCCTTTGACCATTCGTGAATTCTATTCTAGGTTGTCAACATTGACCACACATAGTGAAATTCTTTGGTCATGATCAGTGACATATGCGTACTGTGGTTGGTCATTGTGCATGGTAGCCACACCGTGCCATCAATTGTTGAAGGTCTGTGTAATTGCTAGTCGCCAACTAGTATTTCCAACCCATTGTTTACACCTCTTATGATTTGTGGCTGGTATTATGAGTTGTCAACGTTGACCACACATAGTGAAATTCTTTGGTCATGGTCACTGACATATGCCTACTTTGGTTGGTCATTGTACATGGTAACTACAGTGTGTCAATACTTATTGAATGTCTTTGTACTTGTTAGTTGATAACTAGTACTGTACTGACGGTCACATTCATTCAAAATATCCTTTTTTGTTGTCCCATCCGTTCCATGAAAAACGAAATCGGATTGAGGAGATTCACTATTGTAATTAACAAATTGGTATGCCTCCTATTTGCTAGCCTAGTTGCAAATAAGACAAATGAAAACATTGGGATTGCCGCTACGCATCAACCTGGCGAGGCCAATGACGACGGTGAGAAGTCTTTTTGCCAAGTCGACTGTCAAGATTGGACTTGCTGACAATGAAGAGGAACGTGCCTGTAGAGGAACGTGTTCACTCCCACAAAAGTCCAGACGTGAAGAGTCAGCGGAAAATAATGTGCTGATTTTATTTGTCCACCCCTTTGAACAGGCGCACGGAAAATTCCAGAAGGCCAAAAATTAGGAGAATATAGAAAACACTAAATTGGAATTCTGAAAGTGAGCTAATATAACAATCAGTACGGTATTTCCAAAGCATTGTTTCCCCCTTGACCATCTGTGATTCGTATGAGTTGTCAATGTTGACCACACATAGTGAATTTTTTGGTCATGCTCAGTGACATATGCCTACTTTGGTCGGTCATTGTGCATGGTAGCCACACCGTGCCACTACTTATTAAGGGTCTTCATACTTACCAGTTGATTACTGGTATTCACAAACCCTTGTTTTCCCCTTCGACTATTTGTGACTCGTACTATGATTTGTCAATGTTGACCACGCATAGTGAAATTCTTTGGTCATGGTCAGTGACATATGCCTACTTAGGTTGGTTCTTGTGCATGGTAGCCACACCTTGCCACTACTTATTGAAGGTATTTTTACTTGCTAGTCAATATAAAGTACTCCCAAACCATTGTTTCCCCCTCCAACCATTCGTCACTCGTGTTATGAGTTGTAAACATTGACCACACGTAGTAAAATTCTTTGGCCATGGTCAAAGACATATGCCTATTTTGGTTGGTCGTTGTGCATGGTAGCCACACCATGCCACTACTTATTGAAGGTTTTTGTACTTACTAGTGGATAAACTAATATTCCAAAACCATTTTTTTCCCATCTCCTCATTTGTGACTCGTATTATGAGTTGTCAACATTGACCACACATTGTGAAATTCTTTGGTCATGGTCAATGACATATGCCTACTTCTTGTTGGTTTTGTGCATGGTAGCCACACCATGCCACTACTAATTGAAAGTCTTTGTACTTGCCAGTCGATACCTAGTATTATTAAACTATTTTTTCCCCATCTGATATCTTGTTACTCGTATTATGCGTTATCAACGTGAACCAGACATAGTGAAGCTCTTTGGTCATGATAAGTGACATATTCCTACTTTGGTTGGTCATTCTGCATGGTAGCCACACCGTGCCATTATTTATAGAAGGACTTTGTACTTGCCATTCAATAGCTAGTATTCTAATACTATTTTTTTTCCTCTGAGCATTTGTGACTCGGTCATTGTGCATGGTAGCCACACCGTGCCACTACTTGTTGAAGGTCTTGGTACTTGCTAGTTGATAACTACTATTGCCAAACCATTGTTTCCCCATCTGACCATTTGTCACTCGTGTCATGAGTTGTAAGCGTTCACCACACATAGTGGAATTCTTTGGTCATGGTCAGTGACATGTGCCTACTTTGGTTGGTCATTGTGCATGGTAGCCACACCGTGCCACTACATGTTGAAGGCCTTTGTACTTTCTAGTCGATAACTAGTATTCCCAAACCATTGTTTTCCCCTCTGACCATTTGTGACTCGTATTATGAGTTTTCAACGTTGACCGTACATAGTAAAATTCTTTGGTTATGGTCAGTTACATATGCCTACTTTGGTTGGTCATTGTGCATGGTAGCCACACCTTGCCACTAATCATTGAAGGTTTTTTCACTTGCTAGTCAGTAACAAGTACTCCCAAACCATTGTTCCCCCCTCTAACCATTTGAGACTCGTATTATACGCTGTCGACGTTGACCAGACAAAGTGAAATTATTTGGTTATGGTCAGTGTGATATGCCTGCTTTGCTTGTTCATTGTGCATGGTAGCCACACCGTGCCACTTGTTGTTGAAGGTATTTGTACTTGCTAGTCAATAACTAGTCTTCTTAAACCATTGTTTCCCCCTCTGACCATTTGTGACGCGTATTATGAGCTGGCAACGTTGACCACACATAGTAATATTCTTTGGTCATGGTCAATGACAAATGCCTACTTTGGTCGGACATTGTGCATGGTAGCCACACCGTGCCACAACTTATTCAAGGTCTTCTACCTTGCGAGTAAAAAACGTGTATTCCCTGATCATGGTTTCCCCCTCTGACCATTTTTGTCTCGTATTATGAGTTCTCAACATTGACCACACATAGTGAAATTCTTTGGTTATGGTTACTGACCTTTGCCAACTTTGGTTGGTCATTGTGCATGGTAGCCACACCGTGCTATAACTTATTGAAGGTCTTTGCACTTGCTATTGGATAACTAATATTCCCAAACCATTATTTCCCCCTCTGATCATTTGTGACTTGTATTATGAGTTGTCAAAGTTGACCACACATCGTGAAATTCCTTGTTCATGGTATGTGACATCTGCCTACTTTGGTTTATCATTGTGCATGGTAGCCACACTGTGCCACTACGTATTGAAAGTCTTTGTACTTTCTAGTCAATAACTAGTATTCCCAAACCATTTTTTCCCCCTATGACCATTTTTAACTCGTACTATGAGTTGTCCACGTTGACCACATATAGCGAAATTCTTTGATCATGGTCACTGACATACTCCTACTTTGCTTGGTCATTGTGCATGGTAGCCACACTTTGTCACTACTTATTGAAAGCCTTTGTAATTGCTAGTCAGTAACTAGTATTCTTAAAGAATTGTTTTCCCATATGACCACTTGTTACTCGTATGATGAGTTGTCAACGTGGACTTGACATAGTGAAACTCTTTGTTTATGATAAGTGCCATATGCCTACTTTGGTTTGTCATTCTGCATGGTAGCCACAGCGTGCCACTACTTATTGAAGGATTTTGTACTTGCCAGTAGATAACTAGTATTCCAAAACTGTTGTTTATCCCTCTGATCATTTGTGACTCGTACAATGAGCTGTCAACGTTGACCACACATAGCGAAAATTGTTGGTCATAGTCAGTGACATATGTCTACTTTGGATGTTCATCGTGCATGGTAGCCACACCGTGCACCAACTTGTTGAAGGTCTTTGTACTTGCTAGTCTATAATTAGAATTGAAAAACCAATGTTTCCCCCGCTGACCATTTGTGATTCGTATCATGAGTTGTCAATGTTGACCACACAGAATGAAATTCTTTGGTCATGGTCAGTGACGTGCCTAACTTGGTTGGTCATTGTGCATGGTAGCCACAACGTGCCACTGCTTATTGAAGTTTTTTTTAATTGCTAGTCGAAAACTTGTATTCCTAAACCATCGTCTCCCCCTCTGACCATTTGTCACTCGTGTGATGAGTTGTAAACGTTGACCACACGTAGTGAAATTCCTTGGTCATGGTCAGTGACATATGCCTACTTTGGTTGCTCATTGTGCATGGTAACTAGATTGCTTTACTACTTATTCAAGGTATTTTTCCTTGCTAGTCGATAACTGGAATCCCCAAACCAGTGTTTCCCCCTCTGTCCATTTGTAATTTTTATTCTAAGTTGTCAACATTGACCACACATAGTGAAATTCTTTGGTCATGATCAGTGACATATGCCTACTTTGGTTGGTCATTGTGCATGTGAGCCACACCGTGCCACTAATCATTGAAGGTCTTTATATTTTCTAGTCGATAACTAGTATTTCCAACCCATTGTTTCCCCCTCTTACCATTTGTGTCTCGTATTATGAGTTGTCAATGTTTGAAGACACATAGTGACATTCTTTGGTCATGGTCAGTGACATATGCCTACTTTGGTTGATCATTGTGCATGGTAGCCACACCGTGCAACTATGTATTGAAGGGTTTTGTACTTACTATTCCCATACCATTGTTTCCTCCTCTGACCATTTGACTCCTATAAAGAGTTGTCAACATTGACCACACAAAGTCAAATACTTTGGTCATGGTCAGTGACATATGCCTATTTTGGTTAGTCATTGTACATGGTAACTACACCATTTCAATACTTATTATAGGTATTTTTACTTGCTAGTCGATAACTATTATTCCCAAACCATTGTTTCTTCCCCTCACCATTTGTGATTCTTGTGATGAGTTGTCAATGTTGACTACACATGGTGAATTGTTTGGTCATGGTCAGTGACATATGTTTACTTTGGTTGGTCACAGTGCATGGTAGCCACGCTGTGCCACTACTTATTAAGGGTCTTTAAACTTACACCTTGATAAATAGTATTCCCAAACCATTTTTCCCCACTGATCATTTGTGAGTCGTATTATAAGTTGTCAAAGTTGCCACACATAGTGAAATTCTTTGGTTATTGTCAGTGACATATGCCCCCTTTGGTTGGTCATTGTGCATGGTAGCCACACCGTGCCACTACTTATTGAAGGTCTTTGTACATGCTAGTCGATAAATTGTATTCCCAAACCATTGTTCCCCTCTCTGACCATTTGTGACTCGTATTATGAGTTGTCAACGTTGACCACACATAGTGAAATTCTTTGGTCATGGCCAGTGACATCTGCCTACTTTTGTTTGCCATTGTGCATGGTAGCCACACCGTACCACTACGTATTGAAGGTATTTGTACTTTCTAGTTGATGACTATTATTCCCAATTTATTGTTTCCCCCTATGAAATTTTGTGACTCGTACTATGAGTTGTCCACGTTGACCGCACATAAAAAACTTCTTTGGTCATGGTCACTGGCATATGCCTACTTTGCTTGTTCATTGTGCATGGTAGCCACATTGTGCCACTACTTATTGAAAGTATTTTTACTTGCTATTCAATAACAAGTATTCTTAAACCATTGTTTTCCCATATGACAACTTGTTACTCGTATTATTAGTTGTCAATGTGGATCAGACATAGTGAAACTCTTTGCTCATGATAAGTGCCATATGCCTACTTTGGTTGGTCATTCTGCATGGAAGCCACGGTGTGTTACTACTTCTTGGAGGACGTTGTACTTGCCAGTAGATAACTAGTATTCCTAGACCATTGTTTATCCCTCTGACCATTTGTGACTCGTAGAATGAGCTGTCAACGTTGACCACACATAGTGAAATTCTTTGGTCAAAGTCAGTGCCATATGCCTACTTTGGATGGTCATTGCGCATGGTAGCCATGTTGGAGTGATGCTCCTCACCATGGCAGGAGTGACTCCAAAAAGGAACACCGAAAAGACAAGCCTTAGTGGCTTAGTGGTTAATGGTGTCCACCTCTAGAGGCAAGGGCCCGGGTTCAAGTCCCACAAGATGAAATTATGCCCTGCCTCAAGGGAGGTGGAAAATAGATGCCAGGAAGCTAGCTCAACCTCTAGAGTTCCTCTTTAAGTTTCTAGAAGGCCAGGTGAGGGTCCAGGAAGGTGGCACACCTTCTAGAAGGGCTGACTTGTCCTACAAGGCATCTAGAGGTGTCTTGGTCTTCTGGACACCTTCTCTCCTACTAGAAGCAAGCTGAGGAATCTAGGAAGGGGCAGAAGCTTCTAGAGGAGGGAAGGGATGCCTTCCTAGGTGGGAAAAGGACAGCCTACCAAGGAGCACTCTAGAAGCCATAGAATCTGCTAGGAAGCTCCAAATCTGGCATGCTTTGGTGTTCTGGAAAACTTAGATCAGTGGCTATAAAATGCCACTGCTTGTGAGCCTTGATCAATTGTTCATTCCCAGTCAATTGAGGCCAAAACGGTTGCCACACTCTCTGACTAGTTTTCTGCCATCCTTGGAACGAGTTGCCTCCACAGTTTCAGTCTCTCCAAAAACAGTTGGTGGTGTGGACCAGCCATTGCTAGGGACCCTCCAGGGTCCACACTCACCCTCAGGCCAACAAGCCACACCTTGCACTTACTTGTTGAAGGTCTTTATAATTGCTAGTCTATAACTAGAATTTCCAAACCAATGTTTCCCCCTCTGACCATTTGTGACTCGTATCATGAGTTGTAAACGGTGACCACACACAATGAAATTATTTGGTCATGGTCAGTGACATGCCTACTTTGGTTGGTCATTGTGCATGGTAACCACAACGTGCCACTACTTATTGAAGGTCTTTGTACCTTCTAGTCGATAACTAGTATTTCCAAACCATCGTCTCCCCCTCTGACCATTTGTCGCTCGTGTTATGAGTTGTAGACGTTGACCACACATAGTGAAATTCTTTGGTCATGGTCAGTGACATAGGCCTTCTTTGGTTGGTCATTGTGCATGGCAACCAGATTGTTCCACTACTTATTGAATGTCTTTGTACTTGCTAGTCGATAACTAAAGTTCCAAAAACAATGCTTCTCCCTCTCACGATTTGTGACTTCTATTCTAAGTTGTCAACGTTGACCACACATAGTGAAATTCTTTGGTCATGGTCAGTGAAATATGCGTACTTTGGTTGATCACTGTGCATGGTAGCCACACCGTGCCACTAAATATTGGAGGTTTTAGTACTTTCTATTGTACAACAAGTATTCCAATACCATTGTTTCCTCCTCTGACCATTTGTGACTCATATAAAGAGTTGTCAACGTTGACCACACATAGAGAAATTCTTTGGTCATGGTCAGTGACATATGTCTACTTTGGTTGGTCATTGTGCATGGTAGCCACACCGTGCTAATACTTATTAAGGGTCTTCAAACTTACTAGGTGATAACTTGTATTCCCAGACCATTGTTTCTCCACCGATCATTTGTGACTCGTATTATATGTTGTCAAAGCTGCCACACATAGTGGAATTCTTTGGTTATCGTCAGTGACATATGCCTCCTTTGGTTTGTCATTGTGCGTGGTAGCCACACTGTGCCACTACTTATTGAAGGTCTTTGTACATACTAGTCTATGACTTGTATTCCCAAACCATTGTTCCCCCCTCTCACCATTTGTGACTCATATTATGGGTTGTCAACGTTGACCACACATAGTGAAATTCTTTGGTCATGGTCATTGATGTATGCCTACTTTGGTTGGTCATTATGCATGGCAGCCACACCGTTCCACTACTTATTAAAGGTCTTTGTACATGTTGTTCAATAAATAGTATTCCCAAACCATTGTTTCCCCCTCTGACCATTTGTGACATGTATTATGAGTTGTCAATGTTAATCATATATAGTGAAATTCTTTTGTCATGGTCAATGTCATATGCCTGCTTTGGTTGGTCATTGTGCATGGTAGCCACACCGTGCCACTTATTATTGAAGGTATTTGTACTTGCCAGTTGATAACTAGTATTCTAAAAGCATTGTTCCCAAGCTATGATCAGTTGCTCCTATTTTAATACACTGTGTAATGTGTGTATATGATACATGCAATGTGTTAGGTTCCTAGAAGTTCACACGTGTGTAGACAATACGTAGTATACCATATAACTAGTGAACACAATGTTAAAGTTAATAATACACTTGTGGTTTTCCGTGGTTTGTTTCATTTTATTGCTTTATATATGTAATGTAACGTACATCGGTCTATGAAAGATATGGTGGGTACATTGGTCGTTTTCCGTATTTGTCTCAGAATAATCACAACACTGTGAGGTACTTCTTGACTAGAAACACCTTAGTTGGGGCTATGCTCGAAGTTTGGAAGGGGCCGCTCACATCATTTACTCAAACGTGACAAATTCCGTGGTGCCTCCCCCCCTCCCCCGAACACATCGAGTGTATCTGGAGAGTGTATCTGGGGGTGTATCGTGGAAACACAAATTATTAGAACTTGTGTACTCCAATGTTCCATCTTTCCCCCCATCCCTCCTAAAGATGCCAAGTGTATGTGGTGAGTTTAGCGTGAAGTTTATCGAGAATTTGTATCGATACGGGATATGTGTAGACTTCTATGCTACTCTCTCTTAAGTTACAAGTTTATGAATTCGATATACCTCAGGTCCACATTCCGATACACCATCCCAATACACTTTCGACTCAGCGGGGGGGGGGGGGGGGGGGGGGACTGTCCACACCCCCCCTCCATATTGATAGTGTATTGGTGTGGTGTAGCAAAGAGTGTCGTGGAAAGACACTCAGAAACATATCTTTGTGTATTCTCGATAACCACCATCCATACTTGTTCCATAATAGGACCCCGAAAAACCCAGTCGCGCACCCCTCCCCCCAAAGTACCTCGAGTGAATCTGGGGAGTGTATCTGGGGGTGTATCTTGGGAATGCTCAGTGTTGGAACTTGTGTACTCCAATGTTCCGTCTCGCCCCCCCAACCCCTCCCCTAAACACGTCGATTTTATCAGGCGAGTGTAGCGTGGAATATATCAGAAATATCTATCGATACGAGATATGTGTACACTTCTATGCTACTCTCTTTTGATACACAAGTTTATGGATTCGATTCACCTCAGATACACACTCCAATACACCACCCCAGTACACTTTTGACTTGGCGGGGAGGGGGGGGGGGGCTATCCATACTCCCCCTCCATATCGAGAGTGTATTGGGGTGGTGTAGCGGAGAGTTTCGCGGATAGACAATCAGAGAGACAACTTGTGTATTCTTGATAACCACTGTCCATACTCGTTTCATAACAGGACCCCGACACCCAGTCGCGGACCCCCCCTTCCCAAGTACCTCGAGTATATCTATCTGGAGAGTGTATCTGGGGGTGTATCCTGGAAATGCAAAGTGCTGGAACTTGTGTATTCTAATGTTTTAAACCCCATCCCCACAGTGCAAGTAGGGGGTTTTCTTGAAGTTCGGGGAGGTTCTCGAGAACGGGTTTGCGAGTTTGCAATCGCAAACTTTTAAGCTGTGTCATTTGACTGGTTTAAGCATCAAGTTTGGACGAGTTAAGTGTTAAAAGAAAGGGAACTTGCAAGGCCCAGCTACCGTGGGCCTTGCAGGTACCCGGGCAAGTGAAAACATAAAACCCCAAACCCCCAATGTAACAAAGGGGGTTACTTCTGGTTTGATGGCAAGAACTGTCGAGGGCGAAAATGAATGTTCACATCATTTTTGCTTCTGACATCGGTGACGCCGATGTCAAAAGCGAGCAACGTCATCCTCGAAGTCGGCAAGGTTTGACTCCGAGGGCGAAGTCGCCTCGCTATGTCCTTGCGGGCATTTTCATCCTATACACTTGGAGGCGAGTGCATGTTTCAGACCCGAGTACCCATAATATGAATAATTTTTCAACCGGGATCGAAGGACAATAAATGTACATTAGAAGAAAGGACGACAGAAATAGGTTCAGAAAGATCAAACAAGCATAAAGCAAATAGTGTATCAGCATAAAATAGGACACATTCGACAAGAGTATGTCTATCACCTATGTGTCGCTGACGAATCAGAATTATTAGTATTTAAAAATAAATTGAAAAATATGAGGAGTCAAAGGAAGTTCACTGAAAGTTCCAGGGCAGTATGCATTAAAGTATTTATGTATCTAGGATTTACACGTAACTTCTAGGAAGCATTCCTATTAACAGTAACTCAATTCCAGGAAACATCCTCCCCTTATGTTCTAAGTTTGTACACTAGTTCAACAGTGTGTACTTGTGGGGTGATTGACCATAAATATTGTTTTCCCCTCCGACCATTTGTGACTCGTAGTATGAGTTGGCAACGCTGACCACACACAGTAAATTTCTTTGGTCATAGTCAGTGACAAATGCCTACTCTGGTTAGTCATTGTGCATGGTAGCCACACCGTGCCACTACTTGTTGAAGGTCTTTGTACTTGCTAGGTGATAACTAGTATTCCCAAACCATTGTTTCCCCCTCTGACCATTTGTGACTCGTATTATGAGTTGTCAACGTTGACCACACATAGTGAAATTCTTTGATCATGGTCAGTGACATATGCCTACTTTGGTTGGTCATTGTACATAGTACCCACACCATGCTACTACATACTAAAAGGTCTTTGAACTTGCCAGCCGATAACTATTATTATCAAACCAATTTTTCCCTGTCTGACCATTTGTGACTCGTATGATGAGTTTTCAACATTGACCACACAGTGAAATTCTTTGATCATGGTCAGTGACATATGCCTAATTTGGTTGGTCACTGAGCATGGTAGCCACAACGTGCCACTACTTAGTGAAGGAATTTGTACATGCTAGTCAATAACTAGTATTCCCAAACCATTATCTCCCCCTGTGACCATTTGTGACTCGTATTATGAGCTGGCAATTTCGACCACACATAGTGAAATTGTTGGGTCATGGTCTGTGACATACGCCTACTTTGTTGGTAATTGTGCATGGTAGCCACACCGTGCCACTACTTATTGAAGGTCTTTGTACTTTCTAGGCAATGACTAGTATCCCGAAACCATTTTCCCCCCTCCTACCATTTGTGAATTCTATTACCATTTAACCAAACATAGCAATATTCCTTCATCATGGTCAGTGAGATATGCCAAATTTTGGTTGGTCATTGTGCATGATAGCCACAGCTTCCCACTACTTTTTGACGATATTTCTACTTGCTACTTGATAACTAGTATTTCCAAACCACTGTCTCCCCCTCTGACTATTTGTGACTTCTATTATGAGTTGTCAACGTTGACCACACATAGTGAAGTTCTATGGCCATGGTCAATGACATATGCCTACTTTGGTTGGTCATTGTGCATGGTAGCCACACGATGCCACTACGTATTGAAGGTCTTTGTACTCGCTAGTCGATAACTAGTATTACCAAACCATACTTTCTCCCTCTGGCCATTTGTGACTCGTATAATGAGTTGGGAACTTTGACCACACATAATTGAAATTATTTGGTCATAGTCTGTGACAGATGCCTACTTTGGTTGGTCATACTGCATGGTAGCCACACTGTGCCACTACTTATTGAAGGTCTTTGTAGTTGCTAGTCGACAACTAGTACACGCAAACCATTATTTCCCCCTCTAACCATTTGTGACTCGTATTATGAGTTTTCAACGTTGACCACCCATAGTGAAATTCTTTGGTCATGGTCAGTGACATATTCCTAATTTGGTTTGTCATTGCGCATGGTAGCCATCCCGTGCCACTAATTATTGAAGGTATTTGTACTTACTAGTCGATGACTAGTATTCCTAAACCGTTGTTTCCCCCTCTGACCATTTGTGACTTGTCTTTTGAGTTGTCAATGCTGACCACACATATTGAAATTCTTTGGTCATGGTTTTTGACATATGCCTGCTTGGGTTGGTCATTATGCATGATAGCCACGCCGTGACATGACTTGATCAAGTTCTTTATACTTGCTAGTCGATAACTAGTATCCCCAAACCATTGTTTTCTCCCTCTTACCATTCGGGACTCGTATCATACGCTTTCAATATTGACCACACATAGTGAAATTCTTTGGTCATGATCAATGATATATGCCTAATTTGGTTGGTCATTGTGCATGGTAGCCACACTGTTCACTACATTTTGAAGGTCTTTGTAGTTGCTTGTCATTTACTAGTAATTCTAAACCATTGTTCTCCTCTCTGGCCATTTGTGAATCGTATTATGAGTTGTCAACATTGACCACCCATAGAGAAATTCCTTGATCATGGTCAATGACATATGCCTAATTTTGTTGGTCATTAGTGAATGGTAGCCACACTGTGCCACTGCTTATTAAAGTTCTTTTTACTTACTAGTCGATAACTAGTAGTTCCAAACTAGTATTTTCCCCTCTAACCATTTGTGATTCGTATTATGATTTGTCAACATTGACCACACATAGTTAAATTCTTTGGTCATGGTCAGTTTCATATGCCTACTTTGGTTGGTCATTCTGCATGGTAGCCACGCTGTGCCACTGCTTATTAAAGTTCTTTGTACTTGCTAGTCGATAACTAGTAATTCCAAACCATTGTTTCTCCCTCTGAACATTCGTGACTCATATTATGAGTTTTCGACGTTGATCTCGCTTAGTGAAATTCTTTGGTCATGGTCAAATACATATGTCTGCTTTGGTTGGTAATTGTACATTGTAGCCACACGGGGCCACTACTTATTGAGGGTCTTTAAACTTGGTAGCTGAAAACTAGTATTCCCAAATTATTGTTTCCCTCTCTCACCATAAGAGACTTGTTTTATGATTCGTCAATGTTGACCACACATAGTGAAATTCTGTGGTCATGATCAGTGACATATCCCTACTTTGGTTGGTCATTGTGCATGGTAGCCACACCGTGCCACTACTCATTGAAGGTCTTTATACTTGCTAGTTGATAACTAGTACTCCCAAACCATTGTTTCCCCCTCTGACTATTTGTGACTTGTATTATGAGTTGCCAACGTTGACCACACATAGTGAAACACTTTGCTCATGGTCAGTGACATATGCCTATTTTGGTTGGCCATTGTGCATAGTAGCCACACCGTGCCACTAATTATTGAAGTTTTTTGTACTCGATATTCAATAAATAGTATTCCCAGACCATTGTATCCCCCTCTGACCATTTGTGACTCATATTATAAGTTGTCAATGTATACCACAAATAGAGAAATTCTTTTGTCATGGTCAGTGACATATGCCTACTTTGGTTGGTCATTGTGCATTGTAGCCACACTGTGCCACTACTTATTGAAGGTCTGTGTACATATACGTCAATAACTAGTATTCCCAAATCATTATTTCCTCCTCTGACCATTTGGGTCTCGCAATATGAATTGGCAACGTTGACCACGCATAGTGAAATCATTTGGTCATGGTCCGTGACATATGCCTGCTTTGGTTAGTCATTGTGCATGGTAGCCATACCGTGCCATTACTTATTGAAGATCTTTGTACTTGCTATTCAATAACTAGTATCTCCAAACCATTGTTTCCCCCTCCAACCATTTATGACTCGTATTATGAGTTGTCAACACTGACCACACAAAAAGAAGTTATCTGGTCATGGTCAGGGATATATGCCTACTTTGGTTGGTCATTGTGCATGGTAGCCACACCGTGTAAATAATTGTTTGTGTTCTTTGTAGTTACTAGTCGATAACTAGTATTAATATTCTATTGCTTAACCCTCTGACTGTTTGTGACTCGTATTATGAGTTAACGTTGACCACACATAGTAGAAATCTTTGGTCATGGTCAGTGACATATGCCTACTTTGGTTGGTCATTGTGCATGGTAACCACACCCTGCCACTACTTGTTGAAGTTCTCTGTACTTGCTAGTCGATAAATTTTATTTCCATACCATTGTTTCCCCCTCTAACCATTTGTGAATCATATTATGATTTGTCGGTGTTGACCACGTATAGTGAATTCGTTGGTCATGGTCAGTGCCATCAACCTACTTTTGTTGGTCACTGTGCATGGTAGCCATATCGTGCCACTTTCCATTGAAGATCTTTTTACTTGCTAGTCGATAACAAGAATTCCCAAACCTTTATTTCCCTCTGTGACCATTCGTGATTCGTATTATGAGCTTTCAGTGTTGTCCACACAGTGAAATTCGTTGGTCATTCTCAGTGAAACATGCCTATTTTGGTCGGTCATTGTGCACGGTAGCCACAATGTGCCACAACTTGCTGAAGTTCTTTGTACTTGCTAGTTGATAACTAGTATTCTTAAACCATTGTTTCCCCCTCTGACCATTCGTGACTCGTAATTTGGAGTAAGCAAAGTTGACCACACATAGTGAAATTCTTCGTTCATTGTCAGTGACATAAGCCCACTTTGACTCGTCATCGTGCATGGTAGCCACACCGTGCCACTACTTATTGAAGGTCTTTGTAATTGCTATTCGATAAGTAGTATTTCCGAACCATCTTTTTCCCCTCTGATCATTTGTGACTGGTTATTATGATTCTTCGACGTTGACCACACATACTCAATTCCTAAGGTCATTGTCAGTGACTTACGCCTACTTTGGTTGGTCATTGTGCATGGAAGCCACACCGTGCCACAACGTATTGAAGGTCTGTGTACATGCTAGTTGATAACTAGTATTCCCAGACCCATTGTTTCCCCCTCTCACCATTTGTGACTCGTATTATGAGTTGTCAGCGTTGACCACACATGGTGAAATTCTAAGGTCATGGTCAGTGGTGTATGCATACTTTGATTGGTCAATGTGCATACTAGTAAAATCATACCACTATTAATTGAAGGTATTTGTATTTGCTAGTTGATGACTAGTATTTCCAAACCATTGTTTTCCCCTCCGACCATTTGTGACTCGCATTATGAGTTGCCAACGGTGACCACATGTAGTGAAATTCTTAGGTCATAGTTGGTGATGTATGCCTACTTTGGTTGGTCATTGTATATGGTAGCCACACCGTGCCACTACTTATTGAATTTCTTTCTACTTGCTTTTCCATAACTACTATCCCCAAACCATTGTTTCCCACTCTAACCATTTGTGACTCCTATTATGAGTTGTCAATGTTGACCACACGTAGTGAAATCCTTTGGTTATGGTTAGTGACATATGCCTACTTGGGTTGGTCTTTGTGCATGGTAGCCACACAGTGCCACTATCCATTGAAGGTGTTATTTCTTGTTATCTGATGACTAGTATTCCAAAATCATTGTCTCCCCCTCTGACTATTTGTGACTCAAACTATGAGTTGTCCCGTTGACCACATATTGTTGAATTCTTCAGTTATGATCAGTGACATATGCCTACTTTGGTTGGTCATTGTGCGTGGTAGCCACACCGTGCCATGACTAATTAAAGGTATTTGTACTGGCTAGCCAATACCGGGTATTCCCGAAACCATTGTTTCCCCCTGTGGCCATTTGTGACTCGTACTATGGGTTGTCAACGTTGACCACACAGTAAAATTCTTTGGTCATGGTCAGTGACATGTGCCGTCTTTGGTTGGTCATTGTGCATGGAAACCACACCGTGCCACTAGTTATTGAATGTTTCTGTTCTTGCTAACTGATAAATATAATTTTCAAACAATTACCTCCCCCTTTGACCATTTAAGTCTCGTATTATGATTTGGCAACGTTGACCAAACAAAGTGAAATTCTAAGGTCATGGTCAGTGACAGATGCCTACTTTGGTTGGTCATCGTATATGGTGGGCACACCGTGCCACTACTTATTGAAGGTCTTTGTACTTGCTTGTCCATAACTGGTATTCCTAAACCATTGTAATCCACTCTAGCCATTTGTGACTCCTATTATGAGTTGTCAACATTGACCACACATAGTGAAATCCTTTGGTCGTGGTCAGTGTCATATGCCTACTAGCAAGTGCAAAGACCTTCAATAGGTAATGGCACGGTATGGCTACCGTACCCAGTGACTAATAAAAATAGGCATCTGTCACTGACCATGACCAAAGGCTTTCACTATGTGTGGTCAATGTTGATAACTCATAAGATGAGTCACAAATGGCCAGAGGGGGAAACAATGGTTTGGGAATACTATTTATCGACTAGCGAGTACAAAGACCTTTAAGACGTAGTGGCTTGGTGTGGCTGCCATGCACATTGACTAACCAAAGCAGGCATATGTCACGGACCATGGCCAAAATATTTCACTATGTGTAGTCAACGTTGCCATCTCACCCTCTGAACATTTGTCACTCGTTTTATGAGTTGTCAACGTCGGCCACACATAGTGAAATTCTTTGGTTACCGTCAGTGACATATGCCTACTTTGGTGGGTCATTGTGCATGGTAGCCACATTGTGCCACTACTTGTTGAAGGTGTCCGTGCTTGCTATTCGATACTTGCTGTTCCAAACCATTGTTCTCCCCTCTATCCATTTGTGACTCGTACTGTGAGTTTTCAATATTGACCACACACATTGAAATTCTTTGGTCATGGTCGATGACATATGCCTACTTTGGTTGGTCATTGTGCAAGGCAGACACACCATGCCACAACTTACAAAAGGTCTTTGTACTTTCTAGTCAATCTCTAGTATTATCAAGCCATTGTTTCCCCCTCTGACCGTTTGTGAATCGCGTTATGAGAAGTCAACGTTGACCACACATAGAGAAATTCTTTGCCCATGGTCAGTGAAATATGCCTACTTTGGTTGGTCATTGTGCATGGTAGCCACACGCTGCCACTACTCATTGAAGATATTTGTACCTGCTAGTTGATAACCAGTATTTTCAAACCATTGTTTTCCCTCTGATCCTTTGTGACTCATATTTTGAGTTTCCAATGTTGACCACACATAGTGAAATTCTTTGGTCATGATCAGTGACATATGCCTACTTTGATTGGTCATTGTACGTGGTAACCACACCGTGCCACTACTTATTTGAAGGTATTTGTACTTGCTAGTCAATAACTAATATTCCCAAACTATTGTTTTTCCCTCTTACCATTTGTGACTCGTATTATGAGTTGTCAACGTTGACCACGCATAGTAAAATTCTCTGGTCATGGTCAGTGACATATGCCTACTTTGGTTGGTCATTGTGCATCGTAGCCACACCATGCCACTACTTACTGAAGGTCTTTGTGCTTGCTAGTAGATTACTAGTATTCTCTGACCATTGTTTCCCCCTTGGACCATTTGTGACTCGTGTTATAAGTTTTCAACGTTGACCGCACGTAGTGGAATCCTTTGGTCATGGTCATGACATATGCCTACTTTGGTTGGTCAATATGCATGGTAAACACACCATGCCACTACGTTTTGACGGTCCTTGTACTTTTTTGTTCATAACTAGTATTCCCAGACTATTGGTTCCCCCTTGGAATATTTCTTACTCGTATTATGAGTTGACAACGTTGACCACACTGTGAAATTCTTTGGTCATGGTCAGTGACATATGCCTACTTTGGTTGGTCATTGTGCATGATAGCCACACCGTGTTACTATCTTTTGAATGTGTTTGTACATGATAGTCGATAACTAGTTTTCCCAAGCCATTGTTTCTCCCTCTGACCATTTGTGACACGTATTATGAGTTGTCAACATTGACCACACATAGTGAAATTCTTTGGTCATGGTCAATGAAATATGTCTACTTTGGTTGGTCATTGTGAATAATTGCCACACCGTGCTACTACTTATAGAAGATTTTTGTGCATGCTAGTCGATAACTAGTATTTCCAAGCCATTGTTTCTCCCTCTGACCATTTGTGACTCGTAATATGAGTTGTCTACGTTGACCACACATAGTGAAATTCTTCTTTTCATGGTCATTGACATATGCCTACTTTGGTTGGTCATTGTGCATGGTAGCAACACCGTGTCACTACTTCTTGAAGGTCTTTGAACTTGCTCGTCAATAGCTAGGATTCCCAAACCATTGTTTTGTCCTCTGACCATTTGTGACTTGTAATACGAGTTGTTAATGTCTACCACACGTAGTGGAATCCTTCGGTCATGGTCAGTGACATATGCCTGCTTTGGTTGGTCACTGTGCATGGTAGCCACAACATGCCACTTCTTATTGAAGGTGTTTGTAATTGCTATTCAATAGATACTATTTTCAAACCATTGTTTTTCCCTCTGACCATTTGTGCCTCGTATTATGAGTTGTCAACGTTGACCACACATATTGAAATTCTTTGGTCATGGTCAGTGACATATGCCTACTTTGGTTTGTCATTGTGCACGGTAGGCACACCTTCCTATTACTTAAAAAAGGTCTTTGTACTTGCTAGTTGATCACTAGTATTATCAAGCCATTGTTTCCCCCTCTGACTGTTTCTGACTCGTGTTTTGATATGTTAACGTTGACCACACAGTGAAATTCTTTGGTCATGGTCGGTAACACATGCCTACCTTGATTGGTCATTGTGCATGGTAGTCACACCATGCCAATACTCATTGAATATCTGTGTACTTGCTAATTGATAACTAGTATTTTCAAATCATTGTTTCCCCCTCTGACCATTTATGACTCAAATTGTGAGTTGTCAATGTTGACCACACATAGTGAAATTCTTTGTCATTGTCAGTGACACATTCCTACTTTGGTTGGTCATTGTGCATGGTGACCACACCGTGCCACTACTTATTGAAGGTCTTTGTACTTTCTAGTCAAAAACTAGTACCGTACTTTCCACTGTATTCGTTCAAAATATCTTTTTTTGATTCGCCTATGAGCAGAAGCATAATTGTCCCTGGTTTGGGTGAATCACTTCTATAATTTGGGAACCGGAGATTAGCTACACAGAAAAAAGGATGCAAAAAAGAGAGAGTCGGTATCAAACATTCTGTAGCCGGAGTGCGCTCGCGATGGCGAGCGCACTCCCACGGGTCGATCACTCTCGCTGTCGCTCTTTTACGACACGTCAGTGTGCTCGCCACTGGGAACACACTGACATGTCATGCGAGGTCTTGAAGCTTTGAAAACTCAAAACTTCGAGTCTCGAGCAGCGGTTAGTCACTCAGAGTCCACGGTCCAGGGACCTGAATGGAGTATGGGCGAATTCAAGGAGTAGGGGTGGAGAGAGTGGGGGTTTGGGAGAATCACCCAAAAAATTACAGATGACCGAATTTTGGGCGAAATCAAATGTCACATAATTCTCAAAAAAAATATTGAACGAAATCAAGTCGAATTATTCCCAAACCATTGTTCTTCCCTCTTACCAGCCATGAATCGTAGTATGAGTTGTCAACATTGACCACACGTAGTGAAATTCTTTGGTCATGGTCAGTGACATATGCCTATTTTGGTTGGTCAT
Source organism: Penium margaritaceum (assembly GCA_023375785.1). NCBI lineage: Eukaryota > Viridiplantae > Streptophyta > Zygnematophyceae > Desmidiales > Peniaceae > Penium > Penium margaritaceum. The sequence continues at coordinate 396,646 of SZWC01000374.1, forward strand.
TGTGCATGGTAGCCACACCATGCCACTGCTTATTGAAGGTCTTTGTAATTTCTCGTGCATAACTAGTACTCCCAAACCATTGTATCCCCCTCCGACCATTTGCGACTCGTATCATTAGTTGTCAACGTTGACCACACATAGTGAAATTCTCCGGTCATGGTCAGTGACATATGCCTACTTTGGTTGGTCATTGTGCATGGTAGTCACACCGTGCCACTACTTATTGAAGTTCTTTGTAATTTCCAGTTGATAACTAGTATTCCTAAACAATTGTTTCCCCCTCTGACCATTTGTGACTCGTAGATTGAGTGGTCAAGGTTGACTACACATCGTGAAATTCTTTGGTCATGATAAGTGCCATATGCCTACTTTGGTTGGTCATTGTGTATGGTAGCCACGCTGTGCCACTACTCATTGAAGGTCTTTGTACTTGCTAGTTGATAGCTAGTATTCCCAAACCATTGTTTTCCCCTCTGACAATTTGTCAGTCGTGTTATGAGTTTTTAGCGTTGACCACACAAAGTGAACTTCTTTGGTCATGGTCTGTGACATATGCCTAGTTTGGTTGGTCATTGTGCATGGTAGGCACACCGTCCCGTTACTTATTGAAGGTCTTTGTATTTCCTAGTCAATAACTAGTATTCCAAAACCATCGTTTCCCCTTCTGACCATTTGTGACTTGTATTGTGAGTTGTCAACATTGACCACACATGGTGAACTTCTTTGGTCATGGTCAGTGACATATGCCTAGTTTTGTTGGTCATTATGCATGGTAGCCTCACCTTGCCACTACTTACTGAAGGTCTTTGTACTTTCTAGCCGATAACTAGTATTCCTAAACCATCATTTCCCCCTCTGACCATTTGCTACTTGTATTATGAGCTGTCAACATTAACCACACATAGTGAGATTCTTTGGTCATGGTCAGTGACATATGCCTACTTTGGTTGGTAATTGTGCATGGTAGCCACACCGTTCCACTACTTCTTAAAGGTATTTCACTTGCTAGTCGATAGCTAGTGTTCCCAAATTATTGTTCCCCCCTCTGACGTTTTATGACTCGTATTTTGAGTTGTCAATGTTGACCACACATAGTGAAATTCTTTGGTCATGGTCAGCGACATGCTTTTTTTTACTGGTCATTGTGCATGGTGGCCACACCGTGCCACTGCTTGTTGAATGTCTTTGTACTTGTATTGTCCATGGTCGTGAAGATTGTTGCTGTCTGTACCATTGTCCTTTGACAAACATTGATTTGAGGATGTTGGGACAAATAGGTAATTTTTATTAAGCAGTAAGCGTACTTAGATCAGAAGTGTTGAGTGAGTCGAGCACAAACATACCATGCCGATAATGAGAATGATGCATATGTTGGCAATCGAGCCAAGCGGCGCGTGTGAGGCCATTCTGTATGTGGGTGCTTTGAATCCTCGTGTTGAGAAGTCGGGGGCTTTGAGAATGTCAAGGCGCATCTTTATAAAAGACTTGCGTCTTTGAGGAGTTGGAAAAACGATATCAAAATGTGGATATGGTTTGCGACAATTCTGGAATGTGGTCAAAGTTGTGAGGAACTTTTGGAACAGAACACCGGAGGTCGTGACAAGTGGCCAAAATTCCCTCGGCCGATCGGCGTAAAAGTCCTGAATTTGTCGCAAATTGCGTTAGTTCATCTGCTCTTAGACGAGGGTAGCGGTTTTTTGTGGTGATTTTGTTCAACGTCCAATAGTCCACGCACATCTGCATCTCTCCAGATAGCTTTTTCACAAAAGTGCAGGTGCTGTGTATTGTGACGTGGAAGGTTTGATGAACACCTAATTGAGCATCTTGTCTAGCTGCTTCTTGAGTCGGGTCAGCTCATGGTCTCTCATCTGATAGGTCCCTTTCACGGTCGGTCTATTGCCCGGCTTCAGGTCTATGTAATGATCAATGTTCCGCTATGGAGGTAGCCCTCGAGGTAGTTTGTTGGGAAAACTCCCTTCAAACTCCTCTTTGGGTGTTGCAAAGTCCTCCGGTACTGCTGCAGAATTCTTAGGTATCGAGGCAGATGTGGTTGCCTCTGCAACTACGATTTCTCCTGCCTCCCCTGCCACCACTTGGATTAGCCACGCTTGAGCTCCACGTTTCAGGTACCTCTTGGCCACGTCTAGAGACATTGGTTGGTGTTTTGTGGCTGCCGCAACTTCCTCTACTGCTTCCACCTGTGCTGCCTCCCGTAGCCGCCGCTGTACTGTGGGTCACTCGACCAGAGGCAGTGTAACTTCTTTCCAGTAATGCTGACGTAGATTGAACCACTATTGTAGTCCATCTGTGGATTGTGTCGGTGCATGAAATCTTGTCCGAGGATGATTTTTTGGCTGCTCATTACGTAAGTTTTCCAAACCGTTACATCGTGCAGATCTCCAATTTACAGTCGGAAAGGTTCGTAAAGTCAACAAGTCTGTAGTTGTCCGTTGACGGTTTTTCCTTCAAACATCCCTGGCTCAGTTTGCAAACCAAGCTTCCAAACCATGTCGTTGCTGACAAAAATGTGAGAAGCTCCTCCGTCCTGTGGTACCAGTACCATTCTGTGACTTTTACAACCCCTCGGTTACACTCATAGCAGTATCACCGGTTGGTCCTCGTACCCCTCGTCAAATTGTGCAACCTCAGGAACCCTCGTCTGTAGCGATGTGAGTCGCTCAGATGGGCGATCGGTCGGCATTGAATTTTTCGACCGGACAGGAGCCTCGCCATCTAGTCCTGTCCTTTGCCGTTTCCTGACTCCTTGTTTATCTCGCTATGGCTTCTCTCCCTCTTTTGATTACTGATGTCGTTTCCAACAGTCATGCGAGATATGGCCTGGCTTCTCCCAAGCTTAGCAAAGTTGTTGATTGCGTTGATCAATGCTGTCAATCTCCATCGGAGACGAAGTTTCCACCGACTGCGACTTTCCTCCACCACAATAATAATTGTGGCTTGGGGGTCACCAATTGTTAGATTCATGTATCCAAGTGTTGTAGTTAGCCTTGTCAATGCAATCGACTGTAACGATCATTCGTAGAAGGTCATCCTTGATGCCAAAAACTGAAGTTTCCCGTCAAATGTCTCGCTTGAAGCCGTTGCTATCATAGAAACACAGCTCATCGGGGATGAGGTCGCTGCTGGTGATGATTTTGTGGAAACACCGTGTATACTTTGGCATAGTGGACTGCTGATGTAGGCGGTAGAGCTTGTACTACGTGTGAGACTTATCGCTCAGTTTTCCAAAGCGAGCGAGGGTAGCGCGAGCAAAGTCGATATGCTTTTCAGATGGGGTAATGGATTTGTGCCAGTTTGAAGTTATCTGCTTGAGAGGTACTACGCTTGCGGTCGACAAAATGAGAGCGGTCGCATGAGCCGTTGATCTGACTCCGCCGGTCTCCTGCTGGCATAGATGCGACCACCAACTTAAACGCTCCCCACGTAAAAATGAGGCTGCAAGGTCATTGTTCTTTGTGTCGGTATTGATCCCAGCAGCGGTGAAGTGCACCTCCAAACTCATCAGCCACATCCAGACCATCAATCCCTTTGAGGTCCCGAGATCAAATGGCTCCAAAATTACCGGTCAAATGTGTGGTTTACTCGCGAGTTGAAAATTTCTCTTGGTGAATACTGCTTCGCGCGCACGAGAAGTCCAAAGCTCCTCCGTCATCGTATTGATTTGTCGGAGTATATTTGTCGGGTACAGGTCTTCATTAATTTGATTCAAGTGTCAACTCGAAGGGGCATTGCCCAGCCTGAGCAACACCAAAGGCGATCTCGAAGTGAAGGGGAGGGGAGTGGAAAGGTGTTGGTCAAGCCTATGAAGCAGCATGCATTGTAGCAAGTTGAGAAGCAAAGAAAATCCTGCCAAAATGACAGGTGGTAGCAGTAAGCCCACGTCATTGGACGTGGCATGCAAGTTGGAGTCATACTCCAACTTGCAAGTCCATCTCGTGGAGGTAGCATGCGTGACAGAGCGATAAAACACTGACATAATACCCGTGGAGATTCTTGCGCTCCTATCAAGTATTTGAAAACAGACAAGCGGGGCCTTGAGCGCCACCGCAATGATCCGGGCCTTCATCAGTGAGAAGGAGGAGGCCAGAGGGAGTTACAACCTCTCCACAAGATTTTCAATTCAACCTGAAAAAAAAAATACGAGGGTCTACCGTGTTTCCTCCCAGATGCTTGTGAAATCCCGGTGGTGAATATCAACCATGAAAATGTTACTTTGACTCTGCAATCTAGCCGGTGTGGCGGGAAGTTTGCCGTACACCATCTTAGAAGGTATTTTAGACGTTGCGGTGGAAGTGGCGGAGTAGTATGAGAGTTTAGTGGTTGGGAGTTTTGCTGTTCAATCGGTGCCGTGTAGCTCACATGAAGTTCGGAGAAGTTCTTGAGCGTCTGGTTGGTTTGCTCGGTTTGCCCGTCGGTCTGAGGATGAAATATCGTAGATAGCTAGATCCGACTGCCGTAGCTTGTCATCAATTTATGCCAAAAACGGCTGGTGAAGCGGCCGTCTCTGTTGCTAATAATAGTATGTGGCACCCCGTGCAGCCACACGATCTGATTTAGAAACAGTCCCAGTGTTTCTTCTGCTGTGATGGTGGTCGTCGCCGGGATGAAGTGTGACATTTCAAAAAATCTGTCCACCACATCAAGGATAGTGTCATACTCCTCGGGAGTGGCAGGTAGTCCGGTCATGAAGTCCAAGCTGATTTCGGCCCATGGTTCCGTCGGAGTAGAAGTAGACTAGGTGGCCGCGTGCGACGAGATTTTTGTCTCTTACAAATGTTGCATGATTTGTAGAAAGCCGCCACGTCGATTTGCATCTTATCCCACCAGTAGTACTTCGCGAGCTTCTTGAGCATCTAGTCCTCGCCGAAATATCCACCTGGACTGGTGTTGTGGCACTCCTCCAATATAATCCGTCCCAGTTCTTTGTTTAGAGGCATGCCGACCTGGCGAGTGAATCGCCATTGCTAGCAGGGGTCATCCAACCAAAACTTCGTTCTGTGGTACCTGCTGAACTCCTCGTAATCCTTCACATACAACCTCATGAAGTACGGATCTCGTTTGACGAGCAACGTGCTAATCTCAATGATTCCATCTGGTTGTCGAACAAGAGCATCCGCCACTTTTGTTTTTCCATGCCGGCATGATTCCTCTGCTACCAGAGGGATCTTGGCCTTTCATTCTGCATGGATCAATCCGGTACAAGCTTCAAGAGGCTCCTCATCAACAGATCAGATGCAGCATTATAGCAAGATAAACGGTCGTGACAGGAAACCCTGAAGAGCAAGCAGCCCCTTTTTGAAGCTTCACCTAAAGACCTGACAAACTTTCCTCAAGGAGGAAGCTTCTCCGTATGGCAGCAGGGATGCCAGTAACAACTCTGAACTACAAGAAGCTTCTCCTGGAAGGAAGCTTCTCCTAAGCAGGGCACAAGAGGGAGAAGACCTGAACCACCTAAAGGAAGCTTCTCCTTTAGGTGGTCAACTTGCTAGGTCCACAGGTGTAAAAGATGAAGCTCCTCTCAGTTCACATTCATCTCAGCATTTTCCAAGAACTCGGCTCTGTTCAAGCCTACGACTCTGGAGCCCGGACGAAGACTCTATTAGATATCCCTCTAAGGCTCCTACAAGCTTGGCAAGGCCTGCCAGCCTAGGTGGAGGGAAGTGGGTCACCACTTATTGATTTTTCTCAGAGTGTTCGTTGGCTTCTAGTTTTTCCTCCAGTACCACTGCCTGCCACACCATGCGTGCATGTTTGCGCGTGTGCGTGTTTTTTGTAGGTAAGTGTGTGTGTGTGTGTGTGTGTGTGTGTGTGTGTGT
>SZWC01000374.1:420312-434850 GCA_023375785.1 Penium margaritaceum
CCCCCCCCCCCCCCCCCCCCCCCCCCCCCCCTCCCACTCCCATTCCCCCCACCCTCCCACCTCTCTACTGCCTGGCCTGTGGCTGAAAGGCCACTGGCAGAGATAGGACCAGACTGCGCTGGGAGTGACCGTTCGCCGCGTACGGTGCCATCTTCTCCTTCACCCATGTGCGTTCACGTGTGCAGATAAAGCTGGCTGGCGAGCCGATGAAGCTGTGGATGGAGCAGGGGTTGGACGCGCTGGCGGCGGTGCCATTTGAGCAGCTGGACAGCAGCAAGGAGGGCAAGGATGACGTCGACGTGCGGCTCAAGTGGCTCGGCCTCTTCCACCGCCGCAAGCAGCACTGTGAGTATCTCGCGCTCGGTGGCTTTGCATCTGTGCCTGAACTCCGCACAAGTTTGGGGTTGCATGATGGTGTGGGAAAGTTCAATTTCCACAAGCAGCACCTGGAGAGGATGGATCAGGGCCAGGACTATGTCCCTCTAAACTGAAAAACCATGAGTCTCCTCAGGCTTTCCAGCAATCTCAAGCGCATACAGTGTTGTGTGTGTCTGGTCAAATGGTCGTGTTAGCTTCTAACCATTTGGCCCCACCAGTAGGGGGCAAATGGTTTCGGAAGGAGAAATCATCTGGCCCAATTCCTTCCGCGTTGAAAAGAGGAATGAGGTACAAATGACACTTGGGGAGAGGAATCGGATTTCGGTCAAAGTTCCTTCCTCTTCCGAAAGTCGCGCAATCACGAGGCTCACCATGAATAGTGAGGCTGACGAAGGCTGAGTCTGATCGGTCCTCCATCTTTATGAGAGTGTCAGTAAGCACTTCCGCTGTGAAGATAACACTGCAACACCCTGGCAGCCGTTGATACTGCAGCCTCTTGTTTCCTGGATTGGGCAGATGATGTGTGGAGTAAAGGCTTTGAGGAAGGTGGTGTGTCGGCGACTGGTCTTCATGTGGCAGTGAATGCTTCGAGCGATGGCTTGCTTCAACGGAGGCACCTAGCTCTGCATGGGTGCAGCTGCCGTGCGATATTGCAGATGGAGGTCTAAGCATGGACTGGTGGTGGGCGAAGGGTGCGGAGCTGTGTAGCCTCTCCATCGCCAACCGGTTGGGGCGGGCTGGAGCAGTTGCTGTATAGGTTCAGGCAGGTTTCATGGAAGGAGTACCCAGAGTCTTCAAGCCATGTGGATAAGTGGCTCCAAGCCATGTGGATAAGTGGCTCCAAGCCATGTGGATAAGTGGCTCCAAGCCATGTGGATAAGTGGCTCCAAGCCATGTAGATAAGTGGCTCCAAGCCATGTGGATAAGTGGCTCCAAGCCATGTGGATAAGTGGCTCCAAGCCATGTGGATAGGTGGCTCCAAGCCATGTGGATAAGTGGCTCCAAGCCATGTGGATAAGTGGCTCCAAGCCATGTGGATACATGGCTTCAAGCCATGTGGATAAGTGGCTCCAAGCCACGTGGATAAGTGGCTCCAAGCCATGTGGATAAGTGGCTCCAAGCCATGTGGATAAGTGGCTCCAAGCCATGTGGATAAGTGGCTCCAAGCCATGTGGATAAGTGGCTCCAAGCCATGTGGATACATGGCTTCAAGCCATGTGGATAAGTGGCTTCAAGCCATGTGGATAAGTGGCTTCAAGCCATGTGGATAAGTGGCTCCAAGCCATGTGGATAAGTGGCTCCAAGCCATGTGGATAAGTGGCTCCAAGCCACGTGGATAAGTGGCTCCAAGCCATGTGGATAAGTGGCTCCAAGCCACGTGGATAAGTGGCTCCAAGCCATGTGGATAAGTGGCTCCAAGCCATGTGGATACATGGCTTCAAGCCATGTGGATAAGTGGCTTCAAGCCATGTGGATAAGTGGCTTCAAGCCATGTGGATAGTGGCTTGAAGCCGTATGGAGAATGGCTTCAAGCTGTGTGGACACTCTGTGCAAACCTGACTGCGGGGTAGGCGAAAACGGATGTGGAAAAGCACAGCCTGGCACAAAACAGTAAGAACAGCGACTTTTATGCTGGCCTGTGTGACAGGCTTGCAGTGGACTTCCTCAACCTCACAATTCCCTCCACAATGCCCTCTTTCCTGTATGGGATGGCAGACGGGCGCTTCATGATGCGGCTGAAGCTGCCCAACGGAGTGACGACGAGTGCGCAGACGCGCTTCCTGGCCGGCGTCATCGAGCGATACGGCACGGATGGGTGCGCTGACATCACGACGCGGCAGAACTGGCAGATCCGTGGCGTCGTGCTCAAAGACGCTCCGGAGATTCTGCGCGGCATGCAGGAGGTGAGCGCTCTTTCTCGTGAAAATAACCTCCTGTCTGCCTGCTCTGTCTTTTAGAGGATTTGCGCGGAGGAGAGGAGGTCAAGCAGGGGGTAATCATGAAGCACCAATGCCGTTTTCCCAGACTGCATGTTTCTTCTGTTTTGGTTCTGCAGAAAACCAAGGCTGTGTGAGGGTGCGGAAGCGCATTGCACATTTGCATCACTCATGCATCAATGGAATGTTGGAGGTTTTTCTTGTCTTCCGCACCACTGCTGCGGCTGGCCAGGTCAAGGTCTTCGGAATGAGCAACGATGTGACATGCTGTGCATGTGACGTAACCTCCTCAGTTGCCGAGACATTAGCTGGTGTCATCCGTCATTTCTCATTGCCCCTCTTCCTTTGACGTGTTTCCGAATCTGTGTGTTCAGGTCGGGTTCACCTCCGTCCAGAGCGGCATGGACAATGTGCGCAACGGCGTGGGCAACCCGCTCGCTGGCATCGACCCCCACGAGATCATTGACACGCGGCCCATCAATGATGCCCTTAACGACTACATCATCGCACGCGGCAAGGGCAACCCAGAGATCACCAACTTGTACGTCATACATGAGCGCGGGGGAGTAGGGGGAGGAGGGGTGGAGGGGGAGGAGGCAGTGTTGTCATGCAATTTCTGCTTCGTCTGCCCTACTGCCGCTTTTGGCACCTTCTCCAAGAGCACAAAGAATGAGCACACGCACGCTGTCGTCTCATGTATGCCTGTCTGTCATGTGAGCACAACTGCTGCTCCAAACGGAAGCATGCATGTCCACTTTGTGTTCACAGTTGGCTTGCACAGTTTCTGTGATTCACTGAACGTTCACCGAAAATCGGTTCTCGCCAATCACAATCCACTCCATGCTCCTACACCGCCTTGACTGCGCCTCGCGCAGGCTGTGCAAGTAGAACGTGGCGGTTGTGGTCTGCCATGAGAAGAAGGCCAGTGTGGTTCCTTGCAAATTCATTTGAAACCTGGAGGTAGCTCTTTCTGCCTCTCAGCAACAACGGATCAACCCACACTCGCTCTCCACGCCGTCGTCCCATCAGGAGGGGGCTGTGCACATGGAATGCGATGGTGGTGATGGCGTTGGCGATGGTGATGGTGCCAGTGATGGTTGGCAGCCATGTCTTGTCTGAGGATGGCTTCCCACAACCAACCTGGAAACTCAGCGTGCCTCGGTCATGTCCCTTACTAATGACCCAATCGCCACGTGCTCCCTCCCCAACATCGCCCATGCAGGCCGCGCAAGTGGAACGTGGCGGTGGTGGGCAGCCACGACCTGTTCGAGCACCCGCACATCAACGACCTCGCGTACATGCCCGCCATGTCGCCCGACGGCAGCACGATGGGCTTCAACGTCCTCGTTGGCGGCTTCTTCAGCAACAAGCGCTGCGCCGAGGCCATCCCGTTGGACGCGTGGGTGCCGGAGAGCGACGTGGTGCCGCTGTGCAAGGCCGTGCTCGAGACGTTCCGCGACCTGGGCTTCCGTGGCAACAGACAGAAGACGCGCATGATGTGGCTTATCGACGAACTGGTGAGTCGGTGTTTCTTTGCTTCGTGCAATACATTTTCATCCTCTGCCATGAGAACCTCTGTGCAAGTCAGCGCGAGTTGCTCTTGTAATGGCTGTTGATGCGGTGCCCTGGCATGACTGTTGTGCTCTGCGTCATGTCGGTGCGTGAGCAAGCTCGAGCGTCTCCCGCATGTCCCCTGCCGCGCTGGCGTGCAATGTGCAGGGCATGGAGGTCTTCCGGGAGGAGGTTGCGAAGCGCATGCCAGTCGGTGCGCTGCAGCGGGCGTCGCCGAACGAGCTGGTGGACACAACGTGGAAGCGGCGCAACTACCTCGGCGTGCACAAGCAGAAGCAGGACGGCCTCAGCTGGGTGGGGCTGCACGTGCCCGTTGGCCGCCTGCAGGTGTGTGGTCCTCGCCACAGCTCTCATTGTGCCAAGGGTCAGATGATTACTTGCTGTCTCCTGATTGAGTCTCTCGTTTTCTGACGTGACCATCTGATCATGGTGTGGCGCCTGTTTGCTCAGTCCTCTTGATTGTTGGGCATGTGCCTGAGCATGTGAGCGATTGTGTACCCCAAACCTCTGCCCTCTCAAATCAGTCACCCCAAAATCCTCTTAATCACCTTCATGGATGGCATGCCACTGTTCCAATGCCGTTTATATTGTCAACACAGGCAGCAGACATGTATGAGTTGGCCAGGCTGGCCGACGAGTACGGGACAGGCGAGTTGCGGCTGACAATGGAGCAGAATGTGATCATCCCCAACGTCCCCAACGAGCGTGTGGACGACATGATGAAGGAGGAGCTGCTGCAGCGATTCTCTCCCTTCCCTGACATGCTCATGGCTGGCCTTGTGGCATGCACGGGCAGCCAGTTCTGCGGCCAGGCCATCATTGAGACGAAGCAGCGGGCTCTTCAGGTGTGTGCACCTTCCGTTTGATGCAATGCCCTACTGTGTTCCTCTCTTGGTCAGTTGGCCTACGTTTCGTTAACTCTTCTTCCTTTGGGAAGGGAAGGGGGAGGGGGGTGGGCCGGGGGGCGGCTTGGGCTGATGGAAAAGGTCTGTGTGGCAACGTCGTGTGCAGTGATCCATGTTCGATTTTGCCCTTGTGCCCAATCCCCTCTCCCAACTTCTCGAACCCCTTCTTCCCACCTGTTCGAGAAGACAGCTGGGTTCTGTTGTATTTTACTATCCTGGCTCTGAACGAATCCGTGTTGCTCTCACTTTCCTTTCCGCAGCTGACAACGGAGCTGGAGGCAACGATGAACATCCCTTCCCATGTGCGCATGCACTGGACAGGCTGCCCCAACACGTGCGCGCAGGTGCAGGTGGCCGACATCGGCTTCATGGGATGCACCGCTCGGGATGAGAATGGAAAGCCGTGTGAGGGTGCCGACATCTACCTCGGCGGCCGCATTGGCTCTGACTCGCACCTTGGCACTGTGTACAAGAAGGCTGTGCCGTGCAAGGACCTGTTGCCTGCAGTCCAAGACATCCTTGTGGAGCGTTTCGGGGCCACACGCAAGTAGGCAAATGAATTCCCTTGTAGATCAAGAAAAAAGCGTAGTGAGTGGGGGGAATGAACTTGTAGCATAGTGGAGTCAGCACTGTGGTTAAGAATGAGCCCTTTGTAGCTTTGAAGTGCACAGTGATTTGCACGACTTGCACAATAGTGCTGACATGGTTCAATGTTGTTGAAAGTCTTGTAAATGCCGAAAGCCTTCCCTCCCAACCCCGTCTTCCTCTCATTCTCCTCCCAACTTCCCTCTCCACATTCTTGCCCCCTTTCTTACCTTGCTCTCCCTCAAAAGTCTTACCTTGTGTTCTCCCACCTCTCTCTGTCTCTCTCTCTCTCTCTCTCTCTCTCTCTCTCCTATGCACTTCTCCCTCCTTTCCATCCCTTGGCCTTCACATCACATTTGTGTATACACAAAGCTTCTTGATATCCTCATTCTTTTCTCCTTTCCTCCTTTGAACCTTGCCCAAGTCTCACAAACCTTCCAGAGCCTTCCCCCCCCCCCCCCCCACCCACTTTCCTTTATTGCACTCCGCTTCTTTGTACACAATATTCACACATGGAGCAAAAGGCCCCTTCATATCCTCTTAATTATGATTTCGATCTTTACATATAACTCCTCTGATCTTATCAAGTCACTAGAAACATTGCAATTTCTTCTTAGTGAAAAAAAAAAGAATTTTCATCCATTAGAGCAACAAGCCTTTGTGTTTTTTAGCCTCTATTGCCCTTCACTTTGACACAGGGAACAAGGTTTGTGTCCATTAAGATGAAAGGTTATCCTAATCAAGGAGGAGCCCCAGACCTCATAATAAAATTAGAGAAAACATCTGATCGTATCCCATGCTTTCTGATCAGACATTCCTTCACGTCATTGGTTATGGTGGTAGCCAATCTACCTGCATAAACGTCGACATGAAGCACAGATCTTCATAGGTTGAAGATCTCCAAAACATTAAAAAAGACGACGTGTCCGCAGTTTCCGCAGAAGTGGCCATTGAAATGGTTCAATGGCCATTTCCGATCGGCAACATGACTCACTGATTAAGTGAAGTGAGGGAGGTGACGTGTCACCCCAAAGCTCAACGCCATTATCATTGTTTTTTTTTCTGAAGAAGAAGAAAACCCACTTCATCCATATAAACCGCTTTCAAATCCTACCCAAAAGTATACTCAGGGGTTTAGGGTTTTGTTTTTGTGGAGGCTCCTGATGGGACGTGTGATGGTGGGGCGCAACAAGTCCGCTTTCAACTCATGGGGTGTTCTGGAATCCCCATTCAAAGCTCTCGCAAACCTTTTTGGAGAAATTAAGAAAGACCTCTGTAGAGGTTTCTGTGAATTCTCTTTAAGGTATGAAGAAGTCAGCATGTTGACCCTAGACGACATGCGACGCCGCCATTGTTTGATTTACATACTGTGTTTCTTTGCACACCTGCTCCACGGTGTGAGAATAGTGTGGAATAGTTCTGAAGATGATGATAACGTTAATATGGTGCAAAACGTAGTTATGGCAGCTGTAAGTGGGAATGTAGTGGATTTATGGTTACTCCCTCACACTGGTTATTTGGTGTAAGACTCTTTCATTGAAAGCCCTCGGGAGTACAGAATAATATTCTCGGTGCTTGCCAGTTCTAACCCCGAATTGCTGTTTCTGCTGTCGACAACAGCTTGTCATGCCCTCCCAGTTGCACCGTCCATGGCCGAAGCTACTGCCGAATTCCGTGTCATCCTCCCAATCCTTAGCTGCTTTCCCCTGCTGTGCTGCTGATGCCGTATGGCCCTGCCACTGACGCCATGAACGCCACCAACCTTCTCGTGAACCGCTGCAGCGTGGCCGTCTGTGGCGCTCCCCACCGGCAAGGCCACAAGCATGCTTCGCTGCTGGCCCCTTGCGAACGTTCTGGACGGGCGCTGCTGCTCGTGCGCGCTGCGGCAGCACAAAAGCCAGCGAGCAGGCGCAGCTCACCCTCCAAGACAAACCCTAAGCGTCGCAGGCCTGCCAAGCCCTCTCTCACCAGCAGCGATGACATCGTTGCTCTCGAAAATCAAAATGGAGAAAAAGAAGCACACAGCAGTCAGGATATTCCGGCTTCCTCCTCGACCGGCAGCTCGAAAACAGAGAAAAGAGAAAAGGCTCCACCCGCCTCTGGCGTTACTCTTCCTCCCAGCGGCCTAGGAAAGGCAGACAAGGTCGGCAGCGCAGATGCGGCCGCCGAATCCTCCTCTTCCTCGTCACTGCCGGTCTCCTCAACCCCTCCCCCTCCCTCTGCACCGCCATCGTCCTCCGTTGCGGTAGCTGCTGCGAGGGAAAAGGTGTTTCAGGCGTGCCTGGTGACGTCAGCGGGCATGGCTTCTGCTGGGGTGGGAGTGCGTCAGGTGCGGACGTGCGTCATTGTGTGTCCTGGTTGTGTGCAAAGGATACCGAGAGAGACACTTCGTTCAACTCTCACCCTCAATCTGCATTCACGCGTCATGTCAGCATCTGCTCACATACAGCATGTGCCAAATGCGGAGTGCATGCTAGCCTTTGCTTCCGAAGCAGTGCATCGTGCGGTGCCGTGAATAGCCGTGAATAGTATACATGGCCTCCACGGCCATCCCGTGGCACATGTGGCTTTTCTTGGTGAATGAGGTGTGACAATCGGTTGCTTCCATGCACCTGTGTCAACTTGCATGTCTGCATGGCATACATCTATGCGAGTCGTATGCATACAAGATGTGACACAATGCACCATTTGCACTCTCTTTGTCTTCGACGCAACTGTTTGTGACGGATGGGAAGCTCTTGAGTCCAAGCTAGGCCTCTAGTCTTCATCCCATGTCTTCTCTCCCTCTCTTCTGTGTTTTTGTTGTCCTGTGTAATTGCTGCTGTGTGCGCCTCTGTCCTTTCGCAATAGCTCTCTTCATGGGCCTCTGCTGCTGGACTTCCTGTCCATGACTGCAATGCGCTCATTCCTTGTGAGTAGCACTTCATGGGCTGTCATGTGTCTGCCATGCATCTCTTGGTACCGTACCGTTGTTCTGCTGTCGTCATTCTTTAGAGCAACGATTGACGAGACTTGTTCTGTTCACGTCTCTCTCGCTGGTACGACTGCAGATCGACATAAGTTCGCATGGCGGTGGGCAGTGGTGCCTTTGCCCATGCTCACTCATCCTGTCACAATCACTTGTCCTTTGTTGCCGCCGCTGTCATTGTCGTCGGCATGTCATTGTCGTCTTCATTGTCATCGTTGTTGTCGTTGTCTTCTTCTTCGTCGTCGTCGTCGTCGTCGTCGTCGTCGTCGTCGTCGTCGTCGTCGTCGTCGTCGTCGTCATCGTCGCCGTCGCCGCCGTCGCCGCCGCCGCCGTCTTTGTCGTCAACGACAACAATTATGACGACGACGACAGCAAAGACGACGACAACACCGTTGACAATGTTGTTGTAACGACGATGATGCTAACATTGCCATCGTTGTTGTTGTCACCACCATTCTCATCATCATTATCATTGTGACGGTGGTAGCGGTGGTGGAGGTTGTTGCATTCGTGCTTGTGCTCGTACTGCCTGTACCCTGCAATCTTCTGATTTGCTCCTCTCACAGTGACCCCATTGAGCTTCCTCTCCTCTACCCTCACCCCTTTGTCTTCCCATTGAGCATGCCAACAGGAGTTGCCTCTCCCACCTGATCCAATATTTCACTTTCAGAGCACCATTTTTGTGACTTGAAAACTTCACTGTGGCTCCCTCAGAGCAGGGCTCCCTTCGTCAGACTCCGTCGGCAGCCAAGTTCCTGCGCTGGCTGGAGTGGTGTTGGGTGTCTCTGCCGCGAGGTTTCTGCTGATGCGTCTCTCCCCGTCCTTCGCGGAAGCTTCGTCTAGAAGCAACGCTCAGGTGAGCTGATCTCTTGTGGACACGTGGAGGACGGCATGTTGATGATCAGATGGCTTCGCCACAGTAGATCTTCTGCGCCACGGTGCCTTGTACGGCTCTTTTCCTTTCTCTGTTTACCATTTTGCATTTGCCCCTGAGATGAAGTGCCCGTTGGCATGTATGTAGTAGCAGACAGCATCTTTTGATTTGTGCCGTGTGTTGTTTTGTCTCTTTCCTGAATGCTGCTCTGCTGCCGCTGCCTATGTCAATCCTTGTGTTACTTCCACTCCTGCTGCTTCTGCTGTTGCTACTGCTACTGCTGCTGCTGCTGCTGCTGCTGTTGTTGTTGCTGCTGCTGCTGCTGCTGCGGCCGCCACCACCACCATCGCTGCTGCTGCTGCGATTGCAATCCTACAGGTGCTAACAAACCTCTCTGCCACCGATCTTTTGTGGGTTTCGGCACTCCCAGGCATATCTGAGGTCAGCCCCTTCGATCAGAGAACCCTGTGTTTCTTGTTACTTGGTTTGGAGAAAATGTTCTTGCAAAATTTAGATCGTATGGATCCTTGCCTGCTGTTGGGCACCAGTGCTTTTGATGAAAGCCTTTCATGTAGCTGAGGGCAGCCGGATGTCACGGTACAGTCAGCTTGACAGTCAGACAGGTTGCAGTGATGCGGAGTGGATTCGTCATGGAAAGAACTCCTCACGTTGTTCTCTTTTTTGCATCGCCTCGCCCTTGTCCATTTCATGTCCTCCTCGCAACGACTCGACCAGTGCTTGCTGCCTGCAGGAAATCCTTTTCCGAGGCGCGTTGATGCCGCTGGTGGGCGCCAACGTGGTTGGTGCGGCCGTGGCGGGCGTTGTGTTTGGCGGGCTGCACTTGTCCGGTGGGAGGAACACGACGTTTGTTGCCTGGTGGGTGATTGTTCGAGGTTCATGTGTGGTTGTTTGACAGTGGTGTGTGAGTGTTCGCCATTGTTGGGTGGTTCTCTGAATCACCCAGTTGTCATTGAAATCGGTGGGCGATTAAGATTGGTAGGTGAGTGAGATTGCTGCTGGGTGATGGTGTGAGATCATGAGTGCCTGAGATTGGTCAGTGCTACTTTGAGGTTAGAGTGTGATTGAGATGGTCGGGTGGTCATGTGAGATTTGTCTGAGGTTGGCGGAAGAATATGAGCACTGCTTCTCCTTCATGCAGTGGGCATCAGTTTTTGGATGCAAGCATGGGAGTAGCATGCATGTCCTCTTGCTCTGAGGATGAAGGTTTTCCATGCCTCCGCATGACCATGGTCTTCCAATGAAGGCTACCCATGCTGTGCTGGGGCGTAGTGCGAGGTTGACCAGTGTTGTCCGAGGTTTAGAGGGCTGGAATCATTTCGACATTCACAAGTTAGCACAATGCTAGCTTGCGTCCGTGACGTCATCACAAGTCCAAGCAACCAATGTAGAGCTTCTTCTGGACCTGTCTTGCTCTAAGCATGGTACTTAAGTGATTTTAAAGCAATTCAGGCCATGCAGGAAACAGACAGCACACTGCCGACCCAGAAGTGGATCAGCTGCTAGTCCACAAGTGGGTGAACTCCCTCATACCTCCCCTTTGGCTTCTTGTCTTCATGTTTGCATTCTTGCCACTTGCCTCCATGCTTTTGCAGGGCTTCAGCTGTGGGTCTTACATACGGTCTACTTACACTACACTCATCAGATTTGCTGAGCCCCATGCTCGCACATTCAATGGCCAACATCATTGCTGCTGGTGCGTGGAAGTTGGAGAACGCCGGAGATGGCCAAGACTAGGGTCTCACTAGCTTGGGCCTGGATGGACTACAAAGATGGTGCCAACAAGAAGGCCCAATGGAGGTTCAAGTGATTCTTTCTTAAACTGCATATCAGGAGTTCTACGATATGCGCGTACAATGTTCATGAGGCAGATGTAATCCTTGCCAATTTGTACTAAGAGAGGACACGCCTTGGAGTTAAGCCTTCTTGATGAGCACTTGATGTCATGGAGGCTTGGTTACCCTCACTCCACTTCTTGGAACGGAATCTATGCTCTTCTGCCTTGTCACGGTCTCTGACAAATGGATTATCCTACATAAGATTCTCATTGTCCTTCAAAAGCCTCATAGTCATGTGACTATGAACCTTGTGAAATGTAGTTGTAGAAGTAACGTGTCCTAGATGGAGGCTGGTATATCGTTGCTTCAGTTCCATGAAAACGACCAAATGAAAAAACATGGCGGGTTTGCTGAAGATGAAGTGTGACGTCTTTGTAATGTAAGCATCAAATACCGACTTTAGGCGACAGGATTCACAAGATAAGAGTGGAAAGAATGCGATAAGGAATCCGGGGGGGAGAGGGGGGGAAGTGTAACCTTGGATGAAGGAGAGGGGAACGAGAGAGGAAGTATTCGAGGTGGAGTAGGATTCATTCATTGAATATTGTATCATGTTAATTTTTTCATTGATGTTATAATATTAATTATTTATAATAATTTCATTTAATTCATTCTATTATTATTATTATAATCATACCTCTGTAGCCAGTTGTGGCTCTTGCATGAAGACACTTTTCTGCTGGGTGTTTCTTGCTTGCAGGAACTGAAGGCAGGCATTTCACCTCGGGAGAAATCGACGCGGAACTAATTTCAAATCTCGCAGTGTCACAGATGGGCGGCCCAGAGCGCGCTCGCCAAAACCGCCAAAGCCGAGCGTGTTGCCGCCAGTCCCTTTTGGCCACTGGCGGCAAAATCAATGTGCTTTCAACGGCTTTCCCGCCCTTGTAGGCGATTTGGGAACGCTGAGCGATGCCAGCCCTTGGGCCAGGGGTTGACGTCATGCAGCCGCAGGCTGATGCGTTCATGGGCTTCTGGCCGTTATGGATGGCATGTCGTCGGCCGCGTCAAGGCCATCGCCAAGGGGATTCGTTGGGACGCATGCGTCTGTGCCGACCGATGAACCGTGCTCGTGGCTGGCCATACGACAAGAGGGTAGATGAGCGCAGAGGGAGGGCCATGCGTGAAGTTGAGTCCGAAAGGGCATCCCTCCAAAACGTGACGCACACGGCTGCGTGTTCCTGGTCCTGGCTGACCGTGGATTGCCGACCCTCCGTCTCCTTCACTCTCATGTCTGGCCAGCTGATGCAGAACACCGATCGCATTGGTCTAGTTGGCAAAACCCGTCGCCGGATAACTCGCCGCACGGGTTACCGCCGCAACGACCATTGCGGCCTCGCAAGCCATTTGCTCCAAGCCATGGCGACGACTTCGCCCCGAGGTGCCTGTGAGGGAGTGAGACGCAGGGAGCGAGCCGGTTTCCTACACTTGTTCTGAATAGAGTTGCCGCGAAGTCGCTTCGGGAGTGGAAAAAAGCGTGCCGAGTTTTTTGGATAGCTTGTCCTTTCGCTCGCAGAAGGGAGCGACAGGTTTGCTAGGTCTGGAAACAACTCTGAGCCTGGGGAAATCTTTGCAGCGTTCAAGCACCTCTTTCTCCATCGCGACACTGACGAGACTTTTGGGAACAGCGGTTCCGACCTGAGCATCACAGCATCCCAGTGCATCACATCGCATCCAATCGCACCACATCGCATCGTCCTCCTCCACAGAAGGTGCAAGCAGGAGCCATGGCGTCGAGCCACGGGTGGTTCTCCAAGCAACACAAGGCGCAGGCACAGCAGGAGGTGGTGGCGAACATGGAGATGCAAGTGGCCACACTACTTGGCGAAAACGCCAAGCTCAAAAAGGTGGGAGGCTTGCCACGGAAGTGGGAGGGTCAGAGGCTCTAAGTTTTTACCCTTTGACTCGGAGAGTCCACGGCAAAGGGAGCGTTCTGGGCACGTCTGTCTGCGATCGATCTGCGAGGCTCGGAAGTCACTGCGGGGGCTCCCACCTTTCTTCTCACGGCATGAAGCGGATGAGAACAGGAATGTCAGTCTGTTGTGCGCAGTTCTTCTCCAAAATGAGCTGCGCAAGACAAGCTGTCGGACCCCGCGGCATTCCGGCTCCTCCTCCTTATGAATGAATTGTCCAGAGTGTGTGCCTCGTCCTCCAGCATTTTCACCGGGTGGATTCCTCCCTCATTCTTGCAAGTCTTGCTCCGTAGGTAGGACCAGAGCTGACGTGACAAAAGTTGGTTCTTGCCTCCTGAGTGCAACCACTCGAGTGACGACCACCTTGCTGTTCGAACCCTTTTGCATTGCTGTCTCCTGGCTCTCCTCCTCACACGCAGGATCTGGAGACGGAGAAGGAAGATAAGGCTGGGATTGTCAAGGTAAGACCCGATTGAGCGAGACATATCACTATCGAGCACCCTTCTCCTCTCCTTTAATCTTTCTCTTCTTCCTCGTCCTCCTCGTCCTCCTCCTCCTCCTCCTCCTCCTTCTCCTCCTCCTCCTTCCCCTCTCTCCCCCCTCCTCCCTACTATTTCTCCCTAGTGTTTCTCTTCCTCCTCCTTCAACGCTGTGGGTGGGCTGCTTCCTGCAAAAGTTGGTTAAGGTTGTCCGCATGCTTAGCTGAAACATCTTCAATCCACGTAATGTATCTGGCTCGTTTCCTCAACAGTGCTCATTCTTTCCCTCTGCGGTCCACTGTGGTGCAGGAGTTAAAGACGTACTCCTCGAGCGTGAAGCGGCTGATTGCCGAGGCTGACGAGCGCAAGAAGGTGAGAATAAGGAACGACAAACGAGACTGCAGCTCGGGAAAATCTTACAGAAATCTTACAGTATCTTACAGAACCTAGTTGGATACTTAAGCGCGAGTGCTTCTGTTGTGTTCAGACAGAAGTTTAGGCACCCTTGATGCTGGAGGGGGGGACGTATGACGTCTCAGTATTGACGCACTCTTCAGAGAGACTCGAGGGAAAATCCCGTTTGCCATTCTCCAGATGAGAACGAAGGGAGCCGTGATGTGGTGTGGTATAGTATGGTGTGGTGCGTTATGGTGTGGTGTGGTATGGTGTGGTGTGGTATGGTGTGGTGCGTTATGGTGTGGTGTGTTATGGTGTGGTGTGTTATGGTGTGGCGCGTTATGGTGTGGTGCGTTATGGTGTGGTGCGGTGTGGTGTGGTGCGGTATGGTGTCATGTGCAGGAGAGATTCCGCATGGAGAGCGAGCGAGACGCTGCTGTTGAGAAGATCAAGCGGCTCACTGCAGCGGCGAAGCAGCAGGAGCAGCAGATGAAGGAGGTAGCGCAGACCTTGGTTGAGAAGGACCGTGCCATGGATGACATGAAGCAGCAGCACCTCAAGGTGAGACTGGGGTTGGAGAGACTTGTGGCATGGAACACAGGATGCTGTGACTGGTCTTTATCCATTTCTTTCTTTGCCCATCCCTCTCCCTCCTCCAACCCCTTCCAGTCTCCCTCT
>SZWC01000375.1:6072-29246 GCA_023375785.1 Penium margaritaceum
GTGGCAGCAGTGGCAGCAGTGGCAGCAGTGGCAGCAGTGGCAGCAGTGGCAGCAGTGACAGCAGTGGCAGCAGTGGCAGCAGTGGCAGCAGAGGCAGCAGTGGCAGCAGTGGGAGCAGTGGCAGCAGTGGCAGCAGTGGCAGCAGTCGTAGCAGTGGCAACAATGGTAGAAGTGGCAGAAGTGGTAGCAGTGATGAACAAATTGAAGGCACCACTGCAAAGTTGCTCTGGGCCACGGCAGCTTCTGCGAAACTGCACCTCCTCCAAAAACACAGGAGTGGCAACGGAAACAGCAGGCACCACCAGCAGAAGCAGCACGAGCAGTACCAGCACCAGCAGCAGCAGCGGCGGAAGTGGCAGCGACAGTAGTGACAACAGCGGAAGTAGCAGGAGCAATGACAGCAGCAGTAGGGGCAGCAGCAGGAGCAATAACAGCAGCAACAGGGGCGGCAGTAGAACCAACAGCTGCAGCAGCTGCAGCTGTAGCGGCAGGAAAAGCAGCAGAAGCAGCAGCATCAGCAGCAGCGGCAGCATCAACAGAAATAGACGGAGCAGCCGCAGCAGCAGCAGGAGCAGGAACAGTAGGAGCAGGAGAAAGTAGCAGCAGCAGAAAAAGCCGCGGCAGCAGCGGCAGCAGCGGCAGCAGCAGCAACAGCAACAGCACCCGAAGCATCAGCAGCAGCAACAGCAGTACCAGCAGCAACAGCATTCACAGAGGCAGCTGCTCCAACAGCAGCAGCGTCAGCAGCAGCCGTTGTAGCAAAAACAGAAGTAGCAGCAGCAGCAGCAGCAGCAGCAGCAGGAGCAGGAGTACCAGCTCCTGCACCAACACAAGCAGCACCACCAGCAGCAGCACAGCAGCAGCAGCAGCGGCGGCGGCGGCAGGCTTCTTGCGTGCTGCCAGCATGCTGACGTCACTGCAGACGCAGATTCAAGCAGGTTCCATCACCTACCTAGGGCAGGCGGAAGAGCAGCACAGGCGGCCATTGCGTATAGTAGCAAGGCGCACAAGCTGCTGAGGGAGGGTCGACCCATGGCGTTGAATCTGCGACTTGGCTTCGACAGCACGGCGCACAATCCGCTGCCGCCGAATAGTGCGAATAGAGCGATTTAGACAGATGACGACGATAGAGTGAATACTGGCGACGAAGTTGACCCACGCAACTGAAGACGATGGTGAAGAAGAGCAGAGAGGACAATGTTGTCTTTGGATAGAGCCTGCGTTTTATGATTCTAGTGCAAAACTTTACGCTGCTGGCTTACGAAGTGTACTGGGGCCCGCCAACTGGTGCAGAAACAGCACCAGCGGCATCGGTGGGCGACGGCTGCGGTCCGGACGCCCCGAACGAGCAGACCTGACGGCGGCGAAAGCGGTGGTACGGACCTAAGGGGGCGGCTGGAGTGGACTTGAAACCGGATGAATTTCGGCCCCTTCGTTAAACGTCTGTCCGCCAGTCTCCCTTTCTCGTGAACGGTCCACACATTGAGGAGGCACTCATGCGGCGAACCAGTCCCGGTGGGTTTACACCATGACAGAATCGGCTGAGCAGCCGGGCGATCCTGGCCGTCGCTGCAATCGAGTCGGCATCCAGCATAGAATCGTGGCCGTCTTCAGGAAGAAAAGCCTGCGAGAGGCCAGAACTGGCCAATGAAGTTGTTTCTCGGACGTCAGTGCAGTCGTCCCACAAATTTTGCATACTTCCTCGCACCACAGTTGTAACGTCCGACAGCCCACAAGGGGAACTTATTCTGTCCTCTAGGAATAAGCTTCTAATTTGTCAAGTTGCGGCATGAAGTTCAATTCCGAATAGTGAGAGATTGCATCGAGGAGACGGAACAAAGAACAACGTCGACGTCAAAGCGCTCCGGCCCTGCCGACAGACCCGCCGTGAGTCAGCTGCGAAACCACGTCACCTCTGTGAAGGTTTGGAACAGTTCTGTGATCAAACGCCAATTGCCACAATACCTCCCCGCCTCCACAAAACGCAACACGAGATACTGCTGTCCCAACGGATCATACCTCATACAACGGAACAAAACAATCATTCTAGGGAGAGCCAGAACCAGGCCACTAACCAGCCATCTGCGGCCAAATCCTTGAAAAACAATTACAAATCCAGAAAAAAAAAAGAATGAAAAAAATATATTTTTCTTCTACAAACGGAAACAAATTGGCATGTGTGGCCCAATGCATTACATACATTATCAAAATCATGTAATGTCGAACATTCTTAAATCATTTTATGCTTTTCTAGAAAATAAATATATTTCTATTTTTTTAAAGAAATACAAATAGGTTTATATGATTCCTACACACCCCCTTTGACCTTACCATTGAAAAATAATCAATGTATTTTGAACATTGGGAAATGTTTCAATTTATTGGAACACAATACAATGAAAAACTATATTTCAAACTAAATATTTTCAAGGGTTTATTATCATCCTAGACCATTTATAAACACCACGAAGAAAACCTAGATTAATTGATTCACTAAACTCCATACATGAAACATTATCTCATTACATGCATAACCCGCACACGAAAAAAATCAACATTCTAAATCAATTGTTTCGGCGAATTTGAAACAGTTCCCATTCTCATTCCTAAATCATGTAATAAGTTTGATATCACTCCCGTAGACTTAAAAAAAACTATCACACGCCATTTCTAACTCCCCATACTCGTCGTTCCACATTTCTTTTGAACTCAACATTCATACAGATGAACTTAGATATTCTGTCAATCTCCTCAAATCTTGGAATATTTCTTAAATAAGCCACTCATAACACATAATTACATGGGTCCCTCTCTTTACGAACAAACGATCTCTAAGTATACACTATGTATCTATGTGTTGAATACACCTATCACCAAGGAACACATAAATGAATCATCTTTTACTCATGTCCATGTTTACCACATCATATTCTACTCCTCATTTTCTCCTTATTAATCATCCAGGTTATGCTCAACGTTTTAGTAAGTGTCATCGTGTACGAATTTTATAGGATAACTTGAAAGATTCAACCTTACACTACAAGATCACACAATTCTTCTCCCCACCTCCATTCAACATAACAGCATACAAGTCACAAAAATTATAAACAAACGAATGAGATTGTAAAGAAGCTACGACTATCTCCCCTTCGGAAAATTATTAAAACATTGTAAAAAAATAAAACATTTATGGGAGATAGAACAGTGTAACACATTTTAGAAACGAATTGATTGTCCAAAAAACATTTGAAAGGCCACTTTAGAAGAATCTCAATCAATGAAACAAGGTTCTTAATTCATCGTTTGTTGACTATTCAAAAATACCTCCCACCCTTTCGATCACCTCCATGTCTACTCACTTGGATCTCTCACATCATTACATTATCTGATACCACTATTAGTTAAACCAAAGAGCGTTAGACGCTCGATTAAGCCACTTGAACTAGTCCAAAAAGCGATCTAAATATTTCATCAAATAAAAAACATCAATAATAGATCATAAGACAACGGAGTGCATTATTTTTGCAATTCTCTGTAGGCGTAAATGGGAAGCTCATGAAAATCTCCATAATGAAGTCCATGAAAACTAGTTGGCATTTAATGTTGTAATTAGACTCATTCAAGGCTGCCAACTGAGTAATAAGTTTGAGAGGGCTTCATTTAAGCATATTTTATCATTGAAATTATTTCATTATGCTAAAAACATTTTTGTTCAAAAAAATCTCAAAAAATATCTCATACGAGAACCTCATCCACATGGGCATCCCAATGTATTACGAGGATGGTCTTTGTGATCCCTCTGTAATAGAGTCTTATTCCTTCAAGTTTAGAAAATTGAAATATGCGAGTGGCTATGCCTTCGTTGATGCATGTTAAATCTTCACTAAGGCATATAAACAACTCCGTATATACATGATTAGTGTAATGAAAATTAGTAAAATATCTCCATTCATTTCGCTTTTTTAGGTGGAAGGTCTCTGTTTGTTTTGTTCTAAGAATTTTGAAAGGAAAAGCAAATCTTTTGCTTCCCGATGAATGGAGAAAAGGGTCAATGTGTAGTGTATCTCCTTAGGTTAAAACACATTTTCTGTCTTCATTATGTTTTTATGGCGTTGAAATGTATTAGGTTTGGAAGGATGATGGTTCATTGGTAATTTGCAAATGAGGATGTAAGACACATATGAAGTCAATCGACTTCTTCCAACATGCTAATGAGATAAGTAAATGTTTTAGTTGCTTTCTTGCCAAATATTCATTTTCGTTCTTTCTTCATCTGTGTGGCATATGTTTTCTAATTGGACTTGATGATGGCTAAGCCTACATTCTACCTTGGATGTTGCATCAATTCATTCGTTGAGTTTGAAAATCAACATCGCTACAGCACTATTTTGGTATGGATCTTTTGGTATTGTATAAGAGGTTCAAGGTTGAAGTTGCCTTGAAGTATCTTTACACACATTTCGAGCACTTGTGCATAACACAATGGGTCCTCATATGAGAAGCAATACTTTCATATTAAAGGTACACTAGGTTAAATACAAATTCTTTCATACACAATGGATCCAACATGCGATAGGTTTCTTAACTCATTTCGAGTGCTTCCTTCCTTTTCTTCTGACATAAATGGTTATAGCCACCATGGGGTTTCATAGTGGTAGTCAATGATTCATTTTTTTTTGTGCCTATTTAAGTGCAACAATGTTTCATGTTATAATGGAAGATCACGTGTAGAATGAAAAGGAGTAGCAAAATTTTCATGGAAGTATGGAGAAACTAACCATAAATAACTACATTCATCTTACATTATACACGATTGAAGGAAACCAAAGCTACATATGGTAATTTTCTTAATTTGATGTTTTTAAATTTTTTTTTAATATTATTGATTGTTTTATTATTATGCAATTATTTATATAGAAGTCGCTCATAGTCTTCATTTTCTTGCCCTCGAGATTGTTCCTTGTCTTTCATAATCAGTATGTCGTAGCATCTTGCAAAACAGGTTTTCATTTAGGTTAATCTTGATGATATGATTCTATCAAGTCTTTTAGAAAAACCTCTTTGTTAACTTTTTTCCTCAGCATGAATGTGTCTTATTGTATAATTATTTGATCATTTCTATCTCATTTAGGGGAGATGGGAACAAAAATAATAATATGTAAGCCGCTTGAAATGGAAAGGATAGCTATTGGAGACATTTTTTGTCGTAGATAGTTTTTGTTTATGCTTGCATAGGCATTTCTGATAGGATTGTTCAATTTCCATAGGTAAAGCTGAAGTTATTTCAAGGAATACACTTAAGGACAACCTAGAACGGGCATTTGATGTGATTCTGAGAACATGAAGGTTCAACGTGACGCGGGTTTCGAAGGGTGCTTCCAATCCCGCGCAATGTTGGACCTTCGTGTCAGGTTCGAGATCCCAGGACGTTTTCGTCACTTCAACAAAGCGGGTTGGATTCGTGAGAATATGGATATTTCGTTTTGTAACTACGTCCAAATCTGTTTCACTCATTGTCCAGCAAACTCGATAGGTTATGTACCGCCGGCGCCGTCGAAGGAACCGTCAGCTTACTTTGCAATGTGCCTGAGAGAAAATGATCGCTAGACGACAGTTAATGATCGACCGTTACTTGAGTTCCTCGTACCGTGCCACCTTCTTGAGGCGGACTTGTTTCCCGGTGAACTTCTGAGCTGCCGCAAATGTCGTACGCATATCTTTAGTTTGCCCCAATTCTGAGGATTCCCTCCAGGTCACTCCGATTCTGCTCTTTCCACATCTTATCTTCAGAATGCCCACCTCGGCGGAAACTTAGTCATTCTCTTGCCTCCGTTTTCAAACTCTATAAGATTGATCCATGTTAAACCGAGCATGATGTGAATGGTTCACGGGGATGGGTGGCGAAACAGAAGACGATTCGAGAAACTGCACAAATTGGAAATTTCAAGTTAAGCGTTAATTTTTCTTTGATGACGTGTGTCCAACATGTCGTTTTTATGCGTGAAACATCAAGAAACACAATGAAGCATATGTAAGGTCTTGAACGCTCGATTCGAGCAAAAATTGGGACACTACAACGTGAGTGGTCTCTTCAAGAACCTCAGCCAACATGTGAGGAAGAGGGGGGGGGGGGTGGTGTTACGTACCGACGTACTGGAGTCCCTAGTATTTCTCAGTGGGCATTTTTTTCATTACAAAACTAGCCCATCGCGCTTCGAGACCTCGATTCTCACCCCCACGGCCGAGGGCAATTCGGCCAACTGCCCTCGACGAACCTTGGCACACTTTTTGACAACTCCGACCACTTTCGAGCATCGTCAAAAGAGGTATCACTGTTGTTATGTGTGTCGTACACGGCTTACGGTGACCCCTCGGCTCATGTCCATTCACTTGCAGATCCTTGAGACTGACGACGCTGGCAGAAGACCGGTAGCCGGCGGCGACGGGCGCCCACAAGACTCTCATATCTTTTAGATTCGTGCTGTGGGACAGCACATAGGCGTGCAGCCTATCAGATGTACATCTTGTTGATGCGGCCGTTCTAGTTCAAACGGCTCGTGACGTTATGGCCAAAACTGTGTTTTTGCCACTGTTTTCTCCTGCTAGAAAATTGCGCCCTTGTCCGCCACGTGTGTGTGCAGTCACTAGGTCCGTGACACTATTTAAGTTGTCCAGGCCTCAGTTGTTATCTCTCTCTGCACAATTCAATATTTGCAGCTTCTGACTCTTTTGTTTGTGTCCCTAGCCAACCCCTTGCTGTTCTCACCTCCACCTGTGTGTGCTAGTGAGTTAGCTGGCCGGCTTGTACTGCCACGCCAGCGACAGCAGTGCTAGGAAGCTGTCTCTCATGGTATCACAGCCGCGAGCCAGTGCTCGCACAGCTGCGTAGCAGAGGCGTAGCAACCGCTGACCAGTGAGCGTCCGCAACTGCTGTTGTGAGTAGCAGCAGCAGCAGAGCCCACTCTCACGGCGAGAGGTCCTGGGAGGACCCACCACATTTTGGACTGTTTTCTTAATACATCCGCGACAGTTCCGCGGCTGTTCCACGACAGCAGAAATCGATCCGCGGAACACTCCAGCCGTTTCGCGCTGTCGCGAACTCCGTAGCAAACGCGGCAACTTGGTGGCCGCATCGGAACGCGTCAATAGTGCCGTGACTCTGCTGCGGTCACTCGCGTCGTTCCGAAGTGACGTCCCCACGGTAACGACGCCGTGGCAAATCCACTGCATTCCGAGGATCCGTGGCACTTCGCGCCGGAAGCTTAGCGGTGGCTCCAGAACGCGTCGGTGTTCCGCCAGTGGTTCACCTGGTGCTCCGCGGCCGCAAGTCCACGACAGTTTCGCGGCCGTCATGCGGTTGCCAAACACGACATCTCCGCGGCGGTTGTGGAACGCACCAACGGATGCCCCGACAGATTGCGACACCCCACCGCGTTCCGCGTCTGCGACCGCGGCTGCTGTTCCGCGCGACCGCGGCTGCTGTTTCGCGGCAAAAACCGTGGAATTCTGCCGCAATAAAAATCTGTGGTGACAGACCCGCGGTGGCAGATCCGCGGTGGCAGCTCCGCGGTGACAGCTCCGCGGTGACATCTCTGCAGAGACTCCGCGCTGACCATTCCGCGGTGGCATTCCGTGGTGGCACCTCTGCGGTTGACATTCCCGCTACAGAAGACAATGGGCGTTCAAGACAACCAGCCATCATGCCGAAACAAAACCCCAACAACGTCGCCACCGACGCTGCCGCCGAGGGCAGCACCGTCAGTGGCCAACGCCGGCCGCCGCCGTTGTCACCACAACGACTGCAGCAGCAGCAGCAACAGCCACAACAACAGGCGCAACTGCAGCAGCAGCAGCAGCAGTAGCGGCGGCAGCAGCAGGAGTCGCAATAACGACAACATCAGCGGCGACCAAGTCCGACAACCTTGGCGCGCCAGGTGCGCGCGTTGGCTGACCTGCACGCGGAGAGCCGCCTGACCTTGACAAAGCAAGTCGCTGAGCTGTAGGGCCTACTGCCTCAGTAGTAGTTGTCCCAGCAGCAGCAGCACTCATCCGCAGACCTAAGCGAGGACCACCTCCCTCACGGCGGCAATGCAGATGAGGTTGCGGAGACCCTCTCCGACTCTGGCAAGGAGGGTGAGGAGGAGCTGCTGCGAGCACGCCTCATCCGCCTAGAGGCACGTCGCAGAGCATGTGAGGCCAATGTCGCCCTCCAGGGTACGAGCTCCAGCGCCGACGCCGGCCTGAGCTCATCCCACCGCACTCTGAGCTTTGAGTAGCTGGCTCTGCGGGCCCGCCTGGACAAGGGTGTTGCCTCCTCTATGCCCGGTCCCGTAGTGGCTTCAGCCGTCGCCCTAATGACGGTCAAGCCACCCAAGTGGTTTGAGTCGAACCTGCCCGTCTTCCGGACTGGGAACGACTTCAAGTCTTGGGAGTCGCGCTTTCGCATGTGGGCCATGAGCGAAGGATTCCTTGCCTACTACCTCACCTAATATCAGGCGTCTGACCCCGCCCAGACACAGACGGCGGTCCGCGCCGCCTCCGGCCTGATGAAAGCCGCCCCAGACTTACCAAAGACTTCAGTCGGTTCCTTGGCGATCCGCAGACCGGCTCGAGAGCTGACCCTCGCGAGGTGTGGGCAATGGCTGTCACTCTTTTTGAGGACGCCACCTTGGCCCTGACGTCCCAGCGCCTCGCCGACTTCAACTCTCTCTGTCAAACTGCTCAGGAGTTTGCAGCTGACTATTGGCACCGAGCGATCCAACTGTACGAGGATTTGGGAGACGATGCCCCTACGTAGTACTCCGCCCTCCAGATCATCCTCTATGACATCCACCCCGACTACACGCGCGTCTTCAGCAACTTCGACCAGACTCTGGTTCGCGACATGGCGAGCGACGGGACCCTGCTGCGCTGGGCCACCCTCCACTTCGTGCAGGTTGCCGGCATGGACGCCGCAAACTGCGCTCGTCGCAACACCGCTTCAGCTGTAGTTGCTGCCGCATCCACCGCTGTCTACAGCAACAGCGGCTCCCCGCCGTCTACAGCAATAGCGGCTCCAGCTTAGGGGAAGAAGGGCCGTAAATTGTCAGGTGTTGGTTTCAGCGGCAGGACCTGCAGCGACACCAGCACCAGCAATTTCAGTCGCAACAGCAGCAACGGGAGCAGCAGCAGCAGCAGTGGCAGCAGCGGCTCCGGCGGCACGACGGGCCGCCGGCTTGTGTGCTTCAACTGCAGGGGTGACCATCGTTACCCCGACTACACTCGCCTGACACACTGCCCATTGGACTGGGCCAAGGTCACCTGTGGACTGCAGCAGGCGCACGAGGCATGCATGTGCCAGACGTCCGGTGCGACCGCCCGCTCGGCCGCTACTACCGCATCCGTCCTAGAGGAGTCCACCGCCAGAGTAGGCTCCTCCATGGATCCTCACGACCAGTTGCTCGCTGAACGCGACAGGACGATCACCGAGCTGCACCAGCTTCTCGTCTTCCGCTCATCTCAGGGAGGTGCGAGTGAGTTGACTTAGTCAAGGGGTCCTACTGCCTGTGGACTGTCTATGTCTTTGCGTGATGATGCCTGTGGTGGTATCCACGTCCAGCCCTGTGCGCGTGACGAACCCGATGATGTGTCTCAGCTACATGCTTCTCATGTACGCTACGTTGGTTGCCTTGTCTTGTCCTCCGCTGAGCGTCCTGCTGCCGTGCCTTATTCTTTCACCGAGTGCCATGTTGCCCCTTGTACGCGTGTCACCACCGCCACCTGGGTTGTTGACTCTGGTGCCACCCATCACATGACGTGTCGTCGTGACGCCTTTGTCGTCTTGCATCATGTTGGCACTGTTCGCTCTGTTCGTACTGCAGCTGGCCATGAGGTCCCTGTCCTGGGTGTTGGGGTTGTGCAGTTCACCTTGCCCGCTGGGCCCGTATACATCTCTGACATCCTCTTTGTCCCTGATCTGGAACTCAGCCTGCTGTCTGTTTGTGCTTGCACCAAGATGGTCCTGGGTGTCACGCACACAGCTGTCGATACTCGCATCTTTGTGCATGACACCGAGGAGACCGTCCTCAGTGGGATGGTCGTCGATGATCTATATCACATCTCTGGGTCCTCTACGAGTGTCCCCCCCTTGCCTCCGTCTTCCACTACTCGTGTTTTCGTTGCTGGTACTCTATCCCCCGAGGACCACTGTCTCTTGCATCGACGCCTCTGTCATGTGCACCCTGGCGCTGTCGACAGGCTGATCCGCACTCAGCCTGCTCTCGGTCTTGATGCGCTGTCCTTCAAGGCGCCACCCACGACCGACTACCTAGCCTGTGCTGATGGCAAAATGCACCGGTCCACCTATCCTGCGTCTGTCTCTAGGAATCGTCGGCTCCTGGAGCTTGTCCACTCCAACCTGATGGGTCCGTTCCCTGTCGAGTTTGAGGAGGACCGCGGACGCTACATCTTGTCGTTGACTGACGAATTCACGCGTATGCGCTGGGTCTACGGTCTGCGTCAGAAGAGCAATGCCGCCATTACGGTCCGCATCTGGCTGGTCATGGCTGAGCACCAGTCTCCCCACCGCCTTCAGACCTTTCGCTCGGACCGTGGCGACGAGTACCGCGGTGACATGCCCCGCTCCTTCACCGAGCCTTGTGTCTTCCACAACCTCTCCGCTCCCGCTACCCCCCAGCAGAACGGTGTCTCAGAGCGCTAGAACTGCACCATGGAGGATGCGGTCCGCGCCATGCACGCCGACAGCACTATGCCTGAGGCCTTTGCCTTTGAGGGCATGGCGTACATGACCTGGGTCTGGAACCGCATTCCCCATGGCCCCCTCCCAGGTCACCGCACGCCCTTCGAGCTGTGGTACGGGCGTCACGCGGATCTGCGCCTGGCCCATGTCTGGGGCTCCCTTGCATACGTCTGGTTCACACCAGAGCAGCAGGGGAGCAAGCTCTCTCCGCGGGGCCGCATTTGCGCCTTCATCGGCGTCGCCCCGCGGTCGAAGGCCTGGCGATTCTGGGACCCGGAGCGACNCTGGGTCTGGAACCGCATTCCCCATGGCCCCCTCCCAGGTCACCGCACGCCCTTCGAGCTGTGGTACGGGCGTCACGCGGATCTGCGCCTGGCCCATGTCTGGGGCTCCCTTGCATACGTCTGGTTCACACCAGAGCAGCAGGGGAGCAAGCTCTCTCCGCGGGGCCGCATTTGCGCCTTCATCGGCGTCGCCCCGCGGTCGAAGGCCTGGCGATTCTGGGACCCGGAGCGACGCCGCATCGTGGTGTCCCGTGACGCTCTCTTCTTCAAGCATCTCGCCTTCTACGACCTTGCTCGCATCCACGCTCTGCGTGTTGCTCATGCTCTTGGGTGTGTCGGGCCCTGTAGTGTGGGGGAGGCTCCTGTCACGGTTGGCACAGTACCCCCAGCCAGTACGGTCACTCCGTCGCCAACACCCCAGGGGCTGTCCCCAGAGGCGGTGCCCATTGGCATCCCGAGCCCTGCCCCATCTGCGACTCGCTCCTCTGCCCCTGACTCTTCGCCCTCGCCCGTGTCCAAATCTGCGTCCGAGTCTGCCTCCGCGTCTGAGGCTCTGCCTGATCCTGCACCTACTTCCGCGTCTGAGGATCACCCTAATCTTGCGTCCGCGTCTGGCTCTGAGCCGTCCCTGCCTCCGGTTGCGGACGTACCTACGTCTACCATGGGCCCGTCCCCGGCTGTTGAGGCCACGCCAGCCTCGAGTTGCGCGCCTGCCATACAGTCCACACCGGCATGTGAGTTAGCAGAGCCCACAGCTCCTGTCCCGTCGGACCCCTACACACGGGCACTCGGCGGACGTCTCCAACCTGTTCCACGCGCAGCGTCGTCAGCGGTGACCCGGGCTCGAAGGACCTTGGCCTCAGTGCTCGTGGCCTTGCTGAGGTTCACCCTGGCTGTGCCACTGGTATGGCACTATTTCCTCATGAGCGCGGTCTTGCTCGTGACGCCGCTGATTTCATGGTGACGGTCGACCCTCCCTCTACGGCGTATGCCCTGGCTACACGCAGTGCACCAGTGCTGTCTCCCGATCCCACCAGTCTGCCGGAGGCCTTGTCAGCCCCCGATGCTGAGCAGTGGCGCACTTCCTGCGAGGCTGAGCTCGATGCCATCCGAGAGCACGGCGTCTTTGAGCTGGTGGACTTGCCAAAGAACTGCAAGGCCATCAAGGCCAAGTGGGTTCTATGCAAGAAGGTGAAGCCAGACGGCACTGTGGAGCGCTACAAAGCGCGCCTGACAGCAAAAGGCTTCTCTCAGGTCCCTGGCATGGACTATACCGAGACCTTTGCCCTTGTTGGCCGGATGATGACCACGCTCACGCTGCTGAGCCAGGTGGCACAGCACGACTGGGAACTCCATCAGATGGATGTCTACAACGCGTTCCTGAGCAGGGACCTTGAGGAGGAGATCTACATGGTCCAGCCACCCGGGTTTGAGGATGGTACCGGTCGCGTGTATCGGCTGCGGAAGGCCTTGTACGGTTTGAAACAGTCACCTCGCTGCTGGAATGAGGAGATCACCAGCACGCTGAGACGCGCTGGGTACGTTTAGAGTGATGCAGACCCATCCCTGTTCCTCTCATAATCCCCAGCACCGCTTGCTGCCATCCTCATCTACGTGGACGATCTTCTGATCGCCTCACCCGACCTAGGAGCAGTGAACGCTGCGAAGACCGTTCTCTCCTCGGCCTACAAGATGAAAGATCTTGGTGAGGCCTCTGTCTTTTTGGGGATGGTGATCGTGCTAGACCGTGTCCGCCGCACACTCCGTGTCCATCAGGGACGCTACGCACAGATAGTGGAGGAGCGCATTGCCGACCTCCTCGCTGCCGTCCGCACGACCTCCACGTCCATGACCCCTGAGGGGCAGGCCACCCTAAAGGTGGATGACCTTGCTGACCTGGGGGAGCCAGTCGATGTGACCCTGTACCTGCGAGTCATCGGCTCGCTCATGTAGTTGGCCACCACGATACGGCCCGACATTGCCTTCACTGTCAACCTGCTTGCCCAGCTCTCGTAGGCTCCACGCCAGCGAACACTGGAGGCCGCAGTCCGATGTGTGCGCTACATCCTGTCCACCGCACGCTTTGGCCTATGCTTTCGCGAGCAGGTGTCCGTTGTGCTCGATGGGTACACAGACAGTGACTGGGTGTGGAGTCTAGATGGCAAGAGCTGCACCAGCTACACCTTTCTTATTGGAGGCACTGTAGTGTCCTGGCGAAGTGGGAAGCAGGGCTACATCACACGCAACACTGCTGAGGTAGAGTACGTTGCTCTAGGCGCCGGTGCAGCAGAGTGTGTCTGGCTCGTCCGTCTGTTGCGTGAGCTGCGTCAGTCCATTCCCCTTGTGGTTCTCTCGTGTGACAACATGAGCGCGGAGGCCATCGCCAAAAACTCTGGTGTGTTCCATGTACACAAAAAGCACATCAATGTCGAGCACCACTTTGTGCGTGATCTGGTTGATCGTGATGAGATCCGAGTCATCCACGTGGGCACTGACAGGCAGTGCGCGGATTTTCTGACCAAGGCTCTGGGTCGTTCGAAGTTTCATGCGGACACTCGTTTCGTGGGACTCTGCCCCATCCTTGTTGCAGGTTGATTCCTCATGTGCCACCTTGCGTGTGCTATGCTTGCTGCCTGTAGCAGCTGTGCATTTCCTGCTCTATAGAGAGTGAGTGTCTACATGTGCATGGACGTGTTTCGCCCTCCGTTCATGGGGGAGTGTTGTTGTGTGTGTCGTACATGGCTTACCGTGACTCCTCGGCTCATGTCCACTCACGTGCAGATCCCTGAGACTGATGACGGTGGCAGAAGACCGGTAGCCGGTGACGACTGGCGCCCAGAAGACTCTCGTATCTTTTAGATTCATGCTGTGGGACAGCACATAGGCTTGGAGCCTATCAGGGTGTAGATCTTGTTGATGCGGTCGTTCTGGTTCAAACGGCTCGTCGTTTTGACGCGTCTGCAGGGAGTTATGGTCAAAACTGTGTTTTTGCCACTGTTTTCTCCTGCTAGAAAATTGCGCCCTTGTGCGTCACGTGTGTGTGCAGTCACTAGGTCTGTGACACTATTTAGGTTGTCCAGGCCTCAGTTGTTATCTCTCTCTGCACAATTCAACATTTGCAGCTTCTGACACTTATGTTTGTGTCCCTAGTCAACCCCTTGCTATTCTCACCTCCACCTGTGTGTGCTAGTGAGTTAGTTGGCCGGCTTGTACTACCACGCCAGCGACAGCAGTGCAAGGAAGCTGTCTCTCAATCATGACCTTTCGTTTGACTTATCGACGCATCGAAATATACCATAGTGTATCATACATTCGCCAAAAAACATTTATTTGAATTCGCCCATGAGAATTCCTCGTTGTTTAAGTGACTCAGGTTCAAAATCCTGATGAAACAAAATCTCATGTTTGCCAGTACGCTGGGAACAAAAACTTAGCGACTGCGCGGTTGAACTGCGCCGGATTGGCGGGAATGGTCGCATCATGCGAGCTGGCATGCCACATCAGCTTCCGAGGTACCTGCTTCCACCGTCGAATGGATGAAAATGGAGGTGCGAATCACACCATTTGGCTGGCCTTCGACGGTGGAGGCGAGACAGTTGGCGAAGTTGAATTCCATTAGCGACAGGCCTAATTGATTTGGGCGAACACAACAAAAAATCAAAAGACCCCAATTTTGGGTGAAATAACCTACCACAAAAATTGATATAGAAAATGCCACGAATGTATTCTATACTACAATATCTCGATTTATAAAGATGTATCTTGCATCTTCACCGTTGATCCTTGAAGCCCCTCGACTTCTTGGCGGAAGTTCTCGAATTGGACCACTCACGTCCCGACTCCACACGCATCGCTAGACAATCAACCCAACGACCCCGGCTTTACCTCATTCGCAACTTGACACTTACATATATATGTTCGACCATTTCGGCTCTTGTCATCAAAGTACAACTACGACTAATTATAAGTTGCTCAAGTGTCCCAAATTCTAAATCATGCTCTACCTCACATGTTTTACCTGTTCACCATCTCCGCTCCGTTCGGCAGAACACTTGGTATCAGAGCGTAGCGGTACTGGAGAGGCATCCGACTACTTTACCCATCCGGAGGACTACGTCGTTGACTTTGCGACTACGACTTGAAGCAAGCAAGTGCACCAGACAACGAGTAGCGGGTCTTCGGTGATGACTTCGGTGACGGAGGAGCAGAACGTGCCTATGCACGCGAACCATGAAGCGGTAGCAAATGCTGGTGTGGTAGGCTATGTGGCAGCTGGGTAACCCCTATGGCTTGGACAATCAATCCAGTCACGGATCCAACGACAGTAAACAAACCGCCCTTACCGACGACCTCAACAACGATAGCAGGAACGACAGGTGACACTGGATGACGGGTGCGAATCAATGAGGAACTAGCGAATTGTATCTCTGCGTTCTACGGAATCAACAACCATCCGCTCCAACAACTCAATATCGCGATAGAGGCTTTTCGCAACATAAGCGCACAGGAAGTTGTACTCAGCGAGAGAAATACCCAACTCTCGAGCGAACCCAAAATTCGTCCGACCAAACCAGAACCGTTTGATCAGGCAAATTCCAAAAGATGGACGGTTGGGATGTGGTTGATGAGTTGGGAGGTGTACTTCATTGCTACTAGGGTCAACAAAATAAAGAGATTGACCTCACGTCCGCGCTTTTGCATGGCACGACGCTAAGTTGGTGGTTTGATCTCAAGGCCATCCAACGGCAGCAGGAGACTGGTGGGGCCTCATCAACGGCCAACGACGCCCGTCTCATATTGCTGACCGCATGCTTTCTACCCTCGGAGCAGATCAACCCGCAATGGCAAGACGTGCTGACGCTACCAACAGACTAGAATTAGTTCTCGCAAGTGATGCACGCACGATTTGGACGACTGAATGAGAAGTCTTACGCTCGGTACAAGCCGTGGCATCTCTGTCAGCAGTCCAACGCGACACAATATACACAGAGATTCCGCGAGATCATCACCGGTGTTGACATAGTCATGACAAGCTTTGTTTTCACTACAACAATAGCCTCAAATGAGACACTTGACGAGCGATTGGATTTTTGATATCCAAAACGACCTACCGTGGATGATTGCAACATCACAAGGATTGACAGCCTCGTTCAAAGTGGGATAGTCCATGCACATTTGTAAGCCTCCATCCTCCTTGGTCACAAAGATGATTGGTGCACCAAAGGGAGATGAGCTCGGCTCCATCCATCCCTTACGCAGGTACTCTTTGATTTGCGTTTCAGCCTTTTTTTGCTGGCCGGGACTGAGCCGATACATACATCTGAAAGGTGGTGCTACATTGGGCTCTAGTGGGATCATGTGACGCATTTCCCTCGAAGGCGACAGTCCATCTCGGGGTTGCTGAAATAAATCTTGAAAATATGAAATGATGCTCTTCATGTTGTATGGGATGCCACGTACCGACTCTTCTTCTTTTTTTCTTAGTGTGGCTAAGAAGCATTTTCATCCTTGTCGCAATCTTCTCTGTACTTGTATCACAGTCAACGTGACCGGTATGTAATTTTGAGGTTTCTAAAGTTGGGATATTGGCGAGATGGTGATCTTCTGTCGTCCTTTCATCACTTGCAATGTTTTTACTCAAAGTCCATTTTTACCTTGTGGCTCACCAACCACGGGTTTCATAAAATGACGTCAAATGAGTCCATGAAGTCAAGAACCGTTAGACGAGTCTTTATGCTCAATCATCCAATGAAGATCCGTACCATACAATCACTGATGATTGGTACTTCCCAATTAGCAGCCACCAACAACTTCCCTTCTCGATGGGTGTATTTCAGACCAATGGCACTTAAGAATGTAGCTTCTACAAATAAATATTCAGCTCCAGTGTCACCAAGAATTTGGGCTCGTGTCCCATTAATACTTCCCCGAAAGTGCATGGTCATGTTTGCACTAGCCTTCCGCACAAAAAAGCTAACTGGCCGCTTTGCCTACAAGTGGTAAATTTGGTAGGCATACAAGCTTCGATGTAGCTCCACTCTACCACCTACCTATTCCTACATGTGATGACCACGCATAAAGGTTGCAAGAAACCTCCAGTCTTTCATTTGTGACATCACTTCCTTCATGTACGGGCACCACGATTATAATTGCAGTCAATGACTATGTCTCGTAAGCTTGTTGGGCCTCTTTGATGATGTCAGCCATGTTTTCCTTTGTAATTGTGACAAGGCATGAACCGTTGTCAAGATTCTTCTTTGTGGAGTACATTAGTGGATGAAAACAACAGGCGGTAGAGCACCCGCTGGTACTCCACCGCCAACGCCCTGACCAGGACACGCAGGTCCATGCTGGTGTTTCGGCATCCCTTGTCGCTTCAGGCCCCATGAGGCCTCTATCCTTGTTCTTGATGGGCAGCTGGCCCCAGTGGAGGACCATATTGCTGACAATTCGTGTAATCCCATGCAACGTGTCTTGGTTTGTTACACTCCCTATAGGTGAGAGTGCTACTTTGCTGAAGCTTCTGATCCTGGAAGCGAGCCTTCTTGAGCTGTCCAATTTGTCAATCGAAAGGACATTTGCTTCCGCCGTTCTCAAAGAGGCTCGGTATTGGAATCTGGCATATTTTGTGCCCAAACTCATGTCAACCTGGCCCAGTCTTGGGCGCATACTTCTAGCTTCCAAAAGTGGCATAATCGATGTCCAGCCACACAAAAGAGAAGCAAGAGAGACGGGGACGGAGTGGGGACAGACGAGCACTTGAGCAAGAGCTCCTCTCGGTCAAGCGGCTGACGTGGCACGTAGCCGAGGAACATCGGACAGACCAAGCGTGCAAACAGGGCTCCTCTCCGTGTCCGGTTGATGTAAGGAGGAGGTGGACACAAAGACGTGCTGGCTGTGAAGATACCGGTGTACTGGAGATGGACGGACGGACTGGAGCGTCTGATGGTGTGTTAAAGCAATCGCAGCCATCCAACGACCAAGGGAAGAGCGTCAGCTTCGTCCAACGTCTCCATATGAATATCGAAGAATCATGGAGGAAATCAAGACTACGGTTTATCTCCACCATCGAAGTACCGAGGGTGTTGGACATTAGCCCATCTCGAATGCAGAGCCAGGTGTTTACTGCTTTTGTATGTCTGCTATTTCTAGTCCTCGTCGAGTCGCGTGTAGCGCTCACCACAAATAACAGTCGTCTTAGGGAATTTAGTGCTTCGTCTGTACTTAATCATTTTATGTGTTCAGAGCATCATTGGATTCAACAAGAGACAAGCCGTGTACCTGTACAGTGTGTGAGATCTCCTGACAAGTGTGTGAGACATCCTACTCAATTGAAGTGTACCACAACTGTCTGCCGTGTGTACCAAAAAAGATACTACTCAACTGAAGTGTACGGCACTTGTCTGCCGTGTGTACCACACATGGCAGACAGCCAATGGGCACCAAATGGACATAAATTTCTCACTAACGATGGTTTCCAAAATAAGAAATGTTAAGTAGGAGGTACTTCAATGGTGTTTCATATGATGAAAGGAAACTTGCCAAATGCAGTATACAAACCCACGAATGTCTTGAAAAAATCTACCCCCCAAGTAAGATAAAGATGCACATTATGAAAATATAAGATATGTTATTCTTGTGTACTCTATGTTCCTTTGAGAAAATTCTAAGCAGTTGCTACACTCTCAATATTATTCTGCATAATGATACCATAATTTCCAGAATACACTACCCAACGCATGAAGGACACTCAAGGAGGATAAAGGTCTGATCATGTAAAACAAAAGGAAGATTATGCTGGAACACATGAGACAAAGTAGCACACTGAGTGCACTCTTAGTGTACATTTGTATGGTGATTGGGTGCACTTGCCACATACATTAACCTCACGTACTGAAGTCCCTTCTAAGGAGAATCGTTTTGAGCGATATAAGACAAGACATTAAGTGTGATGGGACAAAATGAAGATTCTGCTGGGACACATGAGACAAAGAAGCGCACTGAGTGCGCTCTTAGTGTTCTCTTGTCTGCTGACTTAGCGCACTTGCCACGTACACTAGCCCCACGCAGTGAGGTCCTTCCTACGAGGAGTATTGTTTGGCCATAAAGGACAAAACATAAGATGCACTAAAACACATGAGACAAGTTAGCTTTTTGAGTGTCCTCTCAATGTACATTAGTATGGTGAGGAGAAAATTGTTCGGCGATGTAGGAAAAACCCTGAAGTGTGATGGAACACATGAGACAAAAAAGTGCACTGAGTATGCTCTTAGTGTACTTTTGTACGGTGACATAGCGCACTTGCCACATACACTAGCCGCACGCACTGAGGTCCATCTTAAGAAGAGTGGCGTTTGGCCATTAAGGGCAAAATTCAAGGTGTGCTAGGACACAGAAGACAAATTAGCGCACTGAGTGCACTCTTAGTGTACTTTTATATGGTAACTTAGCGCACTTGCCACATGCACTAGCTCCACGCACTGAGGTCCTTCCTAAGAAAAGAAAATTTTAACCATATAAGATAAAAGCACACTCATTCCACACATTATGGAAGGAGTGTATGGATAGGTGCAATGAACTCTCTTGAAAGAGAGTACACTCAAGGCACACACTGGAAAACCAGTGTATGAAATGGCCTCAATTAACCATACCTCGCTAAAGCTACCACTGCTGCTGCCGTCTCTGCTTCGGGTGCTAGAAGCAGCGCAGCTGCCGCTGCCATCACTGGTGTCCTGTTGCTGCTACTGATACCATTTCTGCCAACTCCCTACTGTTCCTACATTCCTCCTTTTGGAAAGAATTGCTGCTTCCGTCGGACAGTACCACTTTTCGAGAGAGCGCCAGCAGTAGGAGCAGCAGCGGCAGCAGTAGGGGGAATCTCCGCGGCTTTAGCAACAGTTTCAGCAGCAACAATAGCAGCAGTAGCAGCCACATGAGTGGTGGCAACAGCAGCAGTAGCGGAGGCAGGTCAGCACCAGCGACATCAACAACATAAGCGTTGGCATCAGAAGTAAAGTAGCAGCTGAAGCAGGTATCGAAGGAGCAACAGCTGCAGTAGCGGCGGCATCAGTAGCAACGGGAGAAGTGGCAGCACAAGCGGCAGCAGGAGAACTAATAACGACCACGGCAGCTGTGGCATATTAGCAGAATCAGCAGTAGCGGCATGAGAAAAAGCAAAAGACACGACGGTAGCAGCGGCAGAACCTGTAGCAACTGCAACATTGGGAGCAGTAGCAGCCGTAGCAGCGGTAGCACCAGCAACAGCGAAGGCAAAAGCGGAAGCAGCGACAACGGCAGCAGCAGCAGTACGAGCGGTACCTGCAGTAGTAGCAACGGAAGCAGGAGTAGCAGCAGCAGCAGCACCAACATCAGCGTAGTAGAAAGAGGCAGAATCAAGAGCATAGGCGGTAGCAGCAGTAAAAGCAACGTAAACACAATTAGCAATAACAGTGGTAGCATCAGCAGCAGCGGTCAAGATCAGCAGCAGCAGCTTGCTTGCTTGCTTCCGGCACGAAGTAACGTCATAGAGAAAAAAGGTAAGGTCCAGTGCTAGCTTGGGAACATGTATGTTTTCTTCCATAGCAGAAACAGGCGAGAGGACAGCAAAAAAGAAGTACTGCACACAGCAGCAATCCGTGTTGACTCTTCGTGGCTTGTTGAGCCATTTTGCTAGGGTGGCGTACTGGCTGCAGTAGCATGAGCTGGTGACGACAAGGATAACGTGAATGGAGGGGAGATTGTGCATGTAAATGGAACACGCACAATATGCTAATATTTTCCATGTTGGAAGATGATGGTGCCAAAACCCGACAACCGCCTTGACCTCGCGGCGGGAGGTGACGTGACTGAGAGTTGGGTACCACTCGCTACCTGTGATGGGTCTTTTTAAGTGATATTGCTGAAATCTCCCGTCAGAATTCAAACGCACCAATAGAGAGACAGCCAGCTTGATTTCCCGTGTAATTCCCACCGTCCCTTGCGGTCGCACACTACATGCGATGGACTTTTGGAGTCAGGGGACGTCTGGCGGGGTTATCAGAAGGTGACCGTGGTCTTCAGGTTGGCGAACGATTTCCATTGGTTGGCGAAAGTGAGGAAGTTAGGAGCCTGCATGTGTGTCTGACAGTGAATAGGACCTTCTCTCCCAAAGTCAATTCCCGCCTTTCC
The DNA here is from genome assembly GCA_023375785.1 of Penium margaritaceum. NCBI lineage: Eukaryota > Viridiplantae > Streptophyta > Zygnematophyceae > Desmidiales > Peniaceae > Penium > Penium margaritaceum. The sequence goes on from SZWC01000375.1 coordinate 27,262, forward strand.
CAGGAGGGGAAACTCCATCACGGGTCGACCAGGTGCGTGGCTGTGGCATGTTGTAGCACTTCCCAAGGTAAAAGAGCATCAAATCCAGTTTTTGCATCGTGTTTCCCAGGCCCTGATTTCATGCCATTGCTGCTACAGTCAGCTTGCGTCGAACGATCATGCAGAAGGAAAAACTCAGAGGGGATGCAGTAACTCGCCCGACTTGCTACAGTTTTGACAGAAGCAAGAAAAATGTCATCGAATCGAGCGCGTTGACCCCTCTTGCTCGAACGACGCCTAGAAGGGGGTTCGTTTGTGACTGCAGCCTCCCGCCTCATATAATAGTTGTGTCGACCCCCCCCCCCCCCCCCCCCCCCCCCCCCCCCCCCCCCCAAGCTCAGCCGGTGCTTGAGAAGGGGATGCGTTCCGACTGTTGTAACTGCCGCCCCCCCGTCATTGCAACGACTCACGCGTTGACCCCATTTTCCCACCAGATTTGTAGCTGGGGGTGTGTTTTTGTTGCCGTGTCTACTCTTGTCTCCCCACNCCCGCCTCATATAATAGTTGTGTCGACCCCCCCCCCCCCCCCCCCCCCCCCCCCCCCAAGCTCAGCCGGTGCTTGAGAAGGGGATGCGTTCCGACTGTTGTAACTGCCGCCCCCCCGTCATTGCAACGACTCACGCGTTGACCCCATTTTCCCACCAGATTTGTAGCTGGGGGTGTGTTTTTGTTGCCGTGTCTACTCTTGTCTCCCCACGCATGCGCGAACCTGCCCATGGCGTCCCAAGACCAGGTGGCCTTTCATGATGCTCATCGAACGCTGGAGCCACAGGCGGACGACTCCATACCGCGTGAACACCTTGCGACGCCGGCAACCATGGCTACATTGAACACAGTCCGCACGCACGGCATGAAGGATGATGATGTCGTCTTTGTCGCTTCTTGCCTGCCTGGTTTCAAGGCCGACCTCCGCATCGAAGAAGGACTGGCTGATTCACCGGCTCTTCTCACAAAACCAGCGCCAATGGAAAAACATTCCCCGTGCCTTTCAAGTCCTATTCGCTCCCCCACCCCTGTCCGCTCCAACGCCTCTATGCTCCCCTAGTCCAGTTTGCTCCCCTGCGCCTACTTTACAGTGGGCAGGCCGTGGAATTGGTGTGAGTCTGTCTGCCTCCGCAGCGTGTGGTGCGCGGGTTAACCAGCGCGTAAGCAGAAGCTCCCCACCACGTCCGGGCCGACCTCCTAAGCGGTAGCAACACCGCCGCCCACGTGCGTCGCAGCAGTCGCCTCTCATAGCAGCACCTGCTCGGATGACAGCGACCATGTTCTGCTCTTCCGCAGGTGATACACCCGCGGCCGAGGGGGGCCGAGGCGGCCAGTCAATCAGTGGGCCGAAATCCGAGGACGCCGCCACTTATGCTCCATCCAGTGGGCCACAAACCACCAGCGGTAAGACCATCGAGGTGGACAAGTGGACGGAGAAGGAGATGGAAGACATAGCAAAGGCCCGTTACAATCTCGACAACACTTGGATGTAGGAGAAAAAGACTCAGGGAGCTTGTCCTTACAATAAATTGTGGAAAAAAACGCAGTTACCACGGGACGCATGACAAACTCATACGTATGGAGAAGAATTTTCTGAAGAACAAGGCCCGATACAATCAGTCGGGCACGGCCGGTGATCCGAAGCCCAAGTGGTTCACGTGGATGGACATGATGTATGGCGACTCACCGAAGCACGTTCTTTGTGCGTCGGATGGCAGTGGAGATGAGGAGGCTCAGGTCCCACTGTCTTCAGAGAGTCATAAGCGACGTCGCACTGCGAACGAGTCAGAAGCTGATGCGATGACGAAGATGGTCATGCATGAAATGCGACTCACACGGCAGTTGATGGCAGGGTCATTGAATCACATCGCTACTTGCATTGAACGTGCCTCTGTTCCCTAACCAGGTTTCATGTATGCATCCTCTGCTGGTTTTCATGCACAAGGGTTTGGGGGGGGGGG
>SZWC01000375.1:39999-51438 GCA_023375785.1 Penium margaritaceum
AACCGTACAAGAGGCGCTTGCACTGCCTGACGGGCAGCAGTGGGGCGAAGCAATAAAATCTGAACTTGCGTCCCTTGCTGAGAACGACACTTGGGAGTTGGTGGATCGGCCTGAGGGGGCGAAGGTGATCAGCTCCAAGTGGGTGTTCAAGGTGAAGCTCACCAAGGACAGCAAGATGGAGAAGTATAAGGCGCGGCTAGTGGCGAAGGGTTGCGCGCAGCGGAAAGGCGAACACTAGGATGAGACGTTCGCGCCCGTCACCAAGTTCACAAGCATCCGGACGATCCTCGCGGTGGCAGCCACAAAGGATATGGAGATCCACCAAATGGATGTCAAGACGGCATTCTTGAACGGCATCATTGACAAGGAGATCTATCTTGAGGTGCCGGAGGGGGTGGATGCGCCGAAGGGCAAAGTGTGCAAGCTGCAGAAGGCCTTGTATGGGCTAAAACAGGCGCCCAGGTGCTAGTACTAACAGATGGACGGCTACATGGCGGAGCTCGGCTTCAAGAACTGTGAGTCAGACCATAGCGTGTACGTGCGGCGCAGCAAGGAACTCCATCAGATTGTCGCACTCTACGTGGATGACCTGATCCTGTGTTCATCAGATCTGGCGGCTTTGCAACAGCTCAAGGAGCAGCTGAGCAACAGATTTAAGATGACGGATATGGGGGAGCTGGAGTACTACCTCGGGGTGAGCATCACACGGAACCGGAGTGCGCGCACGCTTGAGCTGGGGCAGGCCAAGTACGCGGCCGAGGTCTTGAAGTGGTACAGCATGGAGGACTGCAAACCAGTGGGGAGTCCATTCTCCACGAGCTGTGAGCTGAGTGCGGCAATGGCACCGCAAACCAAAGAGGAGAAGGAGGACATGGTGGAGGTGCCCTACCAATCTGTGGTGGGCAGCCTGATGTACGCCATGGTGGCGACTCGGCCAGACTTGGCCTACGCGGTGGGGCAGGTGAGCAGGTATGTGGCCAACCCTGGGCCATTACACTGGCAGGCGGCGAAGCGCATCCTCCGGTACTTGCAGGCAACGCGGCATGCACGCCTGAAGTACGACGGAAAGGGGAGGTCAGACCCCTTGCGGCTGGTCTGCTACACTGACGAAGACTACGCTGGCGATGTGGACAAGAGGAAGTCCACTTCTGGCTATGTGTTCTTCCTCGCAGGTGCAGCGGTCTCGTGGTGCAGTAGGAAGCAGGACTGCGTCGCCACCTCCATAGTGGAGGCGGAATACATCGCTCTGGCCGAGGCGGTCAAGGAAGCGGTGTGGCTCCGCAGATTGCTGGGGGAGCTGGGCGTGCCGCAGCAAGAGCCTACGGTGGTCCACGAGGATAACACCGGCTCCATCTCGCTGACCAACAACCCAACGCAGCACAGGAGGATGAAGCACATTGACGTGTGCTACCAGTACGCGCGCAACATGGTGGAGAAGGGACAGGTTGTGCTGTAACATTACAGCACAAAGCACATGCTTGCAGATTTTTTAACCAAGGCACAGTCCCAGGATCGGCACGTCATTAGCCTTGCAGGGCTTGGGTTGACAAGCTGTGAAGGGCTCGAAGGCGCTGGAGCGGACGAGTAAAGAGTGAGCATGAGGCATCCGGCATGGAAGGTGCACGGGGGAGATTGTTAAAAAGTGCCCTTGCCATGGGTACCGTTTGCCGTTTTCCTGGTCCGACCACTAGAGAGTCGTTGGATGTCCAATCTGATTGCAGATTTGGACTCCTTGGATTTTGCCATGTGATTTCGAGCTTTTAGTTGCTCAATTTGGTTGAGAATTCAGAGAGTTAGCCCTACCCAATGTTCGGGTGGTGAGGCGGGTGGAATCTGGTACCCGTCCGGGGTGACGGGATACTCCACCGCCGGTGGTCCGTGTTCAGCTCCAACTGGCTCCATAGACCCCAAGGCCCTGGAGGAAGCAACCAGGGAGGTCCCTTGGACCAGGTTGAGCCGCCCTTTGACACGTCAATGAAAGAAAGGCGCTTCGAGCCGTCGTCGGCTCGTGTCGGAGACGACTCACGTCGGCAGCAGCCAAAGGCGGCTCCACCAAGGGTTGCTTGGATGGGCGTAGCAGGGGCTATACTGCTCCGTTTTGGGCGTGCTTGGATGCGTTGGAAAGCTCAAGTCACAGGCTATAAGAAACTGATGCAATCTCACCAAAATAACTAACCATCAATGATTCGTAGCCTTTCTCAGTTTTCGCAATCTGTATTCTGCCAGAATTCTGCTCAATTGGTGTTGTGGCGACCCAAAGCACACACCTCCCTTGGAAGTCTCTTTGCACTAAGTATCCATGCACACTCAGGCAGTTCAGGGCACGCCAGGACAGCATTGCTGACACTTTTCACCTCATTCACGGCTTCACGCCACCATGCCATATCGAACCTGTCCCCATAGCGTTGGCACATATTGTGCAAGATGATGCAGCATGTGATAACCTTGGGCACATTGTGCAAGTAGTTGTGGAGACGCTTGAGAAGAATCCGCCACCTACATTTTTGAGCAGGCCGAATACGTGCTCAACCACCATCCGAGTTTCAGAGTGCTTGACATTGAAGTAAGTTTGCCGGGGTTGTAGGCCACTCCCCACAATCTTGTAAGGCAGCAACATGTACGCACGACATGGTTATGCGACATCACCAATGAGCTTGTACCCATGGAGTTCCCCTTGACAAATATGTTGGTACAGTGGAGTGTTCTTGAACAGTTGCCAGTCATTAAGAGACCCAGCCCAGCCTACATGGTAGTTGTAGATGGAGCACCATGGATCAACAACCGCCTGCAAGAGAACCACGTAGAATCCTTTGCGATATTAGTATGCCTCCTTCTGGTCTATCGGGCCAATGATCGGTATGTACGATCCATCCATTGCGCCTACTATGCCACGAATCCCTTGCATGGCTGTAAAGGCTTTGTCGAGTTCAACGAGCTGAGGCGGTGTGGGCCATTTGACGAAGGCATCCTTGAATAGATGCCTGAAAGAAAGCATGAACTCTGAACATATGTTGACCACCATTGCCTTGCTGATCTCAAATTCGTTGGCTATGTGGAGGTAGGCTGCCCCATATGCCAAACGCCTGAATGCCACGGCTACACGGACCTCCGTGATGATGGAAAAACGGAGCATTGTGTCACGCCATTCTATTAGAGGGCATAGTTCCTCCACAATGAAGGAGAAGAGCGCTGGACCCACACGGATGCTTTTCTTCAAGTCCCCATGTCGACGTGTGGTCAGCCATGAAGGAATATGGGTGGAGTCCCTAGGAGCCGACCATAAGGAATGAGTGCGGCGTCTCTTGCGCTTGAAGCAAACGGCTAAACAGTGGTGGACAAGGAGGAGGGCCGTCATGTTCAGCTGATAGAGGAGCGTGAAGTATGTAAGAATGAGTACATTGTGTAAGAGTGCGCCATCCATGGTGCTGTACTGATTAGGACGTCTGGCACAAGCTGTTAGGCGCAATGGTGGTTCGTGAGAGGGGTTCCCCTGGGCGCAGTGCTAGGTGCAGTGAAGTAGGCGATCTCGTTTGGCTGGAGAGGGGGTGTGCGCGGAGGCCACACTAGCCGGTCACACTTGCGAGAGGCTAGTCCCTTTTCCCCCATGAGCAGGCGCGCAAATTCAAACGCAAGAAGTCATCCCGCGTTTTGAAAATGAAGCACGAATGTGAAAACGCTGCATCTATACTGCACGCCATTGATGAAATCATCATCTCAGGTCATCATTACAATGATGACCTGAAACCGGCAAACTCCCTCCACATACGCCAAGAAACCCATCACGGGTAGCGAGTGGGACCCCACTCTAAGTCGATAGGGGGGGGGGGAGGGGTGGGGGATGTTGGCGAGTGATGGTCGTAAAATTCGCCGGATGTCTTGACCGAATGGTGGACAGGCGGATGGAGCAAGAAGAGAGAGAAAAGATGGACAGTGAGAGAAAAGGGGTGGCTGACTCGCAACTGATCAAACTGGCGACTCAGCACAGGAGAAATGTTTTTTTTGGTGATGTTGCACGCTTGCCAGCGCAACAAGCGACGTAAAGATCGCGAACCGAATTAAACCGGCCGCGCGTGGATGGCCAAACCCGGCTGTCCAACACCACCATGTACCTCAACGGCAACCTGAGACAAATGGGGCATGCCAGGTGTCTATGTGCAGACACAGACAAATAATGTAGCGCCTGCTGATTCGGCAACTCTTAGTGCCGAGTCAGAAAAGTCAAGCGGGTCAATTTGAGCCGCGACTTTTCTGACCCTACACGTGCGCTCAATGCCTTTTCAGCACGGACAGCGCAGGTTGCGCCCTTTGTGTTTTTCCTTAGCGAATTGCCCCACCGGAAAACTGCAACTTAGCGGCACGGGAACCGAAACAGGGCACCCGTGTCGCCTTTTGGGGTTGAGGACCAACAACCATCACATGGGCGGTATTCCAGCATGTCCAGGGGCATGACAGCAGTGAAGGAGAATTCCGACTACCCCAAATTTCTTCACCTGTGCCTCGGAGGGTTAGGGAATCTCTTTTTTGGTGTGTAATTGTGCCTCTATGTACTCTACAAGTGCCAACTATATGAGGCACTACTCTTGTGTGTGTTTTCTATTCCAAGTCAATCATTCGCTCCAAAATTCTCCTGTGACCACAGTAACTTTCCCAAAGTACCAAGGACTCCATACTGCTCCATTGATGTTGAAATTTGGAGAGCATACTCTCTGACTCTCTGGTTTTCCAACGAGCCATCAAACATGTTCTAAACTCCATTGTTTGAGTGATCTAGAAACTTCGTTGCAGCAGTCAAACATCTGTCCACATCTCTGCCAGATTTGGGACAGTGACCCAAGATCGAGTTTTACACGTGAGAATTCTTGCTCCAAGCCTCTAAGCTGCTTTAATCAGTGTGCTGCGGCCTTGGTAGGACCTCAAAATAAACCAGCAGTGGTATCAGGATCTTCCGATAGGCCATCGCCATCCACACCGCTCTTGTGGGAGCTCAAGGCGGACGGGAGGTACCACCGCAGCAGCCATGGCAGCCGCTTAAATCAAGGAATTCAACGTCGTCGACAAGCTCAAGGGTGCTTCCAATCTCATCAATTGGAAGTACTGCATGCAAGTTGTGTTTGAAGAATGCGGGCTTTAAGAGGTCGTGAAGGGAGGCAAAATAGCGCCAAGCTTGTGTGCAACATTGGCGCAAGTGTCGGCATCAACGACCTCCTTGCCGGCAACCCCGGCATGTGACGAGGAGGCCGAGATGAGCGTTGCAGATAAGGAGAATTTTGAGAAGGATAACCATAAGGCCTTGATCTTTCTTGCCATGAACGTTGTTCCCGTGCTTATCTCTTAAATTCGCCCGCACAAGTTGGCTCATGATGCTTGGGGAGTATTGTGTGGATTGTATGAGGTGGGGCAAGTGGCTAACCGCATCATGCTTCACGATTGCTTCCGCAAGCTTTGCATGGGAGGAAGCGAGACCATGCAGGCCTACATCACCCGTGCCAAGGACTTGGTGGATCAACTTGCGGTGGTGGACGTTGAGGTGGGGAACGACGAGCTCTTTCTCAGGATCTTGGAGGGGCTTCCAAAAAACTACCAACCGCTCATCATTGCCTTGGAGGCGCAGTTGGGCATGCTCCAACTCGAGGAGGTGACGGTCAAGCTTCTCCATGAGGAAATGCATTGTCACTCTCACGACGCCAAGGGAAAAGACGACGCCTTTGTGAGCGTCACCAACTTGCAGTCGAAATATAAGAAGGGCAAGGGAAAGACGGCTGTACCGCCAAAGAAGGGACAACGTGCATGTTTCCATTGCGGTGCGACTGACGACCTCATCCGCAACTGCCCCACGTGGAAGCAGAAATCGCATCAACACAAGAAGCCGCTCTTCTCCAAGGGAGGGTCGTCCTCCTCCAATGGTGACCCTTCAACCATCCGCACTGCGCTGGCCACCGAGAAGTTGTTCGTGCTCATGGCCACAGTCAAGGGCAAAGCTCAGGATCAATGGTACGTTGACTCCGGTGCCTTGTGCCACCTCACCTGCCATCATGAGTGGTTTGAGCCACTTGAGATTATCCTTCCTAATGATGTTTTCATGGGAGAAAATGGGGCCTTGTTGGCAATGGGAGAAGGGACCGTGGGCTTTGTCACCAAGGTGGGGGATGAGGAATGGAATGTACAGCTCACCAATGTGCTTATGTTCCAAAGATAGCGGCAAATCTTGTGTCGGTAAGCCAGTTGACAAAGAAGGGGTGCAAGGTGGAGTTTGATGAGAGGGGATGCAAAATTCTGAATGAAGATGTTGTCCTTGTATGTGTCGCATCACTTCAGGGGCACCTCTACCACATCTATGCGCATGTTCCATTGGCGGTGGTGTGTGCAAAGGCATCGGTGGATGGTGATGGTATGGGACACCTGTGGCATGAGAGGTTTTTTCATCCTGGGAACAGCAACTTGAAGCTCTTGGCTTCGAAGGAGATGGTGACTGGGCTGCCCAAAGACCTCTCATGCGCTGAAGCCATTTGTGGGGGTTGCATGATGGGCAAGCAACATCGCGAGGCATTTGGGGCGGTGTTAAAGCGCCATGCAATGCAGTGGCTTGAGCTTGTGCACACGGACCTTTGTGGTCCAATGAGTGTGCGCACTATGGGGGGTGCTCTCTACTTCATCACTTTCATTGATGATGCCACCAGCTTCACCACCGTATTTCTCTTTGCATCAAAAGATGAGTGCTTGACCAGGTTCTTGGAGTTCAAGGCAAGGGCGGAGAAGGAGCAGGGGTCAAGCATCAAGGTGTTGCGTAGTGATGGTGGCGGAGAGTACGTCGACAACGCCTTTGAACATGTGCTGATGGACGAGGACATCAAAGCATAGAGGAAAGCTCCATACTCCCCACAACAAAACGGCGTCGCCGAGAGGTGTAACCACACCCTCATGGAGGCCACCCGGAGAATGTTCCACGGGCGGAGTGTGCTGCTTGAGATGTGGGGCAAAGCATTCATGACCACAACCCTCCTGAAGAACCTCTCCCCAACAAAGGCACTCGACGGCGTCACACCGGCCAAGGTGTGGTTGGGCCGCAAGCCGTCGGTGGCAAATCTGCGGGTGTTTGGGTGCAAGGCCTTCGTGCACGTCCCCGACCAAAAGCGTAAGAAGCTTGACTCCAAAACCCGCCCATGCATGTTTGTTAGGGTACGACATGGAGAGCATGGGGTACCGACTGTTTGGCCCAAGCAACAAGAAGATTGTGATCAGCCGGGATGTGGTGTTTGAGGAGAAAGAGGGTTGGGGTCAACTGGGAGCTTGTGATGATGGAGCTGTTGAAGTCTTCCTGCCCATCCTCCCAAGTGTCATGGCTATTGAGCAGGAACATGAGACCATGAAGGAGCAGGAGGAAGGGGCAAGCAACAAGGTGAAGTGCCTCTCCGACATTGAACCCCCCCATGTAGCAGCGGAATTGGCATGAAACCCAGCAACAACAGCAAGCACTGTCAAAGAGACAGAGAAGGAAAAAACAAAGAGCGACACCGACATTGCAGCCGAGGTGCCGAGCCGCACTTCCACGTAAAGTTGCCGTACTGCGAGGCCGCCAACTTGCTTCAGTCATGTCGCAGCAGAGCGTGCTCTTGTGGCAACCGTGCAGGGGCCGAAAACTGTTTTCGAGGCCCTGAACAGTGAGCATGCAGCAGAGTGGTGAGCGGCAATGCAAGAGGAGATGGACTCACTTGCAAAGAACCATAAGTGGGAGCTCGTGCCACAGCCAGCAGGCCGCCGGGTGGTGGACTGCAAGTGGGTCTTCCGCATCAAGTACAACCCGGACAGCACTATTGACCGCTTCAAGGCACGGCTCTGTGCAAGGGGCTTCACGCAAGTGGAAGGTATTGACTACAACGAGACCTTCACACCTGTTGCGAAGTTCAGCTCCATTCGCACCCTTCTCTCCCATGCCGCGTCACATGATTGGGAAATCCGCCACATGGATGTGAAGAGTGCATTCTTGAATGGGGATGTGAATGAGGATGTGTTCATGACACAACCTGAGGGGTTTGTGCACGAGGGAGGAGAGCAACTTGTGTGTCATCTTGTGAAGTCACTGTATGGTCTCAAACAGTCTCCTCGTGCTTGGAATGGAAATTTGGATGAGCACTTGAGCGGTCATGGCTTCGTGGAGAGTGAGGCCGACCACAGTGTCTATGTGCAAGACAAGAAGGAGAGACTGCTCATCCTTCTTGTCTATGCTGATGACCTCATCATCATTGCAAGTGCACTTGAGCCACTGACTCAGTTCAAGCAGGTCATGGAGGCAACGTTTGAGATGACAGATCTCGGCGAGGCCACGTTCTTCCTCGGCATTCAGCTTCATCGTGACCGTGCCGCACGCACCATCATGCTGAACCAGACCCACTACATCAAAAACATCCTCGACAAGTTCGGGATGAGCAGCTGTGCACTGACATCTAATCCAATGCAGGAGAGAACGAAGCTGGTCAAAGGCAACGTCTTCGACTTTGCAGCAGATTCGTCGACCGAGTACCGGCGCGTGGTGGGCAGCCTGATGTAACTGATGGTGGTCACGCGTCCCGACATCGGCTTCGCAGTGGGAGCAGTGAGCCTGTTCATGAGCAGCCCCACTGCTGAACATTGGGCTGCCATAACGCATCTGCTCCGCTACATAAAGGGTTCAGATGATTGGGGGCTCGTCCTTGGGGGAAGCAACAAGGACGGGAGGTTGGAGGGCTACACTGATGCAGATTGGGCATCAAATCTGGAGGATCGCAGGAGTGTATCCAGATATGCATTTCTCTTTGGAGAGGGGTGTGTGAGCTGGTACAGCAAGAAGCAGCCAACAGTTTCCCTCACCAGCACTGAAGCTGAATACATCGCCCTCACACAAGCCACAAAGGAGGCCATCTGGCTGAGCCGCCTTCTTGGTGAAGTCGGCGTCAACACAGGTCCGGTGTTCCTCAACGTCGGCAACCACAGCTGCATCGCTTTGGCCAAGAACCCAGCATCTCATGCTCGCACAACACATCTTGACATCCAGTTTCACTTTGTGCAGGAGAATGTGGAGATGGGAGTAGTTCACTTGGAGTATTGCCCTACACAGAAGATGTTGGCAGACTCCTTGACCAAACCACTGCCAAAGGAGTGTTGAAAGAGTATGCACCTTGTCCACTGCCTAGCTGGCTAGCTACACATACAGACAAGGCATGCACTGCTCTGTGGAGTACGTCCCCTTGGTCTGTTCTGAGATGGGCCAGGAATGCACTGCCCATAATGGGTATGTCGCCTGTGGCTCATCATAGGAACCATACCTTTTTGGCATGGTTGAATAGGCACCGGAGTCTCAAACGAGAGATCGCGGGTTCAAACCCCGCGACGGCCACATTTTGTTGTGGCCAAAACTTGGACAGGAAGCTTCTATGAAGCTTACTAAAAGCCTGGCTTGAGGATGACACTTGGCGGTCTAAGGACGCGCCAAGTAGGATTGTAGGTTGACGTTGGCTCCAGCAGAGCCACTACAAGCAGAAGCTTTAGCAAAGCTCTGCAAGTATAAAANGCCTGGCTTGAGGATGACACTTGGCGGTCTAAGGACGCGCCAAGTAGGATTGTAGGTTGAGGTTGGCTCCAGTGGAGCCACTACAAGCAGAAGCTTTAGCAAAGCTCTGCAAGTATAAAATCCTGTACCTTGCATGCATCCATTTACAGTTCTTGCCTTTGAGACTCCTCACAGAGTGTCCAACCAAAGGTAGACACTAAAGACCAACATGCGGACTTCGTGAGGTTGCAAACCAAACGAACCTAAAGTGTGGATCCCTCGTTCGAGGGTGATATGTTATCTTGGTTGCAATACCAAGAGCGGTTGGCGGCCTCCCATGTCGGGACCCGTTTTCTAGACCGTTGCTATCCGGCGCATTGACAAAAGGGTTATGGGCCCATTCTTCTGGTTCTAAGGCACGCTTCCAAGACCGACTAGCGTGTGGTCTTGCAGGGCGCACAGGTACAATAGGGACACGACCATCGGACGGCTCCTTCTGCTCCATCGGCTCCATCGGCTTCTTAAGGTAGGGTGCGCGCACGTGGCGGACTAGGGGACGAGGATCAGCTCTGTCCATGTTGGACAAGACCCTCGAGCCCCAACGGGATTAAGCTCTACCCCTTTTTAGAAGGTGGTACGAACCCGAGTCCGTTCCCTCACGACGGCACCATCGCCTTAGGCGATCATCGGCTGGAGGGGTATGCAACGAAACCAACTGCACCTTTGACAACGGTCGCAGTCAGCAGCCTCATCAGCCTCATCGGCCTCAACGAAGCAGAGTAGCAGCGAAGCAGAGAAGACGAGCAACCACCAAAAATGGCGGATCTGACTCCAGCCCGCCTTGAGGTGGGTATGTCCAAATTCACGGGGACAGGTTTTCCCTTGTGGAAATGGCAATTTGAGATTGTCATGAACGTGCGTGGCTACCTCGACATCCTAAAAGGGATCGAGACAGCACCCGCCGATGCGACCGTGACGACGCATGCGGCTGACCTTGCAGCATGGACGATGAAGAACAACATGGCTCTCGCCATTCTTGTGACGTCCATCAACGAGACTCAACACTCCCACATCACTGGATGCACGTTGGCTGCCGAGGCCTATGCAAAGCTCTCACGCGTGCATCAATCAAACGCCCTAGCAAACCGACTCTTCATCTTCCAACGGTTGATGTGTATGAGGGTGAGCGAAGGAGAATCGATACCCGCATTTTTGCAGTCGTTCGACAACGTGCTGCAAGAGGTCCAGCAAATGGAATGGAAGCTCGACTCCAACATGCGTGCCATGATCCTTCTAATGGCGCTACCGGAAAGCTAGGGGTCCTTGATCACCGTATTTGGCAGTTGGAAGGAGGCAGATCTGACGTACGAGGCTGTCGCCGAACACGTCCGCAACGAGTCCATGCGTCGCAGTGGCAGTGAGGCAAACATCTCAGCCTATGCCTCTCGCTTCGGTGGACAAAGTGCAAGCTCTCGCTCCAGTCAATGCAACAGCGGAAGCGGTGGCGGTGGAGGGAAAGGCAACGGTGGCGGGAAGAGTTCCAAGAAGCCCGGCAACTGTCACAACTATGGCAAGGCTGGGCACTGGGCTAGGGACTGCCGTAGTCCCAAGAAAGAAGGCGGGAACAAAGGTGGAAAGGAGAAGAAGGAGCTCACCAACATGATGGCTAGGGGGCTGCCCATGAAGGGGGCAGCGATCCTTAGGCCCGGGGCATTCGCCCTTGACTCGGGCACCAACCACCACTCTTCAAAAGAGAAGGGTGGATTTGTCTCCATGGCCGAATCTGTCATGCGCATCAAGTGTGCAAACGGCGGCGTCGTCCAAGCCATGGGCGAAGGGGACAAGGTGATCACGTTCAACGTGAACGGTGCGGAGAAGGCGGTCAACCTTCAAAAGGTGGTGTACATGCCCTCCTT
>SZWC01000375.1:63469-76977 GCA_023375785.1 Penium margaritaceum
GGTTGGGACAGTTCCCAGTACGCAATTTTTGTCTCTGTCGGCCCCGGTTTGGGGCTCGTTGGGTTGTTCGGGTTTGTTGGTTTGGTCAAGGGGTTCGGACACTCGGAATGGATGTGGGGGAACTTGCCACAGCCATAGCATGACCCGGATGCGAACTCCGGGTTCACACCCGCCGGCTTGATATTGGACAGATGTTTTGGGCCGTCCGCTGGAACGGCTGACTGCGGCTGGATGGTGGATTTGCTGCTCGAACTGCCGCGGCTTTGGAGGCGCGACCGCTCAACGTCTAACGCCGCCCACCGACGGGCAGTGCGTTCAGCCTCCTGAAAGCTGGCGAAGCTTTTGGTGGCCAGGGGTTGACCAAGATGAGCCGGGAGGGCTCGGATGAAGTACTGAATGACCCGCTACGCGGGGATGTCCGGGTCTGTACATGCGATATCCTGGAGCCGTATGGCCAGGTTGTTGATGGTTTTGCCCGGCTCCTGGTGCGCCTAACCCAGCTGGATCCAGGTGGGGCCTGGTGGTTCTGGGTCAAACTGTTCACAGAGCTGGTCTTCAAAATCCTCGAAATTGAGGAAGGTTCGTGTGCTGGCCCAGCGGGATTCCCTATCCCTGAAGGCCTGCAGGGCCGTGGAGAGCCCGTTCTGGGTGTGGTCAGCTCCCTGCTTCAACTGCCACGCCCAGTTGGAGGGTCTCTCCACTGCTTTCTCTAAAAACAGTGGGGGAGGGGGCTGAGATGAGGCAATGATGTTCTTTAATTGTAACTTCTTTCTTCTCAAAAGCACCCAGTCATTGATGGAGAACTTGACCTCGTGTCTGGGCTTGTCAGCATAGGCATTTTGGCATTTTCAGGTTTTTTTTAGAGCGATGCATTTGTATCACGCCACAAGGGATCTATTCTCTCAACAAAGGCATGGGTGGAAGAAATGTGATGACCACCACCCCTGCACTCCAGCAGTGAATTGATTACCACCAGATGCCAACTGTGATTATTGGGTAACGGGGTATTGCCTGTTTACTCGCACACGGTAGTGTTCACAAAAAAATTGTTTTTTGGCAAAAGGAAATGACCCCAGTATTGTATTGATGGTTTGATTTACATCTATGAATTCTGTTCTAGTGTACAGTTCATGCATCAAGACTGCCCATGTGTTGATGGGTGAAAGAATGTTAAAGTCTTCACTTAAATTCTGAATTTCGTGTTGGGCGCTTGCCAAAAGCGACTTCCAAACCAAGGATCACGGCCGGCAATAATCTAAAATTTCATTTTTCCTTCTCATAATGCCCTCATGGAAGGTGTGTGCTGCTTCCTCAATTGTCATTATTGAATTTCTGAATATGAAGTTCACCGCATTTGTGCTACTCCATAACACCATCATAGAAGGTAGCACATTCAAGTCCCACAACTATTGCATCATGGTCCTTTTTTTTGGTCAAAGGCTGGTGATGAATTTCGTCTTCACAAACTCCCATAGGACCTTGGGGAGCTACAATAGTTGGAGAAGCCCACCTGGATCTTTGTTGCTTGCTTTTTCCTGGAGGTAGACGTCACAGACTGCACAATGTATTCCTATCACACTGCTCCAGACTTATCACCAGCAATGGTCTGGCAATGAGTATCCTCTTTTCTCTGGGCCCACAGGGTTGCCTGGGGGAAGGGAGAGGGGGGGAGTCTGAAAATTGAACATTTTTTATTATGATGCTTGTTGGAATCTGGGAGCATTGCCTATTGGCCGTGCCAAAGAATCCACNAAACTCCCATAGGACCTTGGGGAGCTCCAATAGTTGGAGAAGCCCACCTGGATCTTTGTTGCTTGCTTTTTCCTGGAGGTAGACGTCACAGACTGCACAATGTATTCCTATCACACTGCTCCAGACTTATCACCAGCAATGGTCTGGCAATGAGTATCCTCTTTTCTCTGGGCCCACAGGGTTGCCTGGGGGAAGGGAGAGGGGGGGAGTCTGAAAATTGAACATTTTTTATTATGATGCTTGTTGGAATCTGGGAGCATTGCCTATTGGCCGTGCCAAAGAATCCACTCAGCTTTCATCAACTTGTGTCACTCAAAGTTCCGAGAGTCTCAGAACCACAAACCGATTGTGTACGGCATGCGGATACAATTCTTGAAGGAATTTTCCAAAATGAGTGGGCTTGGAGATGCTTAGAGTGTGATGGAAACTGGGGCAGCCCTCAGGGAGGTGATCTGGCTTACTAAGAGCCGCCTAGGCAGGACCAACCGTTTGTGAGAGGGAGTTGCAGGTTGCACAGACAAGAATTACGGAAGCAAATGTAGATTTGAAGAGAACGCAAATGTCTTAATCGACTCTTGAGAGAGAAATTAAATAATCATAGCTTTTTAACAAGCCCTTATATGCCTCATTTGGCCTAGGGAGCAATGAGATACACTCTGTCAAAGTCTACCCTCTAGTACACTCTCCTAGCCTAGCGGGATGAGCGGCAGTCATCTTGTCACACATCAGAGCTATGTCTCACACGACTTAGACGACCACAATTCGTGATATGAACCTTCCTTGGAGTCTCTTGGAGTTCCTCCAGCTAGCTTTTCTCCTTGAAGGCCGCTCTCAGCCGTCCTGGTCAATAATCTTGCCGCCTTTTGAGCTCAAAGTGCTTAGGTCGTCACTTGAACCCGACCCATGATCTTCAAACATGGGAAATCCATATCTCATTCGAACGAAATTTGAGTTGAGTTCTGTAAAGTGTGTTGGAACCTGTGAAACATCCTTTCTGCAGTGCCAGATGATTTTTATTAAGCAACCTACTTTTTCACTTTCTGGCACCCTCATATCCATCATTCTCCCACTTGCAGAGAAAACAATCACACAAGTCCGCACTGTCCCCTCAGCTGCTGAAAGTGGTGCGCTGCCAGCAGCTTGGTCAGGAAGTCTGCCAGCATCATGCTTGAAGGGCAGAACTTGATCTGCACCACCTGCTTCGCCACGAGCTCACGGATGAAATGATATCATAGGTCGATGTGCTTGGTGCAGGTGTGAAACTCTGCGTTCTTGGTGAGAGCAATGGCACTCATGTTGTCACAGTAGATGGTGGTCGCTGTGTTCTACTTCTCTCCAAGGCTTGCCATTAGCTCACGCAGCCACACGGCTTCCTTCGCTGCTCCACTCAGGGCGATGTACTTTACTTCAGTAGAGGAGAGAGTAACGCACTCTTGCTTCTTGCTCCTCCAACTGATTACACCTCCCCCGAGCACAAACTGGAACCCACTCGTTGGACTCCATGTGTCCAGGTCACCCCTCCAATTTGAATTGCTGTAGCTGATGAGGATGGGGCTGTTGTTGCCGTTGAAGGTGAGGCAAAGGCTGCTGTTGCTGTCGAGGTAGCGCAACATGTGCTTGACCGCCTCCCAATGCGGCACGCCCAGATTCACTCAAAACGTGCTTAGCAATCCCACTTCTTTGCTGATATTGAGGCGAGTGCCGACTGCTGCATACATGAGGCTCCCAACTACAGCTTGGTACGTCACTTCTTCCATGCGGCTGCTCTCTTGCATGCTGTGGAGAGTTTGCGTCATGCTCAGCTTCGCTCCCACTTCCAGTGGTGTTGTGGCCTTGTGTGCTCCCACCATGTTGAAGTACTTGATGATGTCGCTCACGTACGTGCTATGCGACAACTCCAAAAAATGTTGTTGCCGGTCGCGCTTGACCTAAAGGCCAAGGTAGTAGCTGCGTTCTCCCATGTCTTTCATGTCGAACCTGACAGCAAGGGACTGCTTCACATTGTCCAAAAGATACTTGGAGTCGGATGCAATGAGAAGATCATTAACATAGAGCAAGATGATGACCTGGCTTGCCTCTTGCACCCGCCCAGAGACTGCATGGTCAACTTCACCGCGCACAAAACCAAGGCCAGCCAGCTGCTCATCCATCTTGTGGTACCATGCTCGTGGTGCTTGCTTCAGGCCGTAAAGGGCCTTCACAAGCTTGCACAACTAATCCTCTTTTCCCTCCACCACATACCCCTCTGGCTGCTCTATTTACACATCCTCCTCGAGGTCACCATTACAAAATGCACACGTGAAATCGATTTGGTGCACTTCCCAGACCATAGCAGCAACAAGAGTGAGGATTGCTCAGATGGATGGGAACTTTGCGACAGGTGCAAATGTCTCATTGTATTCCACACCCTCAGTATGCACATACCCCTTTACAACCAATCGTGATTTTTACTTGAGCACCTTACCATCCACACCATGCTTGCGCCTGAAGATCCACCAGCATCCAATTACCCGGCTTCCATGTGGAGCTTCCTCGAGGGTCCAGGTGCCCTTCTTCATGAGCGCATCATACTCCTCGTCTGTTACGGCATGCCAATATACCGCCTTGGCACCGCGCATGGCTTCAGCAAATGGGGCTGGATCATTCGTTAATGTGAGGAAAAGAAGCTCAAGGTCAGAGGACTCTTGTGAAGATGAAAAAGTGCACAGGTTCACCAAGTCCTCCAGCGGCCTCTGTTTGCTTGTGAGGCACTTGGATCACCACAACGGCTTCATAGGATCATATGCACCATGGTTGAGGCGTGCAGACCTCCGTGGCAGCTGCTGTGCGCTGCGTTTCTGATCCATTTCATCAGATTCAGCTGTTGGCTCCTTCTCTTTCTCAGCTCCCTCCACCTCCTTGTCATTGCCGCTATCACCGCCATCTTCCGCACCGCCCTCTTCTGCTACCGGCTCTTCTCCCACTTCTGGTACGAGTGCAAGAGCAAGTGGAACTGCAGACATAGGACTCCAAGTCCAGCCCTTCACGTCCTCTTGAAAGACCACGTCACGGCTGTGGATCTTGCGAGCAGCGAGGTCGTAGAGGCGGTATCCCATGGTGTCATAGGCGAGGAAGGCCACCTTCACCGACTCTGCGTCCAGCTTGTTGCGGTTGTCAGCAGGCATGTGCACAAATGCGCACACTCGAAGACTTTCAGGTGCATCACTGTTGGCTTGAGTCCCGTCCACGCCTCCTCCTATGTCATCAATGGCACGATGCACGTAGGGTTCCGGTTTTTCAGGTACATGGCGGTGTTGACCGCTTCCGCCCAAAAGGTTGGCGGGAGCTCTGCGTCTTGGAGCATGCTACGAACTCGCTCCATGAGTATGCGATTCGCGCATTCAGCCACGACGTTCAGCTGCGGTTTTTCAGAAGGGGTGACCTCGTGCCTGATCCTGCGATGCTTGAGGAAGGATTGGAAGTTGTTGGAGAGGTACTCTTCTCCACCGTCGGAGTGAAGCACCTTCAACCGCCTGCCAATCTCATTCTGTGTAGTAGTAATCCATATATTGAAAGCATCAATGCACTTATCATTTCTAGCCAGAAAGGACACCCATCTCTTCCTTGACTTGTCATCATTGAACGTGACAAAGTACTACTTGCCGGAAAGGGACTGAGATGGCATGTGATCGCACAAATCAGAGTGAACAAGTGAGAGAATCTCAGCTGCCCCCTTCCCTTCCCCAGAAAATGGAGTGCGGGCTTGCTTCCACTCCATTGAGTTTCCAATGCAACTCTCACAAGCCGATGCTTCAAGCTGCTTCACCCCCTTGAGCTCCAGGCCGCGGATCATCTGTTGCATGGAGATGATTGCACCAAAGCTGAGGTGACCAAGCCGTCGGTGCCACATGCCGATGTCGTGTTTTTCCTCTCTTGCCGCCAACGCTGAGTTGGCTTCCTTCACCGACACCTTATACAGACGGTAAATTCCATCCTCCTTGTCGGCTTTTGCAAGCACACAGATTGCATGGGCAGAGATGGTGCAGCCACCATTCTCAAAGCGAACCTGCATACCTTTGGAGATGAGAGGTGAGACAGAGAGGAGGTCAACTGCCAGCCGCGGAATATGGAGCACCCCCTTCACATGACGTTCCACGTGCTTACCCTCAACAGAAGCACAAAACACAATCTCACCATCCCAACCGCCATTTGCACATAATTGTCCCCTGTGTACTCTCTGCGAGACTGAATGAGAATGTAGATGACGAACCACTCCCGGCAACATGTCATGTGCCGCGTGGCTCCTGAGTCGATGGTTCAGAACAAGGCGGTGTTGTCGGAGACGTGCAGGACCCGGATGGTTGTCACGAATCCACTCTCCCAATCCTGCTGCAAGGTCCGCCTTCTTCTTCTGGCATTCGCGTACCCAATAGCCTGGCTTCTTGCAGTAGTGGCAGTTCCCCTTCTTCTTCCCTCCTCCGCCGTTGCCCCTGGTTGGTGCAGCACCACCCCCATGACCAGAGTTGGTCAAGAGAGCGACGTCCAGTCTGCTTCCGTCCTCCTCTCCCTTGCGTCACTCCTCCTTGAAGAGTAGGCTCTCCTCCACGTCGTTGAGGGAGAGCTTGTCGCCACGCTCGTCCAGAGAAACAATGAGAGTGTAGCTGCTAGGAAGGCCAGAGAGAATGGTTAGCATGAGTAGACGCTCCATGATAGGGTCCTCAATTGCAGAAAGCTGGTCGGCAAGAGATTTCACCATGTTGATGTAGTCAATCCTGGATCCAGACTCATCCATCTTCACAGTGTGAAAGCGATGACGCAGCTGCACATTCATGAGGATTGAATTGGATGCATAAGTAGAATCAAGATTATTACAAACCTCCTTGGGCTTGAGAATGCCACGGACGAGGAGTTGCTGCCGTTTGGCGAGGTAGAGGTAGATGGTGGCGACGGCATGGTCACGCTTCTCGCGGTGGGTACGGGCCTCACCAGGTGAGAGAGAGAACTGAACTGGTTATTCCTCACTCACATGGCTCCAGAGTCCCTTCTCCATCAGCACCATCTTCATGTTGTTGCTCCAGTTGAAGAAGTTCTTGCCTTCGAACTTGGCAATGTTGACGCCGGCCACCACAGAAGCGAATGTTGCCATGGTAGAGCAACGTTAAGCCCCCAAACGGCTCTCTCACACAACAGGGTGCAAGGAATGCCTCAAGGACGAGACAAAGCCTTGTTCTAGCTCTGATACCATTGATGAAAACTGGGGCAGCCTTCAGGGAGGTGATCAGACTCACTAAGAGCTGCCTAGGTAGGACCAATTGTTGGTGAGAGGGAGATGCAGGTTGCACAGACAAAAATTACGGAAGCAAATGTAGGTTTGCAGAGAATTGAATGTCTATATCAAGTCTTGAGTGAGAAATTATATAATCACAGCTTTCTAACAAGCCCTTATATGCCTCCTTTGGCCTGTGGAGAAATGATATACACTCTGTCAAAGTCTACCCTCTAGTACACTCTCCGAGCCTAGCTGGATGAGCGGCAGTCACTTTGTCACGCTTGTGAATCAAGTCTCTTATGACTTGGAAGACCAACAATCATGGTCTGCACCTTCCTTGGAGTCTCTTGGAGGTCCTCCAGCCGGCTTTTCTCCTTGAAGGCCGCTCTCAGCCGTCCTGGTCAATAATCTTGCCGCCTTTTGAGCTCAAAGTGCTCAGGTCGTCACTTGAACCCGACCCATGATCTCCATACTTTGGAAATCCATATCTCACTCAAACGGACTCCGAATTGAGTTCTGTAAAGTCCGTTGGAAACTGTGAAACATCCTCTATGCAACTATCATGCCTGATGAGTTTTATCGAGCAACCTATTTTTGTCACTTTTTGGCAACCTCGTATCCATCAGAGCGGACGTTCAATTTGAGTCACTAGTGTTGCAACGGTGGCAAAGTTGTGGTATTAGGTTTCATTGCAATCAACCAAGATCACCACACACATTTGATTGTGACTTAACACTCTACCACATTGATGCAGCTGGGCTAGTTCTGCCAAATGAATGCGAACCTATTGAAGTACTCACTCTAGAAATTTTGGCATCTAAGCAAGTTTGCTTCTATGTGGAAATATGCAATGAGGTTATTCGGTTTTAAAAGTGAAGTCTACCCTTCTTCTCACTGTAGGTGATACTGCCACACCTTCAGGGCATGGTAAACTGCGAGGAACGTTTGGTCTCCTGTGGTGTAGCATGTTTCTACATCAGAAAGCTTGGCCCCCGTATGTAACTAGGTAATCATCCATGAGGATGGCTCCAACACCATTGGTTGATGCTTTACATCTGATATCTCACAGGATTCTGAAATCAGGACGGACAAGCAATTTTGCTGAGAAAAGCACCTCCTGGCATCTAATAAAGACTTTCTTGCATCATTGTGTCCAACACCATTTTAATGTTTTCTTTATGAAACTCTGTGAATGGGCTGACCAAGGTTGATTATCCCAACATGAAGCATTTGAAATAATTTAACAGGCTGAGAAAAGATTGGATTTTTCCCACATTTCCAAGAAGGGGCCAATCAACTACCGCTTGTACCTTCCAAGGGTTGACAGAAGTACCTTCACAGCCCACAGTATGTCCAAGGTACACAGGCTTCATTTTTCTTAAAGAACATGTTTCCACACAGAGTCTCTAGCATGGAAGGTACATTGGTATGTGTATCCCTGTGATCTGGATGTGGTGCTATCCTCGAGAGAGGAAGGAAAGTCTTGAGATTTTTACAACAAACGACAAATTTTCACCATAAGCTTGTTCAGTGCACAATATTCTATGCACATGTGCACGCATTCAGCCATCTTGCTCACAAAGAAGACATGCGCAAAAAGGGAAGATGAGCTTGGATCAATCCACCCCTTCCATAGGTTCTAGTTGATGTATGGCTTTGCCTCTTCTTGATCGATGGAATTGAACCAATTATTTCCGCACAAAGGTGGTGTTGCATTGGTCTTTAGTAACATTTTGTGACCCAATCCCCTCGCCCACAGTAGTCAATCTGGCATTTCTTCAAAGCCACCTTGGAAATATTATTCTTATGGTCTTCATACCATGCGGGATGTCTTGCTCAGCACCTTCTAAGTTTTTTCTCAGTGTGGCTAAGTAGCTACAAAATCTGTTCCCTAATCTCCATGGTCAATGCAAACGGTGTGGTTCCAAGTCCCCTTCCTTGGTATACCCGCTGCATCTGACCCTCTGTAAGGCAATGTTGCCCCAGAAAACTTGATGTTGCAGCAGTTGATTTGTTCCTGCCCATCGAAGCTGTCCAGCCTGGTCCTGTTTTGATGTGTGCAATTCCTGTATCCCTCCTTGATGGAAACTTGGCAGCCCTCAGGGAGGTGATCAGGCTCACTAAGAGCCGCCTAGGCAGGACCAACTGTTTGTGAGAGGGAGTTGCAGGTTGCACAGACAGAAATTACGGAAGCGAATGTAGGTCTGCAGAGAACGCGAATGTCTGAATCGACTCTTGAGTGAGAAAGTACATTATCACAGCTTTCTAACAAGCCCTTATATGCCTTATTTGGCTAAGGGAAGGAGATCCTCTCTGTCAAAGCTCACCCTCTAGCACACTCCTAGCCTAGCGGGATGAGCGGCAGTCACACTCTCACACAAGAGAATTGCCATCCCTGCCATGTGCACAACCAATAATCTTGGTGGGGAACTTCCTTGAAGCTACCTGAAGGTCCTCCTGCCGCCTTTCTACCCTGAAGGCCGCTCCAAACCTCCTTGGCCAATAATTGTGGCCGTCATTGCTGCTGGTAGTGCAGGAGCCATCACTTGAACCGGACCCATGGCCACCAAACCTTGAAAATCCATATCTCCCTCAAACGGACTCCGAATCGAGTTCCGTAAAGTGCTACAGAACCAGCAAAACATCCTCTATTCACTTTTGTGACCTGATGATTTTTATCGAGCAACCTATTTTTGTCACTTTCTGGCACTCTTATATCCATCATTCTCCCACTTTGCGAGAATAAAAATCACACAAGTCCGCACTGTCCCCTCAGCTGCTGAAAGCGGTGCGCTGCCAGCGGCTTGGTCAGGAAGTCTGCCAGCATCATGCTTGAAGGGCAGAACTTGATCTTCAGCACCTGCTTTGCCACGAGCTCGCGGATGAAGTGGTACTGCAGGTCGATGTGCTTGGTGCGGGCATGAAACTCTGCGTTCTTGGTCAGAGCAATGGCGCTCATGTTGTCACAGTAGATGGTGGTCGCTGTGGTCTGCTTCTGTCCAAGGCTTGCCAGCAGCTCACGCAGCCACACGGCTTCCTTTGCTGCTTCACTCAGGGCGATGTACTCTGCTTCGGTGGAGGAGAGGGCAACGCACTCTTGCTTCTTGCTCCTCCAGCTGATTGCACCTCCCCCAAGCACAAACACGAACCCACTGGTCGACCTCCTTGTGTCCAGGTCACCTCCCCAATCTGCGTCCCTGTAGCCGATGAGGATGGGGCTGTTGTTGCCGTTAAAGGTGAGGCAAAGGCTGCTGCTGCTGTCAAGGTAGCGCAGCATGCGCTTGACCGCCTCCCAATGCGGCACGCCCGGATTCGCGCAAAACTTGCTAAGAACTCCCACTGCTTGGCTGATGTCGAGGTGCGTGCCAACTGCTGCGTACATGAGGCTCCCAACTGCTGCTTGGTACGGCACTGCTTCCATGCGGCTGCTCTCTTGCATGCCGCGGGGAGTCTGTGTCGTGCTCAGCTTCGCTCCCACTTCCAGTGGTGTCGCTGCTTTGCGCACTCCTGCCATGTTGAAGCGCTTGACGATGTCGCTCACGTACGTGCTCTGCGACAACTCCAAAGTCTGCTGTTGCCGGTCACGCTTGACGTGAAGGCCAAGGTAGTAACTGAGCTCTCCCATGTCTTTCATGTCGAACCTGGCAGCAAGGGATTGCTTCACATCGTCCAAAAGAGACTTGGAGTCAGATGCAATGAGCGGATCATCAACATAGAGCAAGATGATGACCTGGTTTGCCTCTTGAGTGCACCCATAGACTGCATGATCAGCTTCACTACGCACAAAGCCAAGGCCAGCCAGCTGCTCATCCATCTTGTGGTACCATGCTTGTGGTGCTTGCTTCAGGCCGTAGAGGGCCTTGACAAGCTTGCACACCAAATTCGCCTTTCCCTTCACCACATACCCCTCCGGCTGCTCCATGTACACATCCTCCTCAAGGTCACCATTCAGAAATGCACAGGTCACATCCATTTGGTGCACCTCCCAGTCCATAGCAGCAGCAAGAGCGAGGATCGCTCGGATGGATGGGAACTTAGCGACAGGTGCAAATGTCTCATTGTAATCCACACCCTTAGTTTGCGCATACCCCTTTGCAACCAACGGTGCTTTGTACGTGAGCACCTTACCATCCGCACCACGCTTGCGCCTGAAGATCCACTGGCATCCGATCACCCGGCTGCCACGTGGAGCTTCCTCGAGGGTCCATGTGCCGTTCTTCATGAGCGCACCATACTCCTCGTCTGCTGCGGCACGCCAATCTGCTGCCTCGGCGCTACGCATGGCTTCAGCGAATGTGGCTGGGTCATCGGTGACTGTGAGGAAGAGAAGCTCGAGGTCAGACGACTCCGCTTGTGGTGGAACGGTGCACAGGTTCACCAGCTCCTCCAGCGGCCTCTGTTTGTTTGCGAGGCACTCGAATCGCCTCAGCGGCTCCCCACTGTCCTTTGCACCTTTGTTGAGGCGTGCGGACCGTCGTGGCAGCTGCTGGGCGTTGCTTTGCTGCTCCTCCTCATCAGATTCTGCTGCCGCCTCCTTCTCCTTCTCAGCTCCCTCCACCTCCTTGTCGTTCCCGCTGTCACCGCCATCTTCTGCACCGCCCTCTTCTGCTACCGGTACTTCTCCCACTTCAGGTACAAGTGCGGGAGCAAGTGGAACAACAGTCATAGGGCTCCAAGTCCAGCCCTTCACTTCCTCTTGAAAGACGACATCGCGGCTGCGGATGATCTTGCGAGCAGCGAGGTTGTAGAGGCGGTATCCCATGGTGTCGTAGCCGAGGAAGGCGGCCTTCACCGACTTTGCGTCCAGCTTGTTACGGCTACCAGCACGCATGTGCACGAATGCGCCACACCCGAAGACTTTCAGGTGCGACACTGTTGGCTTGCGTCCCGTCCACGCCTCCTCCGGTGTCATCAGCGGCACGGCGCGCGTGGGACTCCGGTTTTTCAGGTACACGGCAGTGTTGACCGCTTCCGCCCAGAAGGTTGGCGGGAGCTCCGCGTCTTGGAGCATGCTGCGAACACGCTCCATAAGTGTGCGGTTCGCGCGTTCAGCCACGCCGTTCAGCTGCGGTGTTCCAGGTGGGGTGACCTCGTGCTTGATCCCGCGATGCTTGAGGAAGGTGCGGAAGTCATTGGAGAGGTACTCTCCTCCACCATCGGTGCGAAGCACCTTCAACCGCCTGCCACTCTCATTCTGTGCAGCAGCAATCCACACCTTGAAAGCATCAAAGCACTCATCCTTTCCAGCCAAGAAGGACACCCACGTCTTCCTCGACTTGTCATCAATGAACGTGACAAAGTACAACTTGTCGGACAAGGACTGTGATGGCATGGGACCGCACAAATCAGAGTGAACGAGTGAAAGAAGCCCTGCCGCCCTCTTCCCTTCCACCGTGAAAGGAGCGCGGGATTGCTTTCCTTCAATGCAGCTCTCACAAGCCGATGCACTTGGCTGCTTCACCCCCTTGAGCTCCAGGCCGCGGACCATCTGCTGCATGGAGATGATGGCGCCAAAGCCGAGGTGACCGAGCCGGCAGTGCCACAGGCCGATGTCGTGTTTTCCCTCTCTCGCTGCCAACGCTGAGTCAGCTTCCTTCTCCGACGCCACATAGAGGCGGTAAAGACCGTCCTCCTTGTTTGCTTTTGCAAGCACACGGCCTGCACGGGCAGAGATGGTGCAACCACAATTCTCAAATCAAACCTGCATGCCTTCGGAGATGAGAGATGAGACAGAGAGGAGGTTAGCTGCCAGCCCCGGAACATGGAGCACCCCCTTCACACGAGGTTCCACATGCTTGCCCTCAACGGAAGCACAAAACACGATCTCACCCTCCCCAACCGCCATTTGCACATGGTTGTCCCCCATGTACACCCGACGAGGCTCGATGACGGTGTAGACGATGAACCACTCCCGGCGACACGTCATGTGCTGCGTGGCTCCCGAGTCGATGATCCAGAACAGGGCGGTGTTGTCGGAGACGTGCAGGACCCGGATGGTTGTCACGAATCCACTCTCCCAATCTGCGGCGTTCGCGGGAGCGTCGGACTGTTTTCCCGCTCCCACTCCAGCCGCAAGGTCCGCCTTCTTCTTCCGGCATTCGCGCGCCCAATGGCCCGGCTTCTTGCAGTAGTGGCAGTTACCCTTCTTCTTTCCTCCTCCGCCGTTGCTCCTGGTTGATGTAGCACCGCCCCCATGACCAAAGTTGGTGATGAGAGCGACGTCCAGTCCGCTTCCGCCCTCTTCTCCCTTGCGCCGATCCTCCTCAAACAGCAGGCTCTCCTCCACATCATTGAGGGAGAGCTTGTCGCCACGCTGGTCCAGGGCAATAATGAGAGGAGTATAGCTGCTAGAAAGACCAGAGAGGATGGTTAGCATGAGCACACAATCCTTGACAGGGTCCTCAATCGCAGCAAGCTGGTCAGAGAGAGACTTCACCATGTTGATGTAGTCAATCATGGATCCGGACTCATCCATCTTCACAGTGTGAAAGCGACGACGCAGCTGCAT
>SZWC01000375.1:98727-129318 GCA_023375785.1 Penium margaritaceum
GGGGGGGGGGGGCATTTTGCCGGCGGTGAAACGGGTGAGTCAGCAAGTGAGATTTTTTCACATTCTGGGTTCTGTATAGTAAGCTGACACGCGGGAAGGTCGGCGACGTCTCCCGTCCCGCGGTTAAACCAAGGAAGGAAGGTGCTGATGGAAGGTGTGCTGACGGAAGTTCTCCCTGGCTAGATGTCGCCATTTTGTTTAGGCTTGAGGGTGTACAGGGGAAAAAACGAGTAAGCCTGGGCAGGTTTGGAGCTCGATTGAATGTAAACCGTCGCGAGACCGCCGCTGGGCTGCGTTTACCCATGCCAATTCTGGGAGCATCGCAACCGTTGTATGCTGGCGTCGACATCGTGCGGTACAGGGGGCCTACAGCATATACCGCAGGCCATCGAAGGGGGTGGGATGGGGTGCGTCAATGTAGGGTTCTGAGGTTAGTGAGATCGCCCTTTTTCACCCACTTCCGCGCAGTCGTCGCACTCAAATGCCAGTCTGTGGTCGACATGTCTTCCTTCTCGTTTTCATTTTCTGAAAAAAACCGTGGACACGCACGTGCAGGTGCAATCCAACGTAGCTAGCACTCACTACCTCACCTGTATTTGGGAAGCCTCCAGTGCCGCGAAGGGCTTTTGATGCCTGAAAGCCCCTCGAGGAACATCCTTGCCCATCACCCACTGAAGGCCTCTATCCTCATCCATCCTCCAATGCAGTGGGTGAAAGGCCAACAAGTTGGTCGGCAAAACAGTTACAAATACGCACCCCTTTCTCCCTGGGGGGAGCTGTTCACGCGTGCGAGTTTGCAGGTTCACCCCTGCATGTTCTTGGAAGTAGGAAACACATAGCATGTTGTCCTTGCGGCGCGACGGGTCCTGGAATTGTCCGTTGAAATGTTTTTCAAACGAAAAACCACATGGCAAACCTTGCACAAGCAGGGGCCTTCTGCCCGCACCCAGCCGTGCAGCTTGCGGATAACATAAAATCAGTTCCGAAAACAGACTGGCTGCATAACCACCCCTTGCTGACGATTGCAAGCGCAACTTACACCATAAGGAACCGAGTTGACTTGTCGCACGTGGGCGGCCACGCCTACCTGGCTATCCGACAGCACCACTGCCGCGACAGGGAACTCGCGGCTTCGAGAGCCTTACTAAGGGCCCATTCAGATATACTTGTGTACAGGACCAGACAAGGGCCGAAACATAACAAACCAAATTGCTTGAGAGGGGATGCGAGAGCCAAGTCCAGGATGCTCGTAAATGGTCAAGTCCTGAATCTAACAATGAACATGGACATCTCGTATATCAGGCCCTACAACAATTTTGGAGCCAAAAACATCAAAAGCCATCACTGATGAACGGTGAACCGCCGGCGGTCTGCATTGCCTTTCTTCCGTTGGTGCCTGAATTCCACACAATCATCTTCCATTTTCCTACCTTTGGTTACAAACCCTAGCTATCCCGTTTATGTCCTCGTCCTACGAGGGCGGCTTCTCGTCTCAGCCGCTTCAGCCCGTCGTTGTGGCTCCCCGGCCGTGTGATGTCCACGAGCGCACTGAGCCCGTTTGATGTGTCGCCTTCCACTTGACGGTGCAGCAGTGCCTTCGACGCGGACGTTCGTGACGTTCGTCCAGGCGGTCTGTGTGTAACGAACCGATGTCGTAGGTGGGTAGAGAAAGCCCTCGGAACGAAATGGTTGGCCTCGGCGGCTCAACCAGCAGGTAAAATCCCACAGGGTGGGCGCTGGAGCGCGACCCACCGACCAACGTATCGTCATAGGGCAGGATTCTGCAGGATATTTCCTAC
Source organism: Penium margaritaceum (assembly GCA_023375785.1). NCBI lineage: Eukaryota > Viridiplantae > Streptophyta > Zygnematophyceae > Desmidiales > Peniaceae > Penium > Penium margaritaceum. The sequence goes on from SZWC01000375.1 coordinate 100,527, forward strand.
TCTGCTGATTTCATCGGATGGACCTGGACGGTCCATCCTCTTCCACTACAGCTAGCTACTAACCAATCAGCGAAAGGGGAAATCCTGACCTGGCACATATTCATATTTGGGATAATACCCGACTTACCCAGATTACCTGTTTGGGTGTGTAAAATACCCAATTAGTATTTCCTGGTCGGTTCTACCCAAGGGATATGGACCTATTTTGTACCACGACTAGGTTGCCGTGTTACATTCCTCCCCCTTTAGCTACAAACCGTCCTCAGTTTGCAAAGGAAAGAGGTCCACTTGACAAACCAAGTACGTAAGGAAAATACAAAGAGCGAGTGAAAATGTCGACGTGACGCTTGTATCCACAGGAAGTTGTATGAGACATGTTAAGTCATCACATGGTATTTGCCAGTGCATGTATCCATGTTACATCCTCATCTTTCCTTGTGATATAAGGATGTGTCAGCTTCAAACCAAAACATGACATTCGAATAGAAGGATCCTCAAAAGGGTCCATGCACATGTGGCTTTGATGCTTGAAGAATCAACGAAGCTTCGTGCATCGAGTTTGGTGAGACATCGCTCATCTTATGTTGACACAGCAACAACATCTTCCATGCTTGAGCATGGGGTTTTCATGCTGGATATTGAAGAGAAAGCTGTGAGATGGAAAGCGAATTTCCTGGTGGTCTTTGGGTGTTCAGCCTTGGGATTGCAGCGACGCGTCCTCCCCCTTTTGATGAGGAGCGTCCTCGCGACAAGTGCCCGAGAAAATACCTGTCGGGCTGCAATAACATGCCACCGTTCCCGAAGGGAAATTCTCTTCGTGGGGCTTACCCCAGGGTGGTACCACCTTGGGCGTGATCAATCAAAACTCAATCTCATCCTCCACAAGGGTTTCAACTAAGGAAATTCCAGGGAAGTTTTGCATGTGGTCAGGTCCACATGTGGCTACCATAGCCGGTTCAGTTGGGTTGGCTGAACAACCATTCCCGATGGAGCTCTTGGCTCAGAAACTGACATGGCGGCCGATGCCGGCGCCATGAAACAAGTGTAAACATATCATGTGACAATGCTTACGGACCAACTGAACATTGCAGACCACATGGTCTTGCATTGTATGGGACATTGCCAATCGTGTCCGATACATGACATTGTCACATCATAGGTCTCCCAGCACACGTGTCTAGTGTGATGACGGATGAGACTGTCATTTGGTAGCACGGAGACCTAGACGGAAGGCACCTGAAGCCTGCCGTCCCCGCACTCGACGGACGAGTGGGTACCATTGGATGCCGTGTGGTCTAAGACTTTCCACCGTGTGGAGATAAAATCGGGTAGTGTGATATGCTTGGACACACAACCCATGTTCTTAGACGAGAAGAGTGTTCATCGCACATTGCGAAGGTGCCAAGTGCACAGTCTTGAGTAACGCGGTGGGTGAGACCCAAAAGTCCGACGTTATGACAGTTGGAAGAGATGGATAACAAAATACCACATGTATTCTGTGTAGTTGTGCTTTGCACATGCACTTTAGAATTACCCAACACATCGGTAGCATGACTGAAGGTGTAAAATAAGTCATTCCCTTGGAAGTTGGGAGCTTCGCGTGTGATCACTCAAGGAAGGTGATCAAGCTCGGATTAATCGAGCAATGTCATCCAACTTTAAATTTTCTTTCATCCCATACTTGCTGGGGTAAAAAGAAGTTGGATTGTTGTATACCTTAGTATGGTTTTTGCCTTGCGTGCCCAATACTAAGGCATGTCCACAGTACGTGTCAATCTTTAAAGGAGCACGTAAACATCCAAGGGTGCCCTGTGCTACCTGAAACATCCGGAAGATGTCCAATGAGTAGCATCGAAAAGCATTGGTATAAAAGTACACTGCTCCAGTGTGTGGACCATTGAGTACTGCTCATTGGCTTAGAAGGCTACATCTGGTGTTTTTAGTCACTCTACGTTGTCTGCAACCAATGGTGAACACCAGAGTGTGCTCATGGGTAGACCATATCACCATGAGTTTTGACGAAATATCGTCATTGAATGGGAATTTCATTGGGTTGTATAGCATGATGTTGTTATGTAACCACATAACCATGCTTATTTGACCAGATTACGTCCTGGTTCCAGTGCGTAAGGTAGGCACTACGCCCATTGCTGGGGAGTGAGGAAGGGCGTCATGTATATCCCAATGGAAATCAAACAGTGCTCTATAGATGAACAACTGCCGGACTGGATCGGCAAGGAATTCAGTAGTGCACATTCGGGTTAAGTGGGAGTCATCAGGATAATGACCCCAGTGTCTGTACTGTGCATGAAAGAATGAGGGGCTATGAGTGGTTTCCCATCTACAGCTATACTAGCTCAAAAGCCAGCTGTAATGGTTTAGATGCTGGGTAAGAGGCACCGTCGGTAGAGGTGTCATCTAGAATATTGTGCAGTTGGTTGACTCATGCTAGGTTTGACCTTGCCATGTTTACGGCGGGCATGAATAGCCTTGGTGCATTTCGAATACTGACACACAACCATGATGGTGAGTGTCCTCGATAGTAGCACACTTGCACATTGTCTTCCCGAGCCCTAGCTGTAGCATAGGGGATCGAGGATCACGAAGTACGGAACACGTGGAGTGTTTCTCTTCATGATTCATCCAACATCAATCTTTATGGCAGGGAGGCATGTGTCACAGTGTGAGTACAAGCCCCCTTGTCGCTTCGCAACCATGATGTCTCCATGCTTGCAAACATGGTTGAGATTTGACCATGCTGGCCATCATAGTCCATTGTGGACTACATCATGGTAAGAGAAAGCTTCATAGTGGAGACAAGGTGGAAGCTGTCCCCCTTGTATCGTAAGTCATTGTGTATATGGCCATGGAAAATTTCCATGACACATTCAACAATGTCCCTCATCCATGTGTTGTGACATGGGTCAAACAGAGAGAACATGACGGTACAACCATTTCCTCTTGTGTTATATAACATCTTGCTCAAACTGAGCCTCTTCGGTGTTAGAGGATGATGCCTTCTTGAATAGAAGTGTGCATCCATCGTTAACACAGGATTGACGATTAGCCAAGGCACATGCCGGGTATTTGATGCCACAGACAAGTGAGTTGACGCATCGTCAAATGAGTCGTATGGTCAGATGTATCGGCACTGGTATGGCCGACTTGTAACATGTCCCAGGTACATGATGTACTCTGTAGTCCAATAAATAGAGAGATTGACAATGTTCATAACCTCAACCGTGTCAATTCATGGTATTCCTACAAGCATGAAGGTTACCGATTGCATGTGTCACGTATCACGAGCTTAGAGCCTCATGGTTTTTTTCGTGTACGACCGAATCTGTTGTCATGGACGACATGCATTTCGGCCCATTGCCTTGTCAGTGCGCCGGATAGCAACAGTCTAGAAAACGGGTCCCGACATGGGAGACCGCCAACCGCTCTTGGTATTGTAACCAAGATAACATATCACCCTCGAATGAGGGATCCACACTTTAGGTTCATTTGGTTTGCAACCTCACGAAGTCCGCATGTTGGTCTTTAGTGTCTACCTTTGGTTGGACACTCTGTAAGGAGTCTCAAAGGCAAGAACTGTAACTGGATGCATGCAAGCTACAGGCTTTTATATGTGCAGAGCTTTGCTAAAGCTTCTGCTTGTAGTGGCTCCACTGGAGCCAACCTCAACCTACAATCCTACTTGGCGCGTCCTTAGACCGCCAAGTTTCATCCTCAAGCCAGGCTTTTAGTAAGCTTCATAGAAGCTTCCTGTCCCAGTTTTGGCCACAAAGAAAATTGTGGCCGTCGCGGGGTTTGAACCCGCGATCTCTCGTTTGAGACTCCGGTGCCTATTCAACCATGCCAAAAAGGTATGGTTCCTATGATGAGCCACAGGGGACATACCCATTATGGGTAGTGCATTCCTGGCCCATCTCAGAACAGACCAAGGGGACGTACTCCACAGAGCAGTGCATGCCTTGTCTGTATGTGTAGCTAGCCAGCTAGGCAGTGGACAAGGTGCATACTCTTTCAACAAATCTCTCCCTTGCACCTTTGTCCATCTGGCGCTTACTGGGCTCCATCAATGCCTTGGGGCTCACCCTTCCTCTGCCGCACTCCTCATGCCAAATCCACAAATGCCTGCATAGTGTAAGTCGCTCTCCAGCGGCTTGGTCATGCAGTTAGCAAGCATGCTCTTTGTTCCGCAGTGCTGCAAGTCCACCACGTTCTTCATGACCAGGTCATGTGAGTAGTGGTAATGTATGTCGATGTGCTTCGTTCGCGGGGAGATGATCTTGTCTTCAGCCATTGAGATGGAACTCATGTTGTCCACGTGTACGACCGTGGCATCCTTCTGTGGTACTGTCATTTCGCCAAGGAGGCTACGCAGCCACTGAGTCTCTTTGCACAACTCACACAGAGCAACATACTCCGCCTCAGCCGTGGATACAAAAACACAATCCTGCTTCCTCTTGGCCCATGAGATGGCAGCGCCATTCAAGATGCACACGTATCCAGAGCTGGATTTCCTGTCGTCGAGGTTTCCTCCCTAGTCAGCATCGGTGTAGCACTTCAGGCGAAGGGGTTCCGTTCCTTCTTGGCCTCCAAGGATGAGGCCCATGTGACGTGTCTTTTACAGGTAGCGCAAGATGCGCTTGACTACCTGCCAATGTTGTGGCCCAGGGTTGGCCACGAATCTGCTCACTTGTCCCACAGCATAGCAGATGTCGGGACGAGTCCCTACCATGGCGTACATGATGGTACCCACGGTGGACTGGTAGGGGATGTCTTGCATCTCCCTTTGTTCTGCTTCGTTGCTTGGCGACATGGAGGCCTTCAGCTTTGTATCGGTCGTCATTGGGGTGCTGACAGCTTTGCAGTCTTCCATGTGGTAGCGCTTCAGTACCTCACCAATGTATTTGGTTTGGTTGAGTTTGATGGTGCCTGCTACTCGATTGCGGTGGATGGCGATCCCGAGGTAGTACTCGAGAGAACCCATGTCCTTCATCTTGAACCTTTTTTTGAGGTCAGACTTCAGCTCATCCAGCAGCTCGACCGAAGACGAGCACATGATCAGATCATCCACGTACAGCGTAACCAGCATCAGCCCTCTCCCATCATCGCGCACGTACACGCTCGGATCACTCTTGCAATGCGCAAAGGAGAGACCGGTCATGAAACCGTCCATCTCTTTGTACCACATCCTTGGGGCTTGTTTCAGCCCGTAGAGCGCTTTCACCAACTTGCACACCTTGTCCTCGGGAGCTTCGACTCCTTCGGGCACCTCCATGAGCACTTCCTTGTCAAGCTTCCCATAAAGAAAAGCTATCCTGACGTCCATCCGGTGTATCTCCAGGTTCTTTGCAGCTGCAATGCCAAGGAGAGAGCGGATGGAGGCAAAGGTCACGACGGGCGCGAACGTCTCATCGTACTCGGAGCCTGGGTGTTGAGACAACCCCTTAGCCACCACTCTTGCCTTGAACTTGCCAATGCTGCCGTCTTGCTTTTTCTTCACTCGGAGGACCCACTTGGATCCCACCATGTGGGCCTTGTTGGATCTATCCACCGGCACCCACGTGGCGTTCTCGAGAATGGACGCGAGCTCGCTGTCCACTGCCTCCTTCCACTTGGCCGCATCTGGGCTATTCATCGCCTCCGCCACTGTGGATGGCTCTCCCTGAGCCATGCACGACCAGCTAAGGCCGGTCCAATCATCCTCATACTGCAAAGGTGCTTTCTTTGGTCGCAAACTACGTCGGGGTGCTGGTGCGGCTTCTTGCTTTGGTGCTGGTGCTTCCACAGGTGGTGGTTTGTCGTCGTCGTCGTCGTCGTCAGAAGAGTTGTCAGACTCCAAGTCAGACTCGGAAGCCCTGGACGCCTTGGTATCCGTGTCCATGTCAGATGCTGCATCATTCTCCGCAGCATCTCTCCCATTCCTACCACCTGCTGGCAAAGCGAGCCAGTTTTCGGGCGCCTGGTCTCCGGACTCAAGCAACACTATCCACTCTCCCGCTTTGGAAGCGAGGATCGTGTCCAGCAGCTCTCCCCTTCCAAGGGTACGTTCGTCAAACACGACGTCGCGGCTCCTCACAAGCTTGCCTGCTGCCGAGTCCCAAAGCCGATAGGCTTTGTGTGACGTGTCGTACCCAACCATGACGCACTTCCTCGAACGTGCGTAAAGCTTGCCTCCACCTTCTCCCGGCTGGATCTTCACCCATGCAATTGACCCAAACACCTTCAGATGGGATGCGTTGGGTTTCTTTCCCGACCATGCTTCCTGTGGGGTCTTCAGCTGCTTGTCCTTCTCCTTTCCACGCTTCCGCAAGGCGGTCACTAGTGTGAGGTTCAAGAGATAGCAGGCCGTTGTTGCTGCTTCAGCCCAAAAGCGAGGTGGGAGCTTGGCGTCGAAGAGCATGCTTCGCACCATGCCGAGTAGGGTCTGGTTCATCCTCTCGGCCATGCCGTTGCTTTGGGGGTTGTATGGGGTTGTCTGCTCGTGGCGGATGCCATGATGCTTGAGCCAAGGCTTGCATGCCTCGTACTCACTCCCATTGTCACTTCGAAGCGTCTTCACCTTCTTGGACGTTTGCCGCTCCATCATGGCGACGAACTCGAGGAGCTTCTCCTTGACCTCTCCCTTTGTTTTGAGGAAGTAGATCCACAACTTGCGGCTGTGGTCATCAATGAAGGTCAGGAAGTACTTGCTTCCTCCGTTAGACGGTGTGCGGAAGGGTCCACACACGTCACTGTGTATCAGTTCCAAGACGTTCTCCGCTCGTTGACCTCCTCTCCCGAACGGCTTCTTCTTTGCCTTTGCTTGGAGACATGGTTCACACAATGCTCACCCTTCGCCATGCTTCATGGTGCACCCTTCCATCCCGCGGACTACCTCTTGCTCCTGCATCTTCTGCAGCGTGCTGTTGGCCACATGGCCAAATCGCCGGTGCCATAGCTCAGCGTCTGTGTCCTTGGTTGATGTGGCGGCCGCAGCGGTCGCCGACGGTGCATTCTTTGGCTCTGGTGCTACTGTCTTGGTGGAACATGCGAGTCCCTCATGCAACGCCTTGGTGACTTTGGTTTGAAGCACGTAGAGGCCGTCGACTCTTGGAAATTGAAGCATGAGGTCGTCTTTGGTGTACAAAATCTGGATGTCCTCGTTTTTTAGGGCCACCGCTTCCTTGTTGGTGAACACCACTATCATGTTGTTGTCGATGATTTGTGACACGGAAAACAGGTTGGCTGCGAAGGAGGGTATGTACACCACTTTTTGAAGGTTGACCGCCTTCTCGCACCGTTCACGTTGAACGTGATCACCTTGTCCCCTTCTCCCATGGCTTGGACGACACCGCCGTTTGCACACTTGATGCGCATGACAGATTCGGCCATGGAGACAAATCCACCCTTCTCTTTTGAAGAGTGGTGGTTGGTGCCCGAGTCAAGGGCGAATGCCCCGAGCCTAAGGATCGCTGCGCCCTTCATGGGCAGCCCCCTAGCCATCACGTTGGTGAGCTCCTTCTTCTCCTTTCCACCTTTGTTCCCGCCTTCTTTCTTGGGACTACGGCAGTCCCTAGCCCAGTGCCCAGCCTTGCCACAGTTGTGACAATTGCCGGGCTTCTTGGAACTCTTCCCGCCACCGTTGCCTTTCCCTCCACCTCCACCGCTTCCGCTGTTGCCTTGACTGGAGCGAGAGCTTGCACTTTGTCCACCGAAGCGAGAGGCATAGACTGAGATGTTTGCCTCACTGCCACTGCGTCGCATGGACTCGTTGCGGACGTGTTCGGTGACAGCCTCGTACTTCAGATCTGCCTCCTTCCAACCACCAAATACGGTGATCAAGGACCCCCGGCTTTCCGGCAGCGCCATTAGAAGGATCATGGCACGCATGTTGGAGTCGAGCTTCCATTCCATTTGATGGACCTCTTGCAGCACGTTGTCGAACGACTGCAAAAATGCGGGTATCCATTCTCCTTCGCTCACCCTCATCGACATCAACCGTTGGAAGATGAAGATTCAGTTTGCTAGGGCGTTTGATTGATGCACGCGTGAGAGCTTTGCGTAGGCCTCGGCATCCAACGTGCATCCTGTGATGTGGGAGTGTTGAGTCTCGTTGATGGACGTCACAAGAATGGCGAGAGCCATGTTGTTCTTCATCGTCCATGCTGCAAGGTCAGCCGCATGCGTCGTCACGGTCGCATCGGCAGGTGCTTTATCGATCCCTTTTAGGATGTCGAGGTAGCCACGCACGTTCATGACAATCTCAAATTGCCATTTCCACAAGGGAAAACCTGTCCCCGGGAATTTGGACATACCCGCCTCAAGGCGGGCTGGAGTCAGATCCGTCATTTTTTGCGGTTGATCGTCTTCTCTGCTTCGCTGCTACTCTGCTTCGTTGAGGCCGATGAGGCTGATGAGGCTGTTGACTGCGACCGTTGTCAAAGGTGCACTTGGTTTCATTGCATACCCCTCCAGCCGATGATCGCCTAAGGCGATGGTGCCGTCGTGAGAGAACGGACTCGGGGTCGTACCACCTTCCAAAAAAGGGGTAGAGCTTAATTCCGTTGGGGCTCGAGGGTCGTGTCCAACATGGACAGAGCTGTTCCTCGTCCCCTAGTCCGCCACGTGTGCGCACTCTACCTGAAGAAGGCGATGGAGCCGATGGAGCAGATGGAGCCGTCCGAAGGTCGTGTCCCTGTTGTACCTGTGCACCCTGCAAGACCACGCGCTAGTCGGTCTTGGAAGCGTTCCTTAGAACCAGAAGTGTGGGCCTATAACCCTTTGTCAATGTGCCGGATAGCAACGGTCTAGAAAACGGGTCCTGACATGGGAGGCCGCCAACCGCTCTTGGTATTGCAACCAAGATAACATATCACCCTCGAACGAGGGATCCACACTTTAGGTTCGTTTGGTTTGCAACCTCACGAAGTCCGCATGTTGGTCTTTAGTGTCTACCTTTGGTTGGACACTCTGTGAGGAGTTTCAAAGGCAAGAACTGTAAATGGATGCATGCAAGGTACAAGCTTTTATACGTGCAGAGCTTCGCTAAAGCTTCTGCTTGTAGTGGCTCCACTGGAGCCAACCTCAACCTACAATCCTACTTGGCGCGTCCTTAGACCGCCAAGTGTCATCCTCAAGCCAGGCTTTTAGTAAGCTTCATAGAAGCTTCCTGTCCCAGTTTTGGCCACAAAGAAAATTGTGGCCGTCGCGGGGTTTGAACCCGCGATCTCTTGTTTGAGACTCCGGTGCCTATTCAACCATGCCAAAAAGGTATGGTTCCTATGATGAGCCACAGGGGACATACCCATTATGGGTAGTGCATTCCTGGCCCATCTCAGAACACACCAAGGGGACGTACTCCACATAGCAGTGCATGCCTTGTCTGTATGTGTAGCTAGCCAGCTAGGCAGTGGACAAGGTGCATACTATTTCAACATGCCTTGCCATTATTGACATGCGTTTGAGCATTGTCATTCATCATGTAGCAGCACATGGTTTATCACAAGGAGCTCTGTCTATTCCAATAGCGACTCATCTGAGGTCACTTTGATGTTGTACTTCATGGTTCGTGAGCCTGTGCCTCAGCAGATATGGTTCACGTAACCAAAGCATGCGCATCAAGGATGCTCGGTGCATGAGTCAATCCTCTAGGGTTTATCCACAAGGCACTTCGGGTGGGTGCCTGGGATTGCTAGGAATCACCACCTTCATGAGTACAATTCAAAATCGCCATGTTCGAGACGTGTCTAGGGTGCAAGTGTTGCTCCTGACATTGTACCCAATGGCGTCACCCTCGTTGTCCAGAGGGTTAACCATCTGGATGCAGTGGTGTCCTTATAATTTATGAGGCAAGCTGCCCCAGGTTTAGGACCTAGAGTGATCGTGATCCAATGGCCATTACCTGTTCATTGGCAGGTTGCTGGGTCATTGGATTGTCTGGCTGACTCAGCTGGCCACGCCACCATAACCTGTGGCTTTTGTAACAGCTAGGCTTTTGTCCACCACATGATGATCCCCAAGTGCCCCTATTGCTCATGTAGCCTATGGCCCGAGCAATTCAAGTCAGCGTTGAGGCACCATAGGTTCCTCTCAAAACTGTTGTTCTTGTTTCGTTCCCGACTCATGGTCATTGGTCAAAAGTATCAAGAAAAAGAGGTGAGATCAAAGGTTCTTGCAAAATAAACCTCACACTGCCGTTTGGTCAGTAAGGTTATTCTGTAGCAATGGTTGTCGCGGAGCCAGTACTGCCCGTCTGCATCCACTAAGTACTCAATGAGACAATCCCTTGTAGGCCCGTAGCCGCACAAGGTGTTTGAGATGGGACTTAGGAAAAGACGGAATTGGATTTGTCTCTTTTGGACTCCGGTGTCTCTTTCAAGAGAAAACCCGGCTCTGTTGGGTTACAATCCAATAGTAGCTCGCTTGCTATGTTTCGCAACTACCATTTGATGGTGAACCCATCCGTAGAACATTTTTTTGTCCAGCCGATTAAGTGGAGCGTTAGGTCTCATCTGCTGATGGACATCAGCAGGCCAACTGCTAAGCTTTGGTAGTTGTCAACAACAAAAAGGTTCGACTGTCGGCAAGGCCCATGCTGTACGCTAGGCAAGCTAGACAAGCTCATCAAGTTCACACTGCTGCTTTTCAAAGTAGCAGAGTGAACAAGCCATCATGGCTGTTGACGCTGATCAAAGAGCCAGTGGAACTTTGATTCCACTGCGCGAGTCAGCACGGCTCAATTTTGATTGAGAGTGGCTGTTGTTGGCAAGCCCGTAGTACAAGCCAATGTTAGGCAGTCCAACTTTATGTAAGGGAGGGTGGGTCGGGATAAACACGCCCTTGCACATTGCTGGCCGGTTGCCAACAAGACGTATGCCAGAGTAGCATGGTTCGTACCGCTCTGGCGACATAAGGAGAGTGTACGCCGCTGCTAGCAAAGCCAGAAGAACGTGTGCCACGAGTGGCAAGGTCAGCAGGGAATCTACCACTGTTGTCAGTTTCACTAGTGACCCCGTCTTTGTTGGCAGTGCCAGCGCCGCTCATGCCACTGCTGGAAGCGCCAGCAGGGCATGTACTGATATTGGCGAGGCAAGCAAAACTCCTGCCACTGCTAGTAATGACAACAGGGCGTGCGTTGCTGCTGGCGATGCAAGAGCAGCCTCTGCCACTGCTGGCAATTCTGGTAAGGCGTGTGCTGCTAGCACGGCTTGTGCCGTCGCTATCAACTCCAGCAGGGCGCTCGCTGCTCGTGGAAGAGTCAGCCGAGTGTCTGTTGCTCCTGGCGGTGCCATGGCAGCCCTTACCAGTGCTTGCAACGCCACAGTGCATCTGCTGCTACTGGTAGTGCCAGGCAGCCCCTACCGCTACTGGAAACACCTGCAGGGCGCTTGCCACTGCTGGCAACACCAGCAGAGTGCTCGCTGCTGCTGGCAAAGCCAGCAGAGCGTCATTTGCTCTTGGCGGTGCCAAGCAGCCCTTTGCCGCTGCTGGCAACGCCCGCAAGGCGCTCGTTGCTGTTGGCAAAGCCAATCGAGCGTCAGCTGCTGCTGGCGGTGCCAGGCAGCCATTTGCCACTGCTGGCAACGCCAGCACGGCGCTCGTTGCTGTTGGCAAAGCCAGCCGAGCGTCAGCTGCTGCTAGCGGTGCCAGGCAGCCATTTGCCGCTATTGGCAATGCCAGCAGGGTGTACACTGCTGCTGGCGATGCCAGCGCAGACCTGCCGCTGCTGGCAACGCCAACAAAGCATTCGCTGCTGCTGGCGATGCGAGCGCATCCACTGCCGCAGCCGTTGTCCCTGATGGAAATGCCAGCAGAGCTTGCTCTACTTCTGGCGCTGCCGGCGTAGCCACTGCCGTTGGAAAAGCCAACAGGGCGTTTGCTGCTGCTGCTGGCGATGCCAGCGCAGCCGTTACCGTTGCTGGTCGTACCAGCAGGCCGTCGCCTGCTGGTAGCACCAGCAGGCCGTCGCCTGCTGGTCACACCAACAGGGCGCCTGCCACTGCTGGCGGTGCCAGCAGGGCTCCCGCCAATGCTGGCAACGCCAGCAGGGCGCCTGCCGCTGCTGGCGGTGCCAGCAGGGCTCCCGCCGCTGCTGGCAACGCCAGCAAGGCGCCTGCCGCTGCTGGCGGTGCCAGAAGGGCTCCCGCCGCTGCTGGCAACACCAGCAGGGCGCCTGCCGCTGCTGGCGGTGCCAGCAGGGCTCCCGCCGCTGCTGGCAACGCCAGCAAGGCGCCTGCCGCTGCTGGCGGTGCCAGAAGGGCTCCCGCCGCTGCTGGCAACACCAGCAGGGCGCCTGCCAATGCTGGCGGTACCAGTAGGGCTCCCGCCGCTGCTGGCAACGCTAGCAGGACGCCTGCCGCTGCTGGCGGTGCCAGCAGGGCTCCCGCCGCTGTTGGCAACGCCAGCATGGTGCCTGCCGCTGCTGGCGGTGCCAGCAGGGCTTCCGCCGCTGCTGGCAACGCCAGCAGGGCGCCTGCCGCTGCTGGCGGTGCCAGCAGGGCTCCCGCCGCTGTTGGCAACGCCAGTAGGGCGCCTGCCGCTGCTGGCAGTGCCAGCAGGGCTCCCGCCGCTGCTGGCAACGCCAGCAGAGCGCCTGCCGCTGCTGGCGGTGCCAGCAGGGCTCCCGCCGCTGCTGGCAACGCCAGCAGGGCGCCTGCCGCTGCTGGCGGTGCCAGCAGGGCTTCCGCCGCTGCTGGCAACGCCAGCAGGGCGCCTGCCGCTGCTGGCGGTGCCAACAGGGCTTCCCTGCCTGGAAATCCGGAGCCAGGGGGCGGCAGACCCCTTCATGCTGCCCTTGCGCGCGTCGGGGTGGTTGAAAACAAAAACTTTCGTTTCAGCCCCTCTGGACGGCGCGATAGAGGCGTTGCATTGGGTTTTGGCTGCGCAAGCTGCCTGCTTTGCTCGAGCATCGCGCAACGGCGGCGCCGCTAACCGCACTCGGAGCGTGCGCGAAGGCGCCATGGCGCGGCCTGGGAGTAAACAGAGACAAATCTGTTTGTTTGTCAGCCCCAGGATGTCGCGTTTGGACGAGAGCGGAGCGCGGGCACAAGGCAGCCGTTCAGTACTGTTGCGTTGTGTAGCCGTTGCGCTGCCTTGGGGCGCCGTCAAAGCGCGCCATGGCGGGTTAACTCCATGGCGGAGTCATTCGACGGCTGGCTGAGTCGTTGCTCAGCTCGTCGCTCGGCCCTGTGCGACTCCGTTAACCAGGCTCCACGAGGGGCGAGCTTCAGTCCGGGAAAAATCAGCGAGCCGGACCCGCGACGGAGGGTGGAGTGCGAACTTTGTCCACCCTCTCGTTGACTCCGGGCAGAACATGTTTGTCAGCGGAAGTTTTCTGGTCATCTAGAGGACCGGTAGCTCCGATTACCAATGTAACGAACCGATGTAGGCGGGTAGAGAAAGCCCTCGAACGGAATGGTTGGCCTCGGCGGCTCAACCAGCAGGTAAAATCCCAGGGTGGATGCCGGAGCGCGACCCACCGACCAACGTATCGTCATAGGGCAGGATTCTGCAGGATATTTCCTGCTCTGCTGATGTCATCGGATGGACCTGGATTGTCCATCCTCTTCCACTACAACTAGCTACTAACCAATCAGCGAAAGGGGAAATCCTGACCTGGCAGATATTCATATTTGGGATAATACCCGACTAACCCAGATTACCTGTTTGGGTGTGTAAAATACCCAATTAGTATTTCCTGGTCGGTTCTACCCAAGGGATAGGGACCTATTTTGTACCACGAGTAGGTCGTCGTGTTACACTGTCCTTTCGCCAGGTGAAGTCCACTGACAATGTCACCTACTCCCCTTCAACCTCTGGGCCTCCGGACCCCGATTGTCGCCAGCGGTAGATCTTCACTCCCTTCACCCTCTTCGCTCTCCAGCTGCTCTTCGGATTCCTTGTCGTCATTGAATGATTCTGATGTCCGGGAGTCCTCCTCCCGCGTTGGGAATTGGTGGGGAGTGGGGATGACAAGGACATCCTCCACCGGGGGGCGGTCGTCCTCGTGGACCCTCGAGATGGCGCCAGCGAGGCCCTGGACCAAAAAAGATGAAGTCCCCTTGCAGACGACATCGTAGCCCCCGGGTCGGCCCCCCTGCCCCACCTTAGGAGCGTGCGCTGGACGCACCCCGGTGGGGTGCGTCAAGGGGTGGGCGACAGAGGGGCTCCCCGTCGTTTCACCCCCTTAGCCGTTGGGCACAACCCGAAATCTTTCTCCACGGCTGACGCTGTACGTCAGCCCCCTTGTAGAGGCTGTCGATGGGGCCAGGTGGACCACAGGATTCGACTCCTACAACCCCTTCCGACGCTTATAGGTGGCCACATTTTTGGCCGCTTCAGTTGCGAGACGCTGGTGCTCCAGGGGATGGATCGCTTCCCACTGGGCCACGTTGGCTTCCACAAAGGCGGCGACTACTTCCACCCCGGCGTCGATGGGGACGAGTTGTTCGAGGTCGCAATCCTCCTCGTGCACCTTTGCGAGGCAAGGGTTCCTCCCATGTTTGAGGAAGAATGGGGAAAACCTCATGGCGGTCTGGATGGTACAGTTGTATCCTAGCACCACCAGGGGGACCGCGGGTGGTGGCGCGAAGCAGTGTCGTCTTCATGATGCCATTGAATCATTCGACTAGTCCTGTGGCCTGCGGCCAGAGCGCGGGTGCCCACAAATGCCAAATGCCCAACCGACTCAAGGCGGCGTCAAGAACCCCCTTAAACTGTACATGGTTGTCGGTGTATTGCACCCGACAGCTCCCATGGCAGCCCACGATGCAATCCCAAAATAATGACATGCAATGAGTGTTGTCGTTGGTAATGCAAGTGCGGGCCTCTCCGTATTTCGTGTACACATCCAACGTAGTGACGATACTGGGGTGGCCGCGTTTGCTAGACCCCACCCGGCCAATGAAATCCATGGCGACTCGCTCCCATGGCTCTCTGGCCTCGAGCAGGTTAATGGGGATCTTTGCCTTGAATTTCAGGGTGCGCGATACGCAAGGGTCGCAAGCCTTCAGCTCTCAGCAAACCTGCGCTTTCATGCCCCACCACTAGTAGTGCGGCACTAGAGCCAACCACATGCGAAGCCACCCAAAATGGCCCGTGGCCACGTGGTTGTCCTACACGAGGCGCCCTTGAGTGCCGGCACCTGCCGCCACTCGAAGTCCCTGGAGGGACGCCGCACGAGAGCACTCTGGTGCTAGCCGTAGATGCGGGACCTTTCCAGCACCCTCTCTCTCTCCTTCCAATCCCAGCCCTCCTCCAGCTTCCCGTGTTCGAGATAATGGAGGAGGTGGAGATCCTCTATGGCATCAGAACCTCTCCCATGCTGAACCTCTATGTCCTCTCCGTCCTCTTCCTCCAAGAAACCCCACAACAAGCACTCTTGTTCCCTGGGGGCCTGTGGGAAAGGTTCCTCCAATTCCCCTTGGGCTTCGGGGAAGAGGGAATGGGGTCTATGTCACTTCTTTCATAGCCTCGGGCCCTGTCGGGATCTCGGCTGCTGTCATTACTGTGATGGGATCTGCTGCCTCGCCTGTTGCTGTGGACGGTGAGCCTCTGACGACCGCTACTCTTGTTGCTTCCTCCTGCCTTGAGATGGGGGCTGTGGGCGCCTTGCCCATGGCTTGAGCGGCTGTGGTGGTGGGGACGGTACCGCCGGCCTCTGCAGCCTCCGCGGTGAATATCCCCGTTGCCACCTCCTCTGGTCCTGTCGTCGCTGAGGCGGCGGCCTGCAAGGAACCCGTCACGGCCTTGATACCTCGGTGGCCATGGCCACCGAGGCCTAGGCCGTGGCATTTCCGGGGGTGCTCCTTGGATTCGGCGAGTGCCAACTCCCCTTCAAGGCCTGTCTGAAGGACCGGGGTATAGGGCGGAGTCGTGTGGCCGGACTCCCCTTCAAGGTGTGGTACAGGAATGCATGAGGGAGGTCCCACGTGATGATGGGGGGGGGGGGTCACCCAGTTTGCAAAGGATAGGGAAGAGCTGGGAGGGGTCCTTGTGCCGGGTTCGTCTGTGGCAGGCGGTACGGGCCCGTTTGACAGGCGTGGCGGGGAGATGCGCGGCGTGGTCAACGGGGTCAAGGAGACCAGGGTGGGGGATGTAGAGTGGGNAAGGCCGGTCTGAAGGACCGGGGTATAGGGCGGAGTCGTGTGGCCGGACTCCCCTTCAAGGTGTGGTACAGGAATGCATGAGGGAGGTCCCACGTGATGATGGGGGGGGGGGGTCACCCAGTTTGCAAAGGATAGGGAAGAGCTGGGAGGGGTCCTTGTGCCGGGTTCGTCTGTGGCAGGCGGTACGGGCCCGTTTGACAGGCGTGGCGGGGAGATGCGCGGCGTGGTCAACGGGGTCAAGGAGACCAGGGTGGGGGATCTAGAGTGGGCCCGGGGGTGGGCCCACCCATTCCCCCCCAAAAACTGGGACTGGCTACTGCCGGCCCGCAGAAGTCGTGCAAGTGAGGCAGCCACCTTCAGATGTCGGACCCGTCGCCCGCCAACAACCCGAGTGGTACGCCGTGTGGCAGGTGTGGCAGATGCGGTGGGCCCCATGGGTGGTTGAGACCCCCTCATGGCAGAAGGGACACTCGGCCCGGATAGGCAGACGAGGTGCACGACTGACGCCGAGGAAGTCCATTCGGTGGGCGATGTCGAAGTCTGTGAAGGATGGGACCTTGAAGTCGGTGGGGACGGCCGAGTCCGCATGTTGGTGACTGAAGCCATCCCCGTGGCCATGGGACAGCCCTGGTTTGTACTCAACCGTGAAGTTGAGACGTTGGAGGAGGAGGAACCATCCGGCAATGATTCCTGTCATGTTTTGGGTGCTGAAGAGCCACTTCAACACCTAGTGATCGGTGCGGAGGATGATGGGTTTTCCTGCCTTGAGGTAGTCGTAGAAGTGCTCCACCACCAAAACCACCGTGTAGCATTCCCCTTTGACTGCAAGGTAGTTGCGTTGGATGTCGGTGGTGGCCTAGCTGGCGCACGCGGCGATGCGTTCAGTGCCGTTGTCAGCCAGTTGTGAAAGGACAGCGCTAAGGTCGTCTTTGGAAAAGTTAGTGGCCAGAATGAACGGCCGGGAGAAGTCAGGATAGGGGAGCACGGGGTCTGTTGCGAGGACGTGTTTGAGCCGCGAAAAGGCATCGTGGTGTGGGTTCAGCCAGAGGAAATCCTCCTGGGCACTCTGGATTGCGGAGAGGGGACGAGCGATGGAGGTGAAGTTGCGGACGAATTTGTGGTAGAACCATGCAAAGCCGAGAAAAACCAGGACCGTAGCCGCCCTGCGGGGTTTGGGCCACTCGGCTATGGCGCAGATTTTGATGGGGTTGGTGTAGATGCCATCGATGGAGATGATGTGGCCAAGAAACTCAACCTCGCGGGCGCCAATAAGGCATTTTGAGGCTTTGAGTTTGAGGCCGATTGTTGCGGGCCTAGTGAGGATGCACGACAGGTGATCGACGTGAGCCAGCCACTCGGTGGAGTAAATGATGAAATCATCAATGTAAACGAGGCAAGAGTCCCGAAACTCACCGAGTGCCTCCTCCATCAGCCGTTGGAATGTGGCACCGCTATTTTTCATGGCAAACAACATGCGTTTGAAAGGGAAGTGTCCCTGCGGGGTGACAAAAATTGTCTTGTCCATGGAGGCCGGGTCCAGGCGGACGGCGTGGTAGGCGGCCTTGACATCGAGATTGGAGATGAAAGAGGCTCCCAAAAATCATGTAGGAGCTTGTCGACGTTGGGCATGGGATAGGTATTAGCGATCGTAACCTTGTTGAGATCGCAAAAATTGATGCAGAACCACCATGAGTGATCGGGCTTATGTTCCATCACCATGTTGGCACACCAAGCCGAGATCGCCGATTCGATAACATCCGCCGCGAGGAGTTTGGAGATCTATTGACCGATAAGGTCAGCGATCTCTGGCTGTTGCCATGGGATCTTCTGAGCCACGGGGTTGGCCGTGCCCGTACCGATGCGGTGAGTGGTTGCCACCATACCTAGGTCCGTTGATGACACGGCAAATACTCCAACGTGTTGGTGGAGGATGTCGTGGATTGCTGCCTGATCTGCTGAGGGCAAGTGGGGATCGATGGGGCATGGGGCCGCACCCTTTGGGGGATCAACCGATGCGAGGGCCGCATCCATCGGAGGGTTGGGGACGGCCACGGGGCTGGCAGCCACGTGGAGGCGGAACTGGCCGTACTCGGTGCTGAATTTGATTTCTGTACCTGGCCCGACCTCCTGCGCCGGCTCGGCGTCATGGGGTGGGGAGGGGAGCGCATGGATGTGCTAATCAGCCACACTGATGGGTTCACATGGGGATGTGTTCCCATTGGCCTGGGTGCGGTCGCATTCGACCGGAACAATGTTGTAGGAGCCGTCGGGCAGACGGAGATGCAGGGAGTTCATTCCACATTCCAGGACTGCTGTGGACGGCTTGACAAAGTTGTTTCCCACTAACACGTGGTAGGTGTCGGTATCGGTGACGGACGCGGTGACGTAACGGGTCACCTTTCCAATGCGGACTGGGAGGTTAGGGAGCCATCCGACCACTCGTGCCGGCNATTCCACATTCCAGGACTGCTGTGGACGGCTTGGGAAAGTTGTTTCCCACTAACACGTGGTAGGTGTCGGTATCGGTGACGGACGCGGTGACGTAACGGGTCACCTTTCCAATGCGGACTGGGAGGTTAGGGAGCCATCCGACCACTCGTGCCGGCCTGGACAACATCCTGTACTCGTGGTCGGAGGTGACGATGTGGCCCTCCCATTCGAGCCGTCGTGTGGTGGCAACACTAACGGTAGTGCGGGAGGTGCCAAAGTCGATGATGCCACGGACTCGGGCATTCTGCAGCCATACCCTATACATCATGACCGTAAATCGGTTGCCGGCATTCTCCGCGTAGGCGAAGACGCCCTTGAACCGGTGGCAAACGGCACCCTGCCCATCAACGTATAGCATTGGCGGCAGGACCCTGTACACCAAGGTGCTGAAAGAGTTGTCCCAAGTGAAGTTGGGGGATTCCCCTGAAGCGTCTGTGGGAGGGGCGGTCGGGTAGTGTGGATGGATAAATACCGTACTCTGCTCGACGGGTCCTGTAGGAGGGTTACAAACATGAAGATTTGGAATGATCCCTGCTTGGAGATCTCACAAAAGTCGGGGGTAGATAGCGTCGTAGAGGTCCTTGCAGCAGTTTAAACTTTCAATGAGCCACTAGATGAGGGGGACGCCCGCCGGGAGCTTCTTGAGCTGATCGATCAGCTTGATGCGGCTGCCAGCAGAGGCGGCGGAATCGGCCAAGGCACCGGAGCAACATTCCGGATTGGTGGGGGCGGGGCGGCCGGCAGCCGCATTGGCCGTACCGGGTGGCACCTGGGCCTGCATGCGGCGGAGCCTTTCTTCGATGGGGATCGCGTCCGCCAGGCTGGGGCACTTGTTGTGATCGAGCGGCGGTGCTTTGTCCGATTATCCAATTCTGTTGCACTTAGCCTCGAACAATTCCACGCCATTGATGCCAGGAGAGAGGTCAATCGGGTTGTCGAGGGGGGGGGGGGGATAGCAGCTTNCCGGCTTGATGTTGGACGGATGTTTATGTCCGTCCACTGGAGCCGCTGACTGCGGCTGGACGGTGGATTTTCCCGCTGGAACTGTCGCGGCTTTGGAGGCGCGACCACTCGATGTCTAACGCCGCCGGCCAACGGGCAGTGCGTTTGGCCTCGTGAAAGTTGGCAAAGCATTTGGTGGCCAGGGGCTGGCCGCGATGAGCTAGGAGGGCTCGGATGACTGGATGACCCACTACGCGGGGATGTCCGGGTCCGTACGTGCGATATCCTGGAGCCGGATGGCCAGGTTGTTGATGGTTTTGCCCGGCTCCTGGCGCGCCTGACCCAGCTGGATCCAGGTAGGACCTGGCGGTTCTGGATCCAACTTTTCACAGAGCTGGTCTTTGAAATCCTCAAAATCGAGGAAGATTCGTGTGCTGGCCCAGTGGGATGCCCTATCCCTTAATGCCTACAGGGCCATGGAGAGCCCGCTCTGGGCGTGGTCAGCTCTCTGCTTCAACTGCCACGTCCAGGTGGAGGGTTTCTCTACTGTTTTCCCCAAGAATAGTGGAGGAGGGGGCTGGGCTGAGGCAATGATGATACGTGGAAGAGGCCCGTCCTACCTTGCCTACTTGTGAGTTTGCCCTGTAGCCCCGGTCACCATGGCAGGATGCCGCTGCTGACTCGCTCGGGGTTGAGGTACCCCCCCCCCCCCACCCGATGCCAGGGATAACGACACCATGCTGTTGGAGGGTGCGCAACAATGGACCCAGGCTAGTTGGGGGGGCCGAAGCGCACTGACCCCCGGCGGCAGGATTCGCTGGTACAGCTGGGATGGTGGCTTCTTTGGTAGATGTGCCGGGGGCAGAGGGCTTGGTGGGTGCGGCCACTGCGGTGGCAGCGTCCACGGCCTCTTTCCCTTTTTGTGCCTGTTCCTGTTGCTGCAAGGCTGTCTCGAGGCGGTGCATGCAAACCTGGAGCTGGCTGTTTCTTTCTTCTGCCGCGTCGGCGAGAGTGCGGTACTATTCCAGCTTCTCGACAGCCACCTTGAGGGCCTGGTAGACGACCGTACGCTCCATGCCCAGGTTTTCCGTTGGATCCGCTTGATTCACTTTGGTAGACCCCTGTATCCCCGGCATGGGGTTACCGGAGGGCCTGTCCGGGGGGAACGCCACCGGACTTCGCCTTCCTCGTGGTCCGATCCCTCGCTGGGGGCATGGCGCCATGACTCAGTGCACCCTCCGCTGTCTTCTGTTCCTCCTTCATCGCCCGATGCCCCGACCATACCAGCGGCGGTCAGACCCCATCTGTGAGGACTCCGACCTGCCCTGGCCGCATAGGCTGGTCGTCAGCTGCCGCAAAGGAAGACGAAAGGCACCGGACGGGGTCCCCACCCTCAGGCCTGTGTGCCGCCCATCCCCTGAAGGAATATTCCGGATCAAAGAGGGGGTTCAGTCCCCGGGCTCCATCTCGACCCGACATGTCTCCACACGGGAGAGGCTTATGCTTTTTTCCAGGTAAAAGCATTTCGTCAGGTTCACCAATATGCAACCCTCACAAACTAACTTGCTTGCAAGGGGATGCAAGAGTCAATGGTCAAGTTCTGAATCTAACGATGAACATGCACAGCTCATATATCAGGCCCTATGACAAGTTCGGAGCCAAAAACATCAAAAGCCACAAATGATGTACTGCAAACCACCAGCGGGTTGAGGCGTTGTTATTCGGTCGGCTCCTGAATTCCACACGCACATCTTCCATTTTCCTATTTTTGGTTATAAACCCTAGCTATCCCCTGTATTTCCTTGTCCTAAGAGGGCGGCTCCTCGTCTCAGCCGCTCCGGCCAGTCATCGCGGCTTGTTGAATGTTTTTATCTCTGTTTCAGTATTATAGGACGGATCAGGAATGCTCCGCCCTTTGTGGAGTTATGACCCCTGGATCCGTTGTGTAACTCAACTGTGCTCCATGTCATGTGAGATATTACCTGTGAGTACACCATGTGGGTGAGTCGTCAACTTAGCCATTTTGTTGATGTGGCCAAGTGAGATGTCATGAGTTCGATCATGGCCCCATGCACATCCTATTTGTTATGGAAGCTTCCAAGAAAGGAAGTCCATAGCTTCTTGGAAGCTACATGGTTGGTTTGTCACCTTGACACTAGGATGCTGATGTGTCAAGCCCACATCGCAAGTCTATTGGTGAGGTGGCTGGGTCAGGCCACTCCCGAGGAATGCGCTTTTGAGTTCTAGGACTGAACAGACAGCTATAAAAGGACTTGTCTTGCATGCTGATCAATTAACCCTTGCTTGATTCTCTCTTGCGTATTGATGACTTGAGCTCTTCTTTTGATGTAATGCTAAGGCATTAGTAATCTTGAAGGTGAAGTGTATGTCTGATTAATTTTGGGGTGCATGACATACGTCAACAAAGGAAGAAGGTGTAAAAACCTTTGTGAGCTTTTTTGGTTTCGCAGCTTCTCTGCCAAAGGTGGTTAGCTCAGTAGCTAACAAAGGGTTTTGGGCCTACTCCTCTTGTTAGGTGAATTTCACGCATGGAACATCTAAAGTCACAAGCAGTGAGAGCGCCTTCACTCTCACCCAACTTCTCTGTTTGCTGGTCAATCATCATTCAGAGGGGAATGCAACACATCTGCACCTTTCCACCTTGGGAGCGGACATCAGCCTACATTAGCCTACATCAGCCTACATCTTCTTGCAATGGCAAATTTAAATAGGGGAAGCAGTTGCCTCTTCTCACCAAGAGCCTACAGCGGCCTCAAACACAGGTACATCGACATCAACAGATGGAGCAGTCGTAACAATAGTAGTTGTAGGGATGGTAGGGATGGGGGAACCAGGGAATCATTTGCCCATCCTCAAGTTTGATGGAGAGGGGTTTGCGCTATGGAAGTGGCAGGGTGAGATCATCATGGATGACAGAGATGTCCTAGGATGTTTTGACAAAACTATCCCAGCACCAAAGGAAGAGGGTGCTGACTGTGTGGCATGGATCAAGCTCAACAAGAAATCTCTCTCCATTCTTCTGTCCTCCATACAACCCTCAGTCCTTTCACATATCAGCGGTTGTACAGTGGCAGCCGCGACATATACCAAACTCGACAAGATGTTTCAGTCCAACTGTCTCTTCATTCTCCGAAACCTCATTAGCATGAGGCTTAGTGCAGAGGAGGATGTTGCCTCCTTTATGCAGATGTTTGAGACGCTCTTGCAACAAGCCACCAGCATGGGGTGGGACCTGAAATCCGATATGCAGGCCATGATTTTTCTGATGATGCTGCCAAAAAGCTGGGGATCCATGATAACAGTGATTAGAGGGTGGACTCAAGATCTAGTTTCCTACACCACCGTCTCTGATAATGTGTGGAATGAAGCCATGCGTCCTAGCAATAGTGAATGAAACATGGCTGTCTTTGCCTCACGGAGCAGCGGCACCTTGCACATTACCTACTCCTTTGGGTACAAGGGAAGCAACAGCAATAGCAACAGTAGAAGGGGTGCAAAGCACCAAGAAAAATTCCATAACTGTGGCAAGGCTGGATACTGGGCTCGAGAGTGCCCTGCACCCAAGAGAGAGGGAGGAGACGGGGATGAATGGCGAGGGGGAAATGGTGGGAAGGATTTCACAAGCTTGATGCCTGAGTGTGCCTCGAACAAAGGGAGGGCAATACTCAGGCCAGGAGCCTATGGCCTTGACTCGGGCACAAATGAGCACACCACTTACGAGAAGAGAGACTTAATTTCTCTTGCTCTATGCAAAAAGAACTTCAGAGTCGCCAACGGCAAGGTTGAGATAGCTGAGAGGAATGGAAACAAGCTGGTCACAGTGGGTATCAACGGTGGAGATTCCGACCTCAAGCTAGAGGGGGTGGTCTACTTTCCCTCCTTCACAGTGAACCTGCTCTCCGTCTCTAAGATACATGACCATGCCATGACAGTGGTCGTTACAGAGAAGGAAGCGGTGAAAGTCCCTACCAAGGACATGAACATCTCCTACTCTGCGAAGAAGGTTGTTGCACAGGTTCCTCGTGTTGATGGACTCTACGTCTTGCAGACCAAAATGACAACTTCAACGGCTAAATCTTCGGTCGAGAGTGATGATGAGGAGAGCAGCGATGTAGATTCAGATGAGGAAGGACATGTTGGAGCAGTGGAAGCATGGTAGCAGACAACGCGACAACAAAAGGGTAAGCAAATGCAACCACCAGGGTTCATTCTAGCCTATGCACATCCTCTGAGAACCTAAGGCACAGGTGCTTTGGACACGTGGCTCATCACACATTGGAGCTCATGGGAAAGCAAGAGCTAGTGCGTGGGATGGATCCAGGTGATGAGGCGGAGGGAGCCGAGATCATGTGTTTTCGCCATGCCTTCAAGGCAAGGCGAAAAGGAAACTGTTCAAGCACAATGGCACGTGTGCTCTCGCACTCCTTGACCTCGTCTACTCTGACATGTGTGGTCCCTTTCGCATACCGTCAAATGGAGACAGAAGATATTTCCTCACATGCATTGACGACATCAGTCGCAAGCCCGCCCACTCTCAACGTGTGCTGGTCCACGGGTTACACTTTGGTCAAGCAATCCGCATTCATCTTGTGCGTGCTGAAGTGCTGCAGCACCACCTGCCCTTTTTCAGCCATTTCCCGTGTGTAGTGATAACGCAAGTTGCCTCCTCTACTGCGTCGCATTGTTGGTCAACGAGATGCAGCCATTTTTGTCCTCTTGCACCACCGTATGCTCTTGCTGCGGCACGCCCAGCTCCCCCAGCAACATGTGGAGCCACACTGCCTCCTTGACCGTGTCGGCCAACGAGATGTACTCTGCTTCCACTATTGTGGTGGCGACATAGTCCTACTTTCTGTTACACCACAAGACTGTTGCACCAGCAAGGAAGAACATGTAGCCGGATGTGGACTTCCTCTTTTCCACATCGCCAGCGTAGTCTGCATCTCTGCAGCAGACGAGATGCAAGGGGTTCACTGTTCCCTTGTAGTCAAACCTCAGGCGCGCATGACGCGTCGCGTGCAGTTAGCGGAGGATGTGCTTGACCGCCTGCCACTGTAGTGGCCCTGGATCGGTCACGTACCTGCTCACTTTGCCCACTGCGTAGGCCAGGTCCGGTCGAGTCGCAACCATGGCCTACATGAGGCTGCCCACCGCCGATTGGTAAGGCACCTTTGCCATATCCTCCCACTCTTCTTTTGTTTGCGGCACCATTGCCGCACTCAGTTCACAGGTCATAGAGACTGGCCAGCCAACTGGTTTGCAATTCTCCTTGCCATACTACTTCAGCCCCTTGGCCACGTATTTAGCCTGAACCATCTCAAGCGTGCGCGCCCTCCAGTTCCACTCAATGCTCACCCAAAGGTAGTACTCCAGCTCCCCGATGTCCGACATCTAGAATGTATTCCTCAGTCGTTGTAGGCTCGGCAGATCCATCAAGCACAAATCAGGTCGTCCACTTAGAGTGCAACGATCTGATGGAGCAGCTTGTCGCGCCGCACGTACATGCTATGATCCAACTCACAGCGCTTGAAGCCGAGTTGTGCCATGAAGCTGTTCATTTGTTGGTATGAGCACTTGGACGATTGTTTTAGCCCGTACAAGGAATTTTGCAGCTCGTACAACTTGCCCTCTAGCACTTCCACCCCCTCTGACACCTCCATGTAGATCTCTTTGTCTATGATGCCATTGAGGAAGACCGTCTTTACATCCATTTGGTGAAGCTCTATGTCCTTCACGGCCGCCACCGCAAGGATCGCCTGGATAGTCGTGAACTTAGCGATGGGAGTAAACGTCTCATCTTAGTGCTCACCTTTACGTTGTGCATATCCCTTTGCCACTAGCCTCGCTTTGTATTTGACAACCACGCCTTCCTCTATGAACTTGGTCTTAAGGACCCACTTTGGGCCGATGACCTTGGCATCTTTCGACCTGTCAACGAGCTCCCACGTGTTGTTTTTTGTGATGGATAACAACTCTGATTTGACGGCTCCGTTCTATTGATCCCCTTCAGACCATGCAAGAGCCTCTTGCATGGTAGTTGACTCTGTTCATGCAGCCAGCATGCACCGCGTCATGTTGATCCATCGACCGGTGCTAGTGTCGAAGCGCTTCCCTGCTTTCCATTGCCTCCCGCTGCGGTGCGGCAGTTTTGGTGGCGCATCATCACTCTGTTGTGATCCCTCCAACTCAGCATGCTTTGATGAATCATCGACAGGACGGCTCCCTGAGGATCTCTCACAATCCGGCAAAACATCGTCCGGACGGCCGGCGGGTCCATTGGATTTTCCACCAACGCCCGATGCGCACTCCACCAAAAGTGCGCACCTTGGCACCCTTGGTGCCTCATCCGTCGGATCCTTCCGGTGGATCTCCTCATCAGCTTGATCGTCATCGGAGTCCTCCGCATTGGCTGCCACCGCTGGTGCACCGTCACTCTCTGATGCCACATCCTCAACTTCATTGTCCGCCAGCTCCTTCTTGTAGTCAAGAAGCTAGAACCACTCTCTCGTCTTCGGAGAGTCCACCACGCCCACGTTGTTGCTACTGATGTAGGTTTGCTTCTCGTAAAACTTGACATCTTGGCTGCAGAGTACCTCCTCCTTGCGCATTTCATAGAGCCGGTACGCCTTATGTGCGCTCTCATAGCCAAGGAAGAGATACAACTTTGCCCATGGCTCCAGCTTGCTATCACGCCTCTACACAACCTGCACCATCATGGGCACTTTACACCCGAACACTTTCAGGTGTGCCACACTTGGCTTACGCCTGCTCCAAACCTCCTGCGGTGTCTTCCAACCGCTCTTCTCCTTCAGCACCGCTATAGGAGTGAGTTTGATGGTGTAGCTCGCCATCCATATAGCTTCTACCCAGAAGCTTTACAGTAATTCCGCACCCACCAACATGGTCAGTACCATGTTCAGCAACGTCTGGTTCGATCACTCCACCACGCCATTTAAATGAGGTGAATGCGGTGTAGTTTGTTGCCATTTTATGACCTGCTGCTTCAGCCACCCGCTACAGCTCACGTACTTTCCGCCATTATTGGTGCGTAGCGCTCTGACCTTCCAGTTAGTCCGCCTCTCCACCGCGATGACATACACCTTCAGCCGGTCTAGGACCTGGCCTTTCCGCTTCATGAAGTATAGGTAGAGTTTTATGCTGTTTTCATCAGTGAAGGTGACGAAGTAACGCGTATCGCTCTTTGAAACTGTCTTGAATGGTGCACACACGTCGTTGTACACGACCTCCAGCAGGTTTAAGGCGCGATTCCCATTCTCATTGAACGGTTTGCGTCGTGCCTTGCCCAAAATGCAAGGCTTGTACTTTTTGTGCTTTGCTGCATTTGTTACCTCTTCCGCTCTGTCGATGATGAGGCCACGTACCAGCTCACGCATCGCCATTTCCTTCACAGCTACAGGTGAGGAATGCCTCAGTCATCGGTGCCAGAGCTCCCGATCAGCTCCCCCTCTTTTGGCCAGGTTGACAGTGCATTCCTACGAGTCTGCCGAGTCTGTGGCCGTGGGAATAACCTTGGTATCCATGATGTAGAGGCCTCCATTGTGCTTAGCCTCTAGCACGGGCTCACCACCGCCGTCCTTTTGCACGACTACCCCTCTTCTCCTGAAGAGCACCTTGTACCCCTTGTCAGTCAAGCGGCTGACACTTAGAATGTCAGCAAAGCCGGGTACGTGCTACACTTCTTTCATGACACACTGCACCGGCTTCCCACCAACCACCACCCCTACTTCCACGTCTCCTTGGCTAGCCGCCGGCTAGACCTTGTCATTCGCGACCACCATGGACTTGTTGGGATTGATGTAGTTGATCAACCCAACCCTCTTGACCTTGGTGTGCTCCTTGGCCTGGGTGTCAAGGCATTGCCGGTTGGCTTTCTTGATATAGTGGTTTTGAGTGCCATTGAGAAGCGCCTTCTTGTCTTTGGCGTGCTTGCCACCGGCCTTTGTCTCCTCAGTGCACTCACATGCCCAGGATTCCTCCTTGCCAAAATTACAGCACGCACCCTTCTTGACGCCTTTCTTGCCGCCGCCATGTCCGCCACCTCCTTTGGCCCCACTTTTGCTACCACGCGTTTTGGTGACGAGGGCCGATGAGGAAGACGAGGACTTCTCGCAGCTCCGCCACTGCACCTCGTTGCAGATGTACTCAACGACTGCACCATAGGTGAGCTTGTCCTCTGCCCATCCTCCCAAGAATGTGATGAGAGGGCTCCAACTCTCAGGAAGGGTCATGAGGAGGGCCATCGCCTGCAGCTACATGTCGATCTTCCATCCCACGTCATTACATGGTGAGGCAAGCGACTCGATCTGCTGCATGGCAGAGATGACATCATCTCCCTCCTTGATTCTCAATGTTAGGAGTTGCTTCATTGCAAATATTTTATTCGCCAGCAACTTGGATTGATGGATAACAGGTTTGCCAAGCCTCGGTTGCCAGCTTGCAGCCCTAGAAGTAGCCCTCCCTGTGACTTGGCCGTTCCGGACACCAGCAGGATGAGCGCCTCCGTGTTATTCTTTGCAAAGGCCTCCTTCTGCACTTCCGTTGCCGTCACTTTGTCGAGGACTTCCGTTCCCTTCATGACCTCCAGCAGTCCCTTATGCGCGAGGTACATCTCAAAGTGCCACCTCCATAGCCCGTAGTCAAGGCCACCTGCATACTTGTGGATGGACTGTGTCTCCTTCTGCACCATTTGTGCAGGTTTTTGCTCTGGGACCTCAGAGCTTGACGACGATGTTGTCCCCGATGACGATCCTATTTGTTGCGAAAGCCGTGAGCGTTTTTCAGACTGGTCAGGACCGTGGGCCCATAACCCTTTTTCAGAAACTGGGGTGCATTTCCAACGTGGCCTCACTGGTCTTTTTCATTCATGGTTTCTTTTGTGCGAGTTCTGAGTCTAAGCGTGAGCTTTCTGGTTGCCTCCCATTATGTTTCTGGGAGTGGAAGACAGTTTTGAGACAGTCACTTTTGCAAAGGGAATAACACAATTCTGCATTATTTTTTTTAACATAGACATGATCTAAACATCTGTACGGCTAGTCATGAGCTCTCAAATGCACCAAACCTTGTGCAACTCCAATCATTGTAGCTCCCGCTACGTCAGCCGAAGCGCAGCACCCCAAACCAGCCGCTCAGTCAGCGGCACGCACCATGTCGCCTGCCGATGTGCCCTCACACATCAAGGATGCATCAAAACGCCATTCTAGAGCTGCAGATGTCGCTAC
>SZWC01000375.1:129374-140572 GCA_023375785.1 Penium margaritaceum
GTCGCCTGCCGATGTGCCCTCACACATCAAGGATGCATCAAAACGCCATTCTAGAGCTGCAGATGTCGCTACACATAGTGGCGGTGCCCCTCGTGCCTTTGGGGTTTGTTTTGACGAGTTAATCATTGTGTTATGTGATGGGGATTGATGTGGTCTGAAACCTGTTCGCGGACCTGTAGTCAGAATTCTCTCCCCAAGTAACAAACTGTACTACTGAGTTTCGGACTCCGAGCCTGGATTTTGGCTCAATCCCTCAGTAAAAAAACTACACTACTGAAATCTGGCGAATCATCCTTAAGACGCCTCGGCAGTCCTTCCGGAGCAAAATCCCTAGATGGAATTTTGTTACTCGTTCCGGTCAATTATTCACCGGCAGTTGAACCGGGGCCATCTCCCAATGTCACCATGCACACCCTAACTTTGGAATCCCATATCTCCCTTGTTACTAGTCCGATTCCGGTGAAACAAATTCCACCGGATTCCACAACTCGTCAATGTTTAGGAGAAATCCTCCATTTCAGTATCCAAGCAATCCTCAAGTACACCAGATCCAGAAGAAATAAAATTCCTCTCTCTGGCAGCTCGTCGGTGCCTCTCGGCACCACACTTGGGCATGCAGAGGGACAAGTCTTCACCGGTATGTACATGAGAGCGACAAAGGGACCACGTTGGTTGCCTTGTATGTTGATGACCTCATTCTATGCCCTTCTTCAACGTGAGTGCTAGACGATCTCAAGGGGCAACTAAGTAGAAAATTTTAGATGAAGGACATGGGTCCTCTTGACTTGTACCTTGGAATCGCCATCAAGCATGACAGAGCAGCAGGTACTATCAGCCTGAACAAAAACAAATTCATTGACTCCATCCTCAAACTATACAACATGGAAGAATTAAGCCTGCCAGTACACCCATGAGCTCAGAGTGCAAGCTGTCTTCCTCCATGTCCCCATCCAACGAAGCGGAGAAAACTGACATACTGGACATCCCATATCAGTCTGCAGTCGGCAGTCTGATGTATACCATGGTCTCCACCCGACCATATATAACCCATGCTGTTGAGCAGGTGAGCCGGTTTGTGACCAATCCTGGCCCAGTTCACTGGCAGGCTGTGAAGCGCAACATGCGCTACCTTCAGGGGACGCGGCACGTGGGGCTCTAGTTTGGAGGCGTTGCTGAATCTGCATCACTCCGTCTCATGTGCTGCACCGATGCTGATTGGGGAGGAAATATCGATGACATAAAATCTACCTCTGACTTCATGTGTATGTTGAAGAGAGGTGCAGTCAGTTGGGCAAGTTGCAAGCAGGAACGTGTCTCTCTGTCAACAGCTGAAGTTGAGTACATTGCATTGGTTGAGATGTGTAAAGAGATGCAGTGGCTATGAAGCTTGCTATCTGAGATGAAGGCACCACAAGCAACCGCAACGGTCATCAAGATAGACAAAATAAGCGCAATTGACATGTCCAAGAACCACGTCGTGTCCAGGCACACAAAGCACATCGAGATCCGCTAACACCATGCTCGAGACTTGGTCCATAAGGAGACAGTCGAGCCTCAGTATGTCAGTACCAAGCTGAGCCAGGCTGGCATGCTTACAAAGAAACTGGACAAGGATCTCAACCAGGCGGGGAGGCAATGTATTGGTATGGTCAACGTATGTGATGAAGAATGATGATGCTCACTGACGCAAGGTGTAAGGGAGGGATTTGCTGAATTTTTTTTCCCCTTTTTCAATGTTGTAGGATGGATCAGGAATGCTCTGCCCCTTGTGGTGGTATGACCCCTGGATCCGTTGTGGTATGACTCAACTATGCTCTGTGTCATGTGAGATATGACCTGTGTATACACCATGTGGGTGAGTGGTTAACTTAGCCATTTTGTTGATTTGGCCAAGTGAGAGGTCATGTCTTCGATCATGACCCCTTGCACATCTTGTTTCTTATGGAAGCTTCCAAGAAAGAAAGTCTATAGCTTCTTGGAAGCTAAATGGTTGGTCTGTCACCTTGACACTAGGATGCTGATGTGTCAAGCCCAGAGCGCAAGTTTATTTGGCGATGTGGCTGGATCAGGCCACTCCCCAGGAATGTGCTTTTGAGTTATAGGACTGGACAGACAGCTATATAGGGACTTGTCTTGTATGCTGATCAATTTACCCTTGCTTGATGCTCTCTTGCACATTAATGACTTGAGTGCTTCTTGAGATGTAATGCTTAGGCGTTAGTACTCTTGAAGGTGAAGTGCATACCTGATTAAGTCTGGGGTGCATGACACATATCAACAAAGGAAGAAGGTGTAAAAACCTTCATGAGCTTTTTTGGTTTTGCAACTTCTCTGCCAGAGGTGGTTAGCTCAGTAGCTAACACGGCTCCCTGGAAGTGTGATGTTTACGGGCGCACTGAGCCCATTTGATGTGTTGCCGTTTTTGTTACAGATCAGAAACTTGAGTCATTCTGTAACATGTAGAGCTATGGTTGAGAATTCTTGGTCGCACGTGAGTTGCCATAGGACTTTCTGTTCTGCACTTGCTGCTGCATTGAGTGTCTCTGTGGGTGGATCCGAGACCACACCCCATAGCCCTTTGTTCAATAGGACCAACTTGATGTTGAATGCAAATTTGTGGTAATCCTCTCCATCAACGGGCTGAAATTTAAAGTGTTCTCCATTGAATGACGCCATGTCATCGTCTTTTCACGTGGTGCTGCTCAGAGCGGCAACCTCGTGACTTTTCAGAGCTTCTCTGTGAGTCGTAGAGTCCTTCAAAAACATCAGATCGACCTGTTTTTAGCACCCTGATCTGATACCACGTGCTAGAAATTAGAATCCGCAGGGTCTTGAATGCTTGACAGGTCAGTTGAGTCTGCTTCTGCTCCTATGTGTGAGAGTCCTGACTTGACACCACGTCACACATGAGTCATAGGCACTTGCACCGCAAGCCTGATTTGCTGGAACAATAGAGGAAATTCCAGACGAATGAATGGTGAAATAATCACTCCATTGCATTGAGAAATGACAAAGTTCTGGAAGATCTACTAAATACACTAGCAACACTCTAATCCTAAACAAAGTACAAGTGCAGGTAGTCTGGTTCCTCTTGTCTTGCTTGGAGTGTCTGCTCTGGACAGAGTAAGGATCGACACCTTGGTCTGTGAGTGACCGGTCAGCTTAGTGTCGCTCCTTTCACAGTTGCCACATTGGCACTTCTTGCGGTCCTCTCTCTTCACTTTTCCACAGCAACCTCTTCCGTGTACATGTGCGTAGATCCCCAGAATGTATGCATTTGCTCCGCAACTACTTCATCAGAACACAGGTACCATGGACAGGGGAGGCACGGGATTACCCTCTCTCCTGACCCTCCAAATCGAGCATAGGATGAAGTAGGAGAGTAGAAGAGGCAGAGGGTCAGGGGAGAGAGTGGCGACCTCTCCCCTGGCCCTCTTGCACTTTTTCTCTCTGTCATAGGAGTTTGGACACAAACTATGCCAGATTCCATCATTTTTCAGGGATGTCTAAACCCTCATCTCTCTTGGTGAGTTTTATGGATACGATCGTCTGATGGTAACTGAAATTACCAACTGGCTTTGATTCCCCCTAGGATGAATACACAGGTAAAATGGTTATGAAGCATTGATTATCCATGTGACAAAGGAAATTAGGTGTCAACATTGAAGGTGTGATTTTTTATTAAAAAAATAGGATACCAACCACAGGAGCCCTAGACCCAGATGTGTTTCCCTGTGAATTCATGGAGAGGGTCGGAGATGGCGGCAATGAGAGCGGAGCGGGTCGGGTGAGTTTTTGTGCTCCGGACACTAGCACAGGCAAAATGGTGGGGGAATGGAAGATGAAAATACACCATGCAAAAGCATGTGGAACACGCTCCACAAAGAATTTTTGCCTTGTGATTCCAGTGGGCAGGGACCAGAAAATGAAAGTCGGAGCAAGTGACAGGTGATACCAACATGGGATGGGAGGTGGTGAGTGGATAGGCACAAAGGTTGTAGCAGTTAAAATGATAAGCTGTAAATTGTGTTGCGGAGGGATAACGAAGCCGTAGACCCGGCTGCGTTTCCCGAAGAAAATACGGAGTGGATCGGAGGTGGCAGCGATGAGAGCATGAAGGGTCTGGTGATTGTTTTGGGCTCTGGACGCAGGCATGGGAAAACTGGTGGGAGGATGGCAGGGGCAAAGGCACCTGAAGAAGCACGTGGAACATGCTCTGCAATGCAGTTTACAGCTTGAGTTTCCAATGGGTAGGGAACATGAAACAAAAATTGAAGCAGGTGACGAAGTGGTGCCATTGCAAAACTAGAGGTGGTTAGGGGATTGGCATGGGGGCTGTAGTGGTCAGAAAGAGGAGCAATAATTTGCAATGTGGAGGGGAAT
Organism: Penium margaritaceum; assembly: GCA_023375785.1. Lineage (NCBI taxonomy): Eukaryota > Viridiplantae > Streptophyta > Zygnematophyceae > Desmidiales > Peniaceae > Penium > Penium margaritaceum. Next base: position 133,758 of record SZWC01000375.1, read on the forward strand.
GGGAGCCCTAGACACGGCTGCATTTATTTGATAAATTACAAAGAGGGTGAGAGGTGGTGGTGACGGAGAGGGGCGGGTCGGGTGTGTAGAAGTTAGAGTTCCTTCCAAGACCTTTGAAGTGCTGTGAGACTCAAAAACCACCTTCCATACACACTGAAGAGAAAGTCACACACGGCACTGACACTTATGCCTGATTTTACACACTGCACGGTGATTTTACAAAGACATCACAAACTGTGCACTAATATACGACTCGTCTCTTGCCAATTCCAACGATAGGCTGTGTGCCCCAAATAGTTGACTATCGATGAAGCAATATACAAATGAAGTTACTACCTATTTATGCTAGTCTAGAGATAGGAAATACAAAGTAGCGAGGTGCTTCATCGAGCCTCAGACTGTCCGGGACTCCGGTGTCTGATCTTCGGCAGTCACGGCCGTACCGGACGACGGTCTCGAGCAACCAAGGTTGGCAGACGCCCAGTGCCCTTGATACTCGTCAACGCGAGAGGAGCCAGTGCTCGCACTCTCGGTCGATCGACTGCTGTACTCAGGCTGTCGTTCTCTCCGTGATCGCTCGCCGTCGGTCTGCTTCTTTATAAAACTGTTCTCTTGATCGCTTGGTCCTCAGCATCCATCCTGCTGTCCCGCAACTGCCATGTCAGCATAGGAGATCAAGAGGAGCCGGTCCTCGCACTCTTGGTCCTTGCATCCAGAGCCATTTCATTAACTTCCTCGAATCATGCCAGAATATAAGGAGTTCATGTCCACGTCACCATTAGGACGAGTAGAGCAGAGTAGTTAGGGCGTTCACTGAGGGGATTGGCAAAGGAGCTATGGTGGATTGGCAAACGAGCTATGGTGGTTGGAATCAGGAGCTGAAAATCACGTTGTGGCAAAATAGGGGAGCCCTAGAAACAGCTGCGTTGCCCTGAGAAAATATGGAGAGGGTGGAAGGTGGTGGCGACGGAAGCGAGGTGGTTCTGGTGAGTTTTTGGGCTCCAGATGCAAGCACAGGAAAAACCGGTTGGGAGAGTATAAAGGCAAATGCACCACACAGAAGCACGCAGAACACAATCTGTGGCGCAGTTTACGGCTTGCAATTGCAGTGGGTAGGGACCAGGAAACAAAAATGGGATCAGGTGACGAGGTGATACCTCCATGAAACGGGAGGTGAAGAGGGGATTGTCATTGGGGTTGTGGTGGTCCGAATGAGGAGCTGTAAATTGTATTGTGGAGGGAAGGGGAGCCCTAGACACGGCCACATTTTCCTGAGAAAGTATGGAGAGTGTAGGAGATGGCGGCGATGGGAGTAGGGTGGGCCGGGTGAGTTTTTGGGCATCGGATGCAGGCAGAGGCAAACCGGTGGGGGGATGGCAAAGGCAAATGCACTGTGAAGAATCATACAAAACAGGCTTTGTGACACAGTTTACAGCTTACAATTTCAGTGGGAAGGGACTAGGAAACGAGCATTGGAGCACGTAATGAGTTGATACCATCACGGGAAGGTAGGTGGAGAGGGGATTGGTACAAGGGTTGTGGTGGTCAGAACTAGGAGCCATAGATTTTGTTGTGGAGGTGTAGGGGAAACCTAGACACAGCTGTCTTTCTGTGAGAAATTATGGAGAAGGTCGGAGGTGGCAGTGATTGGGGCGGGGCGGATCTGGTGAACTTTTGGTCTCTGCAGGCAGGTACGGGAAAACTGGTGGGGAGATTGCAGAGGCAAATGCACCGTCCAGAAGCACATGTAAAAGGCTCCGTGAAGAAGTTTACTTCTTGCGATTCCAATGGACCAGGAAATGAAAATGGGAGCAGATGAGGTCATTTTATTGCAAGACGGGAGGTGGTGAGGGGATTGGCATGGAGGCTGTGGTGGTCGGAATGAGGAGTCGTAAATTGTTTTGTGAAGGGGTAGGGAAGCCCTAGAAACTGCTGTGTTTTCCAAAAAATATATGGGGAGGGCCCGAGGCGGCAGTGATGGGAGCAGGGAAAATCGGGTGGGTTTTTGGGGTCCGGATGCAGGAACGGGAAAACCAATGGTGGGATGGCAGAGGAAAACACACTGTGCAGAAGCACATGGAATACGATCTGCACTGCAGTTAACGGCTCCTGATTCCAATCAGTAGGGACCACGAAAAAAAAATCGGAGCAGGTGACAAAGTGATATTGTCGCGGGACGGGAGGTGGTGAGGGGATTGGCACAGCAGCTGTGGTAGTCGGAGTGAGGAGCCCTGAATTGTGTTACAAAAGGATAGGCAACCCTTAGACATGGTTGAGTTTCTCTGGGAAAATAAGCACCAGCCTGCACCCACCCAGCCACCCAGCCAGCCAGCCAGCCAGGCAGCCAGCCAACCAGCCAGGCAGCCACACAACCAGCCACCAGGCAAGCCAACTGACCAGACATCCTCCCAGCCAACTAGCCAGCCATCCCTTCAGCCAGCCAGCAATCCAGCCAGCCAGCCAGCTAGCCATCCAGCCAGCCAGCCAGCTAGCCAGCCAGTAAACTAGCCTGCCAACCAGCCAACCAGCCAGCCAGCCAGCCAACCTTGCACTGCTTGGAGAAAATGCATTGAATTTCTGGGACAGAATGCATTATATTTCTAGGCTGGGGCTGAAATGGTCTGCAAGCGGCAAGTGCATAGCTTTGAAAAAATGCATTGCAGGGAGCTAGGCTAGGTTTTGAAGTCCAGGCGAGCATCAAGTGCACTGATTTCATAAAATGCATTTTGATTAAATGCAATGCATCAAACACATTGCATTTCTGGGAAAAAATGCATCGCATTGCTGAGGAAAAATTCATCAAATTGCAAGGATAGGTTTCTAGAGGCTAGGAGTGAAGTACATTTATTTCACAAAATGCATTGCATTGCAATGCTTCTCTCTTCCTGCTCGTCCCTCCCTGCTCCTACTCCTGTTTTTTTTTTTCCCTAGTGTAATCATGCTCCTTGCCCCCTGCTTCTACTTCCTACCTGCCCTTAGTGCTCCTTCCTTCCCCCTCCCCTCCTTCCTTCTTATAATTCTCCCTACTCCCTCCCCTAATCTCCTGATACTTCTCCTTTCTACTGCTCCTGCCACAGCCTCCTGATCTACCTCCACCCTGCACCTGCTCCTGCTCCCTGCTACTGCTGATCCTGCTGGTGCTGCACCATGCACCCTATTCCTGCATCCTGCTGAAACTAATTCTTCCCCTGAACTCTATCCATCCACACAGCCAGACACCAGGCAAGGAAACCAACCTGACCCAGCCTTCACCCACCCTGCCAGCCATCCAGCAATTCACCCAGCCAGCCAGCCAGTCAGCCACACAACCAGCCACCAGGCAAGCCAACTAACCAGAAACCCCCCAGCCAACTAGCCAGCCATCCCTTCAGCCAGCCAGCAATTCAGCCAGCCAGCCAGCCAGCCATCCAGCCAGCCAGCCAGCAAGCCAGCCAGTCGAACAGCCAGCCAACCCTTCTGCCAGCCAGCCAGCCAGCCAGCCCTGCACTGCTGGGTGAAAATGCATCGAATTTCTCCGGAAAAATGCATTGGATTTCTAGGCTAGGCTTTAAAGGCTAGGCGTGAATTGCATTGATTTCACAGAATTCATTGCATTGCAATGCTTCTCTCTTCCTGCTCGTCCCTCCATCCCCATACTCCTGCTTTTGTTCCCTAATGTACTCATGCTCCTTTCCCCTTCTTCCAATTCCTACGTGCCCTTGGCCTTCCACCTGTCCTCCTTCCTTCTTCTACCGCTCCCACCTCTCCTCCTTCCTTCTTCTACCGCTCCCTTCTTCCGCCTCCATTCTTCTGCTCCTTCTCCCATCTACTTCTGCCCCAGTTTCTGGCCCTACTTACACCGTGAACCCACACCTTCTCCCTGCTTGTTGCTCCCTGCTACTGCTGATCCTTCTAGTGCTGCACCCTGCACCCTACTCCTACACCCTGCTGCAACTAATCGTGCCCCTGAACTCTATCCAGCCACACAGCCAGCCACCAGGCAAGCCGCCCAACCTAACCCAGCCTTAAGCCACCCTGCCAGCCAGCCAGCCAGCCAGCCAGCCAGCCAGCCAGCCAGCCAGCCAGCCAGCCACCCAACCAGCCAGCCAGCCAGCCAGCCAGTCACCCAGCCATCTAACCAGCCAACCAGCCAGCGAGCAATCCAGGCAGCCACAATACCAGCCACCAGGCAAGCCAACTAACCATAAACCCTCCCAGCCAACTGCCCAGACATCCCTTCAGCCAGCCAGAAATCCAGCCAGCCAGCCAGCCAACCCTTCAGAAAGCCAGCCAGCCAGCCAGCCCTGCACTTCTGTGAGGAAATGTATTGCATTGCTGGGACAAAATGCATTGCATTGCTGGGATTGATTGATTGAATTGCTAGGCCAGGCTTTAATGGCTAGGTGTGAAGTTCATTGCTTTCACAAAATGCATTGCATTGCAATGCTTCTCTCTTCCTGCTTGTCCCTCCATTCTCCTACTACTTTTTTTATCACTAGTGTACTCATGCTCCTTGCCCCCTGCTTCTAATTCCTACCTGCCCTTGGTGTTCCCTCCTTCCCCTTCCCCTCCTTCCTTTTTCTACTTCTCCCTAATCCCTCCTCCATTCTCCTGCTCCTTCTCCCATCTACTGCTACTGCCCCAGTTTCCTGCTCTCCCTACACCTTGCTCTCGCTCCTGCTCCCTGCTTGTTGCTCTCTGCTAATGCTGATCCTGCTGGTGCTGCACCCTGCACCCTACTCCTACACCCTGCTACAACTTCTCTTGCCCTTGAACTCTATCTAGCCACACAGCCAGACACCAGGCAAGACAGCCAACCTGCCCCAGCCTTCTCCCACCCTGCCAGCCACCCAGCCAGGCACCCAGCCAGCCAGCCAGCCAGCCAGCCAGCCAGTCAGCCAGCCAGCCAGCCAGCCAGCCAGCCAAAAAACCAGCCACCAGGCATGCCAATTTACCAGAAACCCAGCCTTCAATCACCCAGCCAGCCTAGCAGCCAACCAGCCAGTCAGCCAGCCAGGCACCCAGCCAGCCAGCCAACCACACAGTCATACACACAGGAATCCATCCACCCTGCTAACCAGCCTGATTTGTAGCCAGCTAGCCAGCCATCCACCCCTCCTGCTACCTAGCAATCCATCCAGCCAGCCAGCCAGCCAGCCAGCCAGCCACCCAGCCAGCCAGCCAACCACACAGTCATACACACAGGAATCCATCCACCCTGCTAACCAGCCTGATTTGTAGCCAGCTAGCCAGCCATCCACCCCTCCTGCTACCTAGCAATCCATCCAGCCAGCCAGCCAGCCAGCCAACTAGGCAGAAAAAATCTTAGCCAGCCAGCCAGCCAGCCAGCCAGCCAACCAGCCAGTCAGCCAGCTGGCCTCCCAGCCAACCACCCAGCCAGCCACCCAGCCAGCCACCCAGCCATCCATCCACCATGCCAACCAGCCTGCTTTCCAGCGAGCCAGCCAGCCATCCATCCACCAAGCCTGCCACCCAGCCATCCACACAGCCATCCACCCAGCCAGCAAGACAGCCAGGCATCCAGCCAGCCCACCCTTCAGCCAGAGAGCCAGCCAGCCAGCCAGCCAGCCAGCCAAACCTTCAGCCATTCAGCCAGCTCGCCAGCCAGCCAACCTGCACCCTGAATTGCACCTTAATCCTACACCCTACTGCAAATACTCGTAACCCTGAACTCTAATCCTGCTCCTACTCCTAGTGTTGCTCCATCCCTTCCTGGTCCCTGCTCCTTCTCCATGCTCCTGCTCCTTGACCGTTGCTTCTACCCCATACTTTCTACTGATCTTCTCTCTTTCTTTCATCCTTCACACACATACAATGGAGGACGCCCTGTTTTGGGTGTATTTGCAGTGTATGGAATTTTCAAAAACTTGGTTCCTTGCCTCTGGTGAAGTGTTTAAGGTGAACACTTAGCACGGCAACAATAATAATGGCTTCAAACTCCAGTGTTCACGGACATAATGTTGATGACTGGAATGAGGATTCTTTGGAAATTTGGACACCAAGAAAATTAGCTGAGGAAAGTTCCAAAGCAGCCACTGTGGCTGTTTCCAAAGCAGTGGATCATTCTCAGGTTGTTAAAGCTGCAGCACATGCCAATTTTGTTTCTGGTGGTAGTAATCTTGTGATGTGTGGTGCATCAATTGCTTCTGAATCTACATTCGATAAAGTTACTGCTTTTTTTGCAACCACGTTGTGGTGGTGAGCCTTCTACAAAGCCCAGTCTTCAGGTGTTTGGTGACAAGGAGAAGAAGTTGAAGAATAAAAGACTCTTGAAGGTGCCATGTGAGCTTTGGAAGTATCCTCCCAGCAGTTAAACTGTAGTGGAAAAGACCTGTTTGGTAGACGTGGAAGAAATTTCTATGGTGAAATATCGTAGAGGAGATTGTGGTGTTAGTGTGCACTCAAGTGATGGCGAGAATGATGTGTAAACATTCGTGATAGAACTTGGAAAAACTCATTCTATACAAAGCCTTCATGTCCCTTATGCCACAATGTTTTTGCTCAGCGTTTATCATCCACTTTTTTACATTTTGTCCTCAACATGGGCCTATATCTTTTCTCCTACCTCTGAACCTTGTCTCTGGTTGTGACATTGCTTTCTGTTCCAATGTCGTGCTTGTGCCATGCCCCTTCTTATACCTTGCCCTTGTCATTGTTCCATGCTCCCTGCCCTTGCCTTTATGCATTGCACATGTTACAGATGGCTCCACCACGTAGGTCACAACAAACTTTAAACCCCACCCACAAGGCTGGCTTTGGTTTTCATCGCAACACAAGGCCCACTACTGCACAAAAGGAACAGATTGTCATCACGC
>SZWC01000375.1:158514-169522 GCA_023375785.1 Penium margaritaceum
TGGACTTGTGGGAAGTCAGGCCACATTGAAAGCAGGCCAAGAAGGTGAGGAAGTCACAGAGAAAACATGAGGTTTCGGGAAATGACAAAGGACAAGAGAGGACCAAAAACATCCAGTCCAGTTAGAAAACTCCAGGTTTACCGGTTGCCTATCTCAATGGCTCACATTGCCTAAATCATGGGTTCAGAAGATCGCATATATCGACCAGGTTGTAAGGACAAAAAACTGTCGATAATACTACAAGTGCAACCGAGGGGTTGTAAAACTTGCGGAACGGAACCAGCCGCACTGGATAGAGGAGCTCCTTACAATCTCTTTAGCAGTGACATAGTTGGGAAGCTATGATTTCAAACAGAACTGGGAGTGTTTGAAGGTAAACCAGTTGATGGAAGAATGTACATCCGATGACTTTGCAAACCACTCAGACTGCCAATTGGAGATCTGCACGATGCAACGGTCTGAAGGATTTTCCCAACGACTGACAACGAAATCATCACTGAGCGAGATTTCATGTACTGGCATAATTTGCATGTAGACTGGAGAAACAGTGTAGCCTAAATCTGCATTAGTGGTAAGCTGCCTCTAATTGAGCAGCCCATGGTGAATGGCGGTTACGGTAAGTAGCAAAGGAGGAAGCAACAGAGGAGTTCATAACAGTTGCAAAGCGATGCACGTAAATGATAGCGCTGGAAATGGCTAAGTGATACCTACGATGCAGAAAAAAAGCGTGGAAAGTCCACATGGGGAGAAGGGAAGTAGAAGAAATCACAATAGCAGACGGGACAACATTAGCCTCATCACCCTCGACACCTGAAATGTATGCAGCCATTCCTTAAGAGTTTGCATCTCTTTTAATGGATTTTGAAGTGATTTTCCCAAAAAAAAATCCCTGAGATCTACCTGTGCAATGCAACCTTTATCATCAGATAGACCTGAAACCAGGAAGACAGCCGGGCAGCAGACCGAAGGTCAAGGGGACCTATCAGATGAGGGAACACCAGCTGATCAAGCTAATAAACCACTAGACAAGATGCTCGGTCCGGGGTCCAGCTGGCCATCCATGTAACCCTGTACCACACTTGAAATTTGCATGAAAAATAAAACCAGCAAGATTTGGATGTGTGTGGGTTACAAGGTGGTTAACAACATCACCACCGAGGACTGCTACCCCCTTCCACAAGTACATGAAATTTTTGACCAACGCCAAGAGGCAAGAATTGGCTTATGTAGCAACAATTTTCAGATCAACAGCTCTGGTAATGACATTGAGATGGCAGCCCTCTACACCAAGTAAGTTCACTCTACTTTCATGAGTATGCTGTTCAAATTCACAAACATCAGCGCAACAAAAATGGCAGCCATGACCAACATCTTTTGACCATACCTTGATGATTTTTTTGTCTTATATCTTGAAAGTTGTTTTTTTTGTTCAGCCGTACTCCCGAGGAGCACAATAAACATCTCTTAAAATTTTTACAATTTTTAGAAATAGAAAAGTTCTACAATTAATATCTAAGTGCAACTTCGTCCACTGTTCCATCAAGTTTTTTCTTTAAATCATCAGTGGCAGACAGATAAACATGGATGCAAAGAGAATGGAGGCAATCGCTGATTGGTAGACGCCGGCCAAATTTAAGGCAGTCCAATAATTTTGTGTATTTTGTAACTTCTTACTTTGATTAGCAAAGGTCTAAGCTCAGGTGTCAGCCCGAGCATGAATATCACTCTCAAACATATGAAATAGAGTTTTAAAGGTAGCAAACAAGAAGTGTTAAACTCTTTCAGTGGACTACATCATGGCCACAGCCATGTTGAATGGAACAATCCGTGCTATTTTTCTCAAAGACAATGATGGTGGATAACAACTAGTCATTTCTATGTCAATAAAGCTACAAAAGCCAGAGGTGAATTCTGTAGAGCACACAAAGGAAATAGTCGCAGTCTTGCACACGTTCAAGGCGTGGCGGTGCTACTGAGAATTCAAAAAATATCTTGTCCGCACTGACCACCACAAATTTAAATATCCCAATGCTGATACCAACTCAAGCCCTTGACAAAGTCAATGAATGGAGAACCCCGATCTGAAATTAAACTATAAAATTGAGTACCTGCCTGAAAAACGCAACGGTTTCTCCCAGGCGGTGACCCTACTTGATGGACAACATAAACATTTTGCTCATTACCAGACCTTTATCTTGTGATATTTTCTGCAAATGGTTACGAGGAATTTGGTGAGTACGACAAGACCAAGTTCTGGCTCCAAACCCCATATTGGTGTGGTAGGTTCACTTTCCAAGTCGTTGTACCATTGAATGAGGAGCTATGAAGGATTCTATTAGAGGAGTGCCACCGCACCGGTCCAAGTGGAAACTTCCACAAGGACAAGATGCTCAAGAAGCTGATGAAGCACTATTAGAAGGATCACATGCAAACTGACGTGGCAGCATTTTTCAAATCATGTGCCACCTATTAGCGCACGAGGCCACCATGATTGCTCCAACCGCTCCTCGTTCCAATGGAGCCATGAGTCGACATCAAGATTGACTCAGTAAGAGGAATTCCCGCCATTCTGGAGGGATGTAAATTCATCCTTTCAGTGGTGGAATTTATGCCCAATCCCTCCAAATCAATACACTCGATAATGTGTGTATGAGAGAAAAACCTATGGTGAGGATCCTTCCACGAAAGAAACCCAGAAAATGGACAATGTTCCTAGGAAGTTTCTTGTTAGAGTCAAGTTCATACATAATCATGTCTACATGAATACCTCAATTTCCATGATGTTTCTTCACGACAGGGTTCACTGAAAATATCACAAAAAATAGTTTTATGTGAATAATATCTTAAAACTACTTAATAATATCCTTCCTTCAAAGGAGATTTACATTGTGCACATTTTACATTTTATCCCAATAATAGTATTGAATCCGTACCTACATTGTACTTAATTCCGCACAGGCGTAATTTTGAAGGCTAACGTGTGTACGGGATAGTCTGACACTCAATGGGCTGATTAAATCTCAATATTCCGTCTGCCGACTGTCGATTGTGTCATCAACGTGGTTTTACTCAAGCCTGCCCTCCCCCTCCCCCCTCTCGAAAGTGTAGTAGGGTGGTATTGGACAGTGTATGTTGAGAAACCTTATTTTTTAAATTAATGCATTCAGAGGGAGGCACAGATATTCTGATACAAAAGTCCACGAAGTTTTTGTTTCCCCAATGCGCTTTGTGATACAGTCCCCAAATAATATCGGGGATTTTGTGGGGCTGGGGGGGGGGGGGGGGGGGGGGGGGGCAGTTTGGGTTCCATTGTGGTGGGGTCGAACTACAGTGAATTGTATGAGTACAACCTTATAATTGGTTCCATAGACAAATCGAGAGACATCGGATGCTTGGAATAGACGGCTTACGAGTGCTGAATGTAGATATACACTAGTCTGCTTTTGTCTTTTTTCTGTCTATCAGATACACTCCTAGCTACACTCTGTGATATACTCGTCCACTCTGGGGGAGGAGGGGGGGGAAGGGTCCTTGTATCCAGATCCCCCCTCTGAGCAGCTGAAAGTATATTCGGGTGGTGTGCTGGAGAGTATAGCTGGGGGAGCCTTCTTTTCTTAACTAATGTATTTGGAGGGAGGTGCGGACCTGCCATTACACTAGTCCGAAGAAACTTCATTCCCCCAACGCACTCCCCAATACACTTCTCCAATACACTAGGGGGTTTTGTGGATGGGGGTCCAGTTGGGGTCCCATTGTGGCGGGATTGAAGTACAGTGAACTGTTTGTGTACAGCCTTATATCTGGTTACGTAGACAAAGCAAGAGACATCGGATGGTTGAAATTGACGGCTTACGAGTACTTAATGTAGATGTGCATAATTCGTCTTTTTTTTTTGGTCTACCAAATACACTCCCAGATACACTCATGCAATACACTCGTCCAATTCGGGGGGGGGGGGGGGGGGGGGAGAGGGAGGTCCTTGTATCCAAATCCCCCCCCCCCCCCCAGCAGTTGAAATTGTCTTGGGATGGTGTATTGGAGAGTGTATCTGGGGGAGCCTTCTGTTCTAACTAGTGTATTTGGAGGGAGGTGCAGACCTGCCGTTACATAAGTCCGAAAAAACTTTGTTCCCCCAATACACTTCCCAATGCACTTCCCCAATACACTGAAGGGTTTTGCAGGGAGGAGGGGATTCCAGTTGGGATCCCGCTGTGGCAGGGTTAAATTACAATAAACTGTTTGTGTACAGCTTTATAGCTGGGTACATAGACAAAGTGAGAGACGTCGGATACTTGAAATCAAGGAATTATGAGTACTTATTGTAGATGTACACTAGCCTAACATTTTTCTGTCTACCAGATACACTCCCATTTGCATTCCTGCAATACACTCATTCACTTCAGGGGGGGAGGGGGGGGGTCCTTGTATCCAGATTCTCCCCTCCCAGCAGTCGGAAGTATATTGGGGTGGTGTATTAAAGAGTAGCTGGGGGAGCCTTCTTTTTTCAAGTAGTGTATTTGGAGGAGGTGCGGACCTGCCATCACACTAGTCCGAAGAAACTTTGATCCCCCAATACACTCTCCAATACACTTCCCCAATACACTTGGGGGTTTTGCGGCAAGGGAGGGGGGGGGGGGGGTGTCCAGTTGGGATCCCGTTGCGGGGAAATCGAAGTACACTGAACTGAGTACACAAACAAACTGAGAGACGTCAGATGCTTAAAACCAACGGCTTATGAGTAATTAGTGTAGATGTACACATATCTGTTTTTTTTCTGTCTACCAGATACAACCTTAGCTACACTCCTGCAATAAACTCATCCACTTCAAGGAGGGAGGAGGGTCCTTGTATCCAGATCCCCCCCCCCCCTCAGCATTTAATGGTATGTTGGAGTGCTGTATTGGAGAGTACATCTGGGGGAGCCTTCCTTTTAAACTAGTATATTTGGAGGGAGGTGCGGACATGCTGTTACACAAGTCCGAAAAAACCTCGTCCGCCCAATACACTCCCCAATACACTAGGTGGCTTTGCAGAGGGGGTGGAATCTACTTGGGGTCCCATTGTGGCCAGGTCAAAGTACACTGAACTGATTGTGTACAGCCTTATAGCTGGTTATGTAGAAAAAGAAAGAGACGTCAGATGCTTGGAATCGACAGGTTACAAGTACTTAATGTAGATGTACACAAGTCTCTTATTTTCCTGTCTGCCAGATACACTCCCACCTACACTCCCGCAATACACTCGCCCACTTCGGGTGGGCGAGGGGGAGGGAATTGTGGGGGGAGGGGTCCTTGCCTCCAGATCCCCACGTCCCCCCCCCCCCCCTCCCGCAGTTGAAAGTATATCAGGAAGGTTCATTGGAGAGTATAGCTGGGGAAGCCTTCTTTCTTAAACTAGTGTATTTGGAGGGAGGTGCGGACCTGTCATTACACAAGTCCAAAAATTCTATGTTCCCCCAATGCACTCCTCAATACACTTCCCCAAGACACTATGGGGTTTTGCAGGGAGGGGAGGGGGATGGGAGATCTTCGAGCCAATGGCAGCCATAACCCTATTTGGTTATTGCCCTAAGTCTTCACATGGATGTTCATTGAAGGAAACGAGATGTTTAGGACCACACACTTTATGTAATAGGAAAATGACAGGAAAAACAGTCGATGCATGATTCAAGGGACATATGTAGGTTTCCCAAGGAGAATTACAATGCATGAACATTCCTTTTGAACCACACGAATCCAATTCTGAAACATGGACAGAACATTTTGGCATAGAATATTTTAAGGCAACTTCCATTAAAGACATAGTGTTCAAGAAAGTGAATTTCCAGGATGTACTAAATACAGGTTTCATAGTATATTAAAAAAGGATGATTAACCATAACTCGGTGGTGGACAGGTCTTAAAACAAATTTCACATACTTTTGATGACGACCACCATCACCGCTTAGAGAACAGTGCGGTTGTTTTTAAACGACATCATACGGCTGCACAGTGTGCCACATACCACCATAAAAAACAGAGACAATATCTTCAGTAACTGTTCGTCATGTGTACTAGTAATGTGTTACAATAGTCAGATCAGCCGTCAACAATATTGCATCCTCAAATTGACGCACAGACTTAGCGAACCAATCACATGCTAAAAAAAATCATCTGCAATTATGCAAGCCCCACGGGATTGATTGGGGGATGAAACTACTGACCACCAAACTTTCATATAACTTGGTTACTCCCACCGAAATGAGGAAAATTTTGATTGAGGTGGTTTACGGCAAACTTCCCTCCATAAGGGATTGCAAAGCCAAACCAGAATTTTCCACGGCATATTCTTGCAAAGACGGCAGAGATGAAGCTTGCAGTAAAGCAACATCTTGGTGAAGAAGTTTTCAGCATTGGAAATCACGCCATGCTCGCAGGTACAAAATTGCAAAGCTTTAACACAGCTGGTTGGGACTGTATAAGATCAAGCAAATGTGAACCCTAGTTGTTTCTTGACATTCCCTACCACATGCCATAGTCATTCATCCTATCTTCGATGAAAGCAAGCCAAAAGCATTACCATGACTACAGCAAGGAACTCATTGACAGATTCACCGCTCCTCTGCCTCCAATGTAACTAGACAAGGATACAAAATACGTCACTGAGGACATCCTTGGACGTTGACACAATGGCGAAACGAATGAACATCTTGTTAAGTGGCATGACCACAAGGCCGTGTACAAGAGGTGAGAACCCTATGCCAACCTCTGCTACGTCGATCATCTGATCAACAGCTCCTACAAGTGTCACCTGCCTACGTTGGCTAAAACGCCAAGACGTTGCGGCTAAAAGAGGGAAATTATTACGTCTCAGAGGTACACGAGTTCTCAAACTACACGAGTGGGCATTTCTATCCCTTACATTTGTGGCCCACTGTGGGTCAACCTCAGGATTTCACACCACTTAGCTGAGGACATTCTGACCTTCAATGAATAGCACTGTTGCAAGCTATATCGATGTTTTGATACTTTTTGGTTGACTTATAGATGCTACTAGACGTTTGCAAAGAACCTCTTTAGTATTCTCGGCACCCTTCCACTTCTTGACAGAGTTTCTTGAAGCGACCACTCCCGATGTGACGTCACATGTGTACCTGTCTGTCTCCCGCTATTGCATGTATGTGCTCCAAATGTCTGACAATAGTCATTTAAGTACACTTACTGCCCAATTCATCTGATGGTCCTCTGCTCCAAATCTCATTCCTTTAAACTATCCAAAATCTGCCCGGTGAAACATTAAAAGGACAGGGTTTATTGAGATTCAAATTAATTAGAGGGTATTTAGTGACTCTGCCAGTTATATCCAGACTGGCACAGAGTTGACTGTAGCCATGGCTAGAAACGAGACATTGTTCTACTGTGCATGAATAAAAAAATCTGCCACAGGGTTTTAGCCCTGTGCAAGGGTGGCCGGGTCGCAGGTATATGATATTATTCCAATTTGACAAATGATCCTGCCATGCGTATGATGCGATCCTGCATGTTCACCAGAATCATTTGAAGCAAGTGATACTTTTTTAACACCACGGGGAAATGAATGCTGCCCTGGGGCAGAGGTTGGGAAAAACAGTATGTGGCGCAATTCACGACACACAATTCTGATACCAAAGCGGAGTGCAACAAAAGATGGAGTATTTGGGTGGAGGGATGGTTGGGCAGCGGCGTGCAGGCCCACGGCCCAATGTGTCACGGGGGCACCGGTAGGAATCCTGACAAGGCAAGTGCACTGGGATGGAAGGCGAGGAAATGGTACATGATGCAATTTGTGGCACACAATTTTGATACTAGAGCCTACCGCAACAAAAGACGGAGCGGTGGGGGTGGGGGTGGTGGGGCAACGGCATGCAGGCCCATGTCCCGATGCATCACAGACACACTGGTTGGAATTTTTACAAGGAAATTATTCCAGGACAGAGGGCAGGGAAAATGGTATGCTAAGCAATTCACGGCACGCTATTCTGATGCCAGAGCAGACCGTGACAAAAGATGGAGCCGTGGGGGTGGTGGGGGTTGGTGGGGCAGCACTGCAGGCCCACGGCCCAATGCGTCACGGGGGCACTAGTGGTAATTTCAATGAGGAGAACACACCAGGATGGATAACAGGGAGAACAGTATGTGAAACAATTTATGGCACGTAATTCTGATACCAGAGCAGGCCGCACCGAAAGATGGAGCGGTGGGAGTTGGAGAGGTGGTGGGGCTGCTGCGCACAGGCCCACGGCTCAATGCGTCATGGGGACACTTTTGGCACTTTTGATGAGGCAAATGCACCAGGAAGGAGGTAAGGGAAAATCGTACATGAGGCAATTCATGGCACATGGTTCCAGTACCAGAGCGGACCGTGATGAAAGATGGAGCAATGGGGTGGGGGGTAGTGGGACAGAGGCACGCAGGCCCGTGGCCCGATGCGTCACAGAGGCACCGGTGGGAGTTTTTGACAAGGAAAATACACCAGAATGGAGGACAGGGAAAATGCCCCTGCCCCTGCCCCTGTCCCTGCTCTGGCACCTGCTCCTGCCCCTTTCCCTTCCCCTATCCCTGCCCCTGCCCCTGCCCCTGTCCCTGTTCCTGTCCCTGTCCCTGCTCCTTCATCTCCTGATCTAGCCCACCATTTTAGCTCTTGTATCCGTGGTTGTGTTCCTTCACCTGCACTTACACTGATCCTTGATCTGGCCGCACCTGCTGCTTGTTCCGGTGCCAATTCCGGTCGCAAGAGGAAATATTAAGAATGGAGAAAATGGCTTATTAAGGGAAAGGCAGTCTTTTGCTCCAACTTTGCATAGTGAAGTTGCTTTCAGGCCACTCCTGAATTACTCTGACTTTGTCTAACTACTGCAGATTTTAATTTGTACACACGAATTTAAGCACAGTATGAGAAATAAAAATCTAGGCACCTGTTTATCAAGATGAATACTACCCATGAGAGTGGCCTGTCTATCTGGCATAGGATAACCCGTGATTCCTTTCATACATTACATTGTGAACTGAGACATGTAGCAATAGCCTCACACAACCCGTCTCATCCAGGTGAAGATGTCGGCTGAAAAGCCAAGTTCTGCTGCTGTAGAAGTTGAAGTTGGGAACAAGCCCTCCTGTACGACCTCCGGGGGGTCCGCTAACTGATCCATCTTTGGGCTAAGACTGGGCATGACAGTTCGAGGTATAGTTAATTGGTGTCCTTTTATACACCCGTAGACCTATGTATTAGCTTACTCGTATTCTCATGGTACTTTCTTGGTCGTCTTCCTTGGTGTGAGAGATCACGGACAGGAAGGGGAGGAGGGGGGGGGGGGGGGGGTAGGAAAAGTGTATGGCACAAGTGTTTGGGTTAGTGTATTACTGTGTAGGTGGTCAGTGTATCATATTAATACACATGTGTATAATGTAGGAGGAAGTCTTCCTTGGTGTGAGTGATCACTGACAGGGAGGAGAGGAGGGGGGGGGGGGGGGGTAGGAAAATTGTATGGGACAAGTGTATGGGATAGGGTATCACTGTGTAGGTGGTGAGTGTTTCATATTAATACACATGTGTATAATGTAGGAGGAAGTCTTCCTTGGTGTGAGTGATCACTGACAGGGAGGAGAGGAGGGGGGGGGGGGGGGGTAGGAAAATTGTATGGGACAAGTGTATGGGATAGGGTATCACTGTGTAGGTGGTGAGTGTTTCATATTAATACACATGTGTATAATGTAGGAGGAAGTCTTCCTTGGTGTGAGTGATCACTGACAGGGAGGAGAGGAGGGGGGGGGGGGGGGGTAGGAAAATTGTATGGGACAAGTGTATGGGATAGGGTATCACTGTGTAGGTGGTGAGTGTTTCATATTAATACACATGTGTATAATGTAGGAGGAAGTCTTCCTTGGTGTGAGTGATCACTGACAGGGAGGAGAGGAGGGGGGGGGGGGGGGGTAGGAAAATTGTATGGGACAAGTGTATGGGATAGTGTATCACTGTGTAGGTGGTGAGTGTTTCATATTAATACACATGTGTATAATGTAGGTGGAAGTCTTCCTTGGTGTGAGTGATCACTGAAAGGGAGGGGAGGAGGGGGAGGGGGGTAGGGACGTAGGAGAAGTGTATGGGACAAGTGTATGGGGTAGTGTATCACTCTCTAGGTGGTAAATGTATCATATTAATACACATGTGTATTGTGTAGGTGGAAGTCTTCCTTGGTGTGATAGTGGTGACGTAGTTGGTGTACAATGTCATGTCCTTTCATTTACATCGTCCACGTGCAAGTGTGTCCACTATCCAACACATTCATCGCATACATATTTCCCTTTGGTGTCCTCCCGCCTTCCCCCCCTACCACGGTCTTTACACATGGGTCTCTGTCCGTTGAGAAACATGGTGTAAAAAACGACTACACAAGTGTACAAAATTGTCATGTCTTCACTAGAATATTTGTTCACTGCCCAATACACTCACGTAATACACTTTTCTCCTCCCTC
Organism: Penium margaritaceum; assembly: GCA_023375785.1. Lineage (NCBI taxonomy): Eukaryota > Viridiplantae > Streptophyta > Zygnematophyceae > Desmidiales > Peniaceae > Penium > Penium margaritaceum. Next base: position 169,005 of record SZWC01000375.1, read on the forward strand.
CCCCCCCCCCCCCCACCATTCCCCCTCTCCCAACTCGCATGTCACTTTTCCTCATTGGGTTCATATTCAGTAGGGGGGGGGGTATGAAAAGTGTATGGGACAAGTGTATGGGGTATTGTATCACTGTTTAGGTGGTAAATGTATCATATTAATATACATGTGTATAATGTAGGTGGAAGTCTTCCTTGGTGTGAGTGATCACTGACAGGGAGGGGAGGAAGGGGGGGAGGTAGGAAAAGTGTATGGGACAAGTGTACGGGGTAGTGTATCACTGTGCGGGTGGTGAGTGTATCATATTAATACACATGTGTACTGTGTAGGTGGAATTATTCCTTGGTGCGAGTGGTCATTGATAGGGAGGGGAGGAGGGGGGGGGAGGAGGTAGGAAAAGTGTATGGGACAAGTGTATGGGGTAGTGTATCACTGTGTAGGGGATGAGTGTATCATATTGATACACATGTGTATAATGTAGGTGGAAGTCTTCCTTGGTGTGAGAGATCACTGACAGGGAGGGGGGG
>SZWC01000375.1:170095-202595 GCA_023375785.1 Penium margaritaceum
TCTCCCTCTCTCTCTCTCTCTCTCTCTCTCCCCTCTCTCTCTCCTCCTCTCTCTCTCTCTCTTCATCTCTCTCTCTCTCTCTCTCTATCTCTCTCTCTCTCTCTCTCTCTCTCTCTCTCCACTTCTTTTGTATGCTCATGGACTGGTAGTATTCTAGGAAGTTTCCTACGACAGAAAGTGGAATTGGGGTGTTTCTTGGAAGCTTCAAACATCTTGTGTCTCATGGAAGGAAGGTTCCAGTCAATGACTATATCCGTGTAGGAATGTACCTGGTACTTTCACTTAGATACTTACCTTGCATGTACATTGTTTGTAGAGTGTATGGATTTGAGGGGATTGGTTATAAATGGACAGTTCAGTGGATCCCTCCGATGGAAATGAATCCCCGCTTCCTCCTGATCAGACCTATGCAGATCCAGATTCACAGTGTCATAGTCGCATCCTAATGTGGTGACAGAAGAAGCCAGCAATGTCGCGTCTGAAAGTTCCAGAGGCGCATCTGATGGATATGAGGGTGCCAGAAAGGGAAAAAATAGTTTGCTCAATAGAAATCATCTAGCATGACAGCTGCATAGAAGATCTTTCACAGGCTCGACTGCACATTAGGAAACTCAATGCAGAGTCCATTTGAGTAAGATATGGACTTTCAAACTTCATGGGATCGGGTTCAAGTGACGACCTGAGCACTTTCAGCTCAAAAGGCGGCATCCTCTCCTTCGAGGCCGCTCTCAGGACGGCTGAGAGCGGCCTTCAAGGAGAAAAGCAGGCTGGAGGACCTCCATGAGACTTGAAGGAAGGAGCAGTCCAAGATTATTGGCCGTGCAGGTCGTGTGAGACATAATTGTCATGTGACAAGGTGACTGCCGCTCATCCTGCTAGGCTAGGAGAGTGTGCTAGAGGATCAACTTTGACAGAGTGTATCTCAGTGCTCCCTTGGCCAAATGAGGCATATAAGAGCTTGTTAGAAAGCTGTGATGATTTAGTTTCTCACTCAAGAGTCCATTTTGACATTCGCGTTCCTTGGAATCCTACATTTGCTTCCGTAATTTCTATCTGTGCAACCTGCAACTCCCTCTCACACATAGTTGGTCCTGCCTAGGCAGGGCCAACTCTTGGTGAGCCTGATCACCTCCCTGAGGGCTGCCCCAGTTTACATCAGCATCGAAGGATGGGCCAGCGAGTTTCACGCGTGTTCTTTTTGGAGAGAGTGTTGGATGAGGACACTGATGTAGAATAAGTTGGAATTGTCACACATCGTGTGGAAACCTGCTGTACTTCAGTGTGCTCTGATTGTGACAAGGCAGAACATTTTATATGGATATTCTTCTGGTAAATCTTACTACTAATCTATCACAACTCATGTTCTGTGTGCCCAGACGGCAGACACAAAGTGTGAACATCTATTTATGTGCTCTCTTACTGTGATGTGACACAAACCTGTGAGAATAACATTCTAATTCATTCTCCAGATGTGGTCCTCCTGTATTTTTTTTAATGTGTCCAGACGGTGACTTTACCAAGCACAACATGTTGACTACCTTGTGCTACCTGTGTGTGCCAGGTTTTTGAACGACAGACTAACTGCCCTGTTCAGGTGCTTCATCTCACGTAATTTTCATTCTTGTGTCCGTTTTTCACTGGATGCAGGTGACTTTGAGATTCGAAATGAATGAATGTATTGTTTCAATTTCCAATTGTGTCATTATTTCACACATTAAATGTGTGCAGACCCGGGACCTAGACACCTATGTGACATAATAACACCCTTTCTGGACTTCTTGTGCAACATTGACAGGTACTGAGACGTGACACCTAGGTCACTCCACCCTCATGCATTCGTTTGATGCTATATCTCCTAAATTTTCTCTCACCGATTGTGTTACTTTTTGTGCCGTGTTCTGTTGCTACGATCCTGTAGTTTTTTTGCAAGCAGAGGAAACATTCAGGATTGTTCCAACCCATGTTCTGGTCACGGGAGACTGATCAGCAAGTCCCCCCCCCCCCATTTCTACCCATACAATCTGGTCTTATGCTATCCTCTCGTTTTTTGCTGGATGAAGGCGAAGTGCTGAAGCATGCTTTGGAACAAGCAGAAGAGGTGCAGCAAGCACATGCACCTTGGGACCGTGTCTTCTGTGGGGTGGATGGCTTGAGGAAAGTGATGATGAAGAGTCAGAGGGTGATAAAGATGAGCACAGTGCACCGGAAGAGGTAGAGGCTGAGCTGAAGGAAGGAATTAATGTGAAAAGGAAATGTGCTTGGCCAAATCAACGATGCTCTAAGTCATACTAGTATTGCTACTGGAATGCGAACAGGAAGTGGGCTGTGTGGACTAAGGTCATGAAGGGAGGATGATGCTATCATCTTCTGGGAGAAGATTAAATGATAAACCTGACGATGTTCATGACGCAAGGCTGTATGTCTCCGCAAATCTGAACAATGTCGGAGCTGTTTTTTTGTTTCATTATGCAGATGGCACATCCATCCACACCTCCTCCTTGGTACCATTCCACTGGACAGTGCAGTCCACGCGTCCGTTGGTCAGGAACACGTCCTAGACCTGTTCAACCTCCACCGGGGGCACTGATGAGAAGGCCTGCTAACATGGATTTGATGAAACAGCACAAGGATAATTTGATCGCCCTGTATCACATACGCAAGCATACTGGGAAGGATTTCTACTCACAAGCCTTTGGTTGGTCTTTATGAGTCAAACCCTACAATGTTCTCCCCTCAGTCATGGAGGAAGGGTTATTGTACGCGTGACACAACCGTGGAGTCTAATGCTGCTGGCAATGGTGGTGTTAGGATATGCACAAGACTAACATTTGGAGGCTGGTGGTCTGTGGCTAAAAGACTCTCCGATAGTGAATGACCCTTTTCCAGCACTGCAGGAGACACAAGATTCTATTTTCGAAGGTGAATGCTATTTTTTCCCCTCATTTGGCTACGTTGCTGTGGAAAAATGGAAGTAACAAACTGGATTAGTTTTTTTTTTAGATGCGCCATCAAGATCTTGGGAGTGATGGACTTTCAGGCACTTTTTATTCAACATGAATGGAGGCACACGTGGACCCAAGATCCATTGAAGAGAACCTGGCCACATTTCAAGCTGACTGTGGGGATGTTGTACAAGGGTTGTAAAAGTGCTCCACAAGTTCCAGAGAACGCTGCACTATTTGACGCTGCTGATGGCCAGCTCTCTCTTTCTCCTTCTCCCGCTCCACCACCTGCAAATCCTGATCTCTTTGTGTCTTGGGCCCGGCCATGGCTTCACCTTAATGCATTGCCAAAAACTGACATGCGTGATGTTGACCAAGCCGCAGGAAGAACCACATGCGGTGATGTTGATCCAGCCGCAGGAAGAACTGCAGGCAGTGATGTTGACCCAGACACAGGAAGAACCGCAGGTGGAGATCTTCACTCAGGCACAGGAAGAACCATTGGAGTAACCGCGACAAGAGACACATCAGCAGGAGCAACAGCAGCCACAGGCCAACGACCCCCTGGAAACGGTGATGAAGGCAGTACTCAAGAAAATGATGGAAATAATGATTATAGCTCTGAAAAACTCCCCACTGACATGGGGTCTCATATCCATCATTCTCCCACTTTGCAAGAATAAAAATCACACAAGTCTGCACTGCCCCCTCAGCTGCTCAAAGCGGTGCACTGCCAGCGGCTTGGTCAGGAAGTCTGCCAACATTATGCTTGAGGGGCATAACTTGATCTGCACCATCTGCTTTGCCACAAGCTTCCGGATGAATTGGTACCGCAGGCCGATTTGCTTGGTGCGGGCACGAAACTCTGTGTTTTTTGTCAGAGCAATGGCACTCATTTTGTCACAGTAGATGAAAGTGGATGTGGTCTGCTGCTATCCAAGGCTTGCTAGCAGCTTATGTAGCCACACGGCTTCCTATGTTGCTTCACTCAGGGCGATGCACTCTGCTTTAGTGGAGGAGAGGGCAACACACTCTTGTTTCTTGCTCCTCCAATTGATTACACCTCCTCCAAGCACAAACACGAACCCACTGGTTGACCTCCTTGTCTCCAGGTCACCTCCCCAATATGTGTCACTGTAGCCGGTGAGGATGGGGCTGCTGTTGCCGTTGAAGGTGAGGCAAAGGCTACTGCTGCTGTTGAAGTAGCACAGCACGCGCTTAACCACCTCCCAATGCGGCACGCCCAGATTTACGCAAAATTTGCAGAGAACTCCCACTGCTTGGCTGATGTCGAGGCGCGTGCCAACTGCTACGTACATGAGGCTCCGAACTGCTGCTTGGTATGGCACGGCTTCCATGAGGCTACTCTCTTGCATTCCGCGTGGAGTCTGCATCATTCTCAGCTTTGCTCCAACTTCCAGTGGTGTTGCGGCTTTGCACGCTCCTGCATATTGAAGCGCTTGACGATGTCGCACACAAATGTGCTCTATGACAACTCCAAAGTCTTCTGCTACCGGTCGTGCTTGACCTGAAGGCCAAGGTAGTAACTGAGCTCTCCCATGTCTTTCATGTCAAACCTGGCAGTAAGGGACTGCTTCACATCATCCACAAGAGACTTGGAGTCAGATGCAATGAGAAGACCATCAACATAGAGCAAGATGATGACCTGGCTTGCCTCTTACACGCGCCCATAGACTACATGATCAGATTTACTGCACACAAAGCCAAGGCCAGCTAGTTGCTTATCCTTTTTTTGGTACCATAGTTGTGGTGATTTCTTCAGGCCGTAGAGAGCATTCACAAGCTTGCACACCGAATCCTCCTTCCCTTCCACCAAATAACCCCTCTGGCTGCTCCATGTACACATCCTCCTTGAGGTCACCCTTCAGAAATGCACATGTTACATCCATTTGGTACACCTCCGAGTTCATAACAGCAATAAGAGTAAGGATCACTTTGATGGATTGGAACTTTGCGACATTTGTAAGTGTCTCATTGTAGTCCACACCCTCAGTTTGCGCATACCCCTTTCCAACCAGCCCTGCGCTGTACCTGAGCACCTTACCATCCACACCAGGCTTGCACCAAAAGATCCACCAGCACCCAATCACCCAGCTGCTGCGTGGAGCTTCCTCGAGAGTCCAGGTGTCATTCTTCATGAGCGCACCATGCTCCTCATCTGTTGCGGCACGCCAATTTTCCGCCTTGGCGCTACACATGGCTTCAGCAAATATGGCTGGGTCATCAGTGATGGTGAGGAAGAGGAGCTCAAGGTCATAGGACTGCGTTGGTGGTGGAGCGGTACACAGGTTCAGCCGCTCACCTTGCTGTGTCTGCTTCTTTGAAAGCCTCTCGGACCGCCGTAGCAGCTCCCAACTTTCCTTTGCACCTTTGTTAAGGCGTGTAGGCCTTCGTGGTAGCTTCTGTGTATTGCTTTGATGCTCCTCCTCATCAGATTCGGCTGCTAGCTCCTTCTCCTTCTCAGCTCCATCCACCTCCTTGTCATTGCCGTTATCACCGTCGTCTTCCACACCTCCCACTTCTGCTGCAGGTTCTTCTTCCACTTCTGGTACAAGTGCGGGTGCAAGTGGGACTGCAGACATAGGGCTCCAAGTCCAGCCCTCCATGTACTCTTGAAAGACCACATTACGGATGTGGATGATCTTGCGTGCGGCGAGGTAGTAGAGGCGGTATCCCATGGTGTCGTAGCTGAGGAAGGCCACCTTCACCGACTTTGCGTCCAGCTTGTTACAGCTGCCGGCAGCCACATGCATAAATGCGCCACACATGAAGACTTTCAGGTACGTCACTATTGGCTTGCATCCCGTCCACACCTCCTCCGGTGTCATCTGCGGCACGGCATGCGTGTAACTCCGGTTTTTCAGGTACACGGCAGTGTTGACCGCTTCCGCCCAAAAGGTTGGTGGGAGCCCCGCGTCTTGGAGCATGCTGCGAACACGCTCCATGAGCGTACGGTTCACGTGTTTAGCCACGCCACTCAGCGACGGTGTTCCAGGTGGAGTGACCACGTGCCTGATCCCGCGACGCTTGAGGAAGTTGCAGAAATCATTAAAGAGGTACTTTCCTCCACCGCCAGTGCAAATTACCTTCAATCGCCTGCCACTCTCATCCTGTACAGCAGCAATCCACACCTTGAAAGCATCAAAGCACTCGTCCTTTCCAGCCAAGAAGGACACCCATGTCTTTCTTGACTTGTCATTAATGAACGTGACAAAGTACAACTTGCCGGACAAGGACTGAGATGGCATGGGACGGCAGAAATCACAGTCAACGAGTGAGAGAAGCTCCGCCGCCCCCTTTCCTTCGCCCATGAAAGGAGAACGGGCTTGTTTCCCTTCAATGGAGCTCTCACAAGCCAATGCACTTGGCTTTGTCACCACCTTGAGCTCCAGGCTGCGGACTATCCGCTGCATGGAGATGATTGCACCAAAGCCGAAGTGACCAAGCCGGCGGTGCCACAGGCCAATGTCATGTTTTCCCTCTCTCGCCACCAACACTGAGTCGGCTTCCTTCTCTGACGCTACATAGAGATGGTAAATTCTGTCCTCCTTGTCCGCTTTTGCAAGCACACAGCCTGCACGGGCCGAGATGGTGGGGCCACCATTCGCAAAAATAACCTACATCAATTTGGAGATGAGAGATGAGACAGAGAGGAGGTTAGCTACCAGCCCCGGAACATGGAGCACTCCCTTCACACAACGTTCCATGTGCTTATCCTCAACAGAAGTAGAAAACACAATTTCACCCGTTTGCACATGGTTTTCCCCCATGTTCACCCGACAAGGTTCAAAGGCGGTGTAGACAACAAACCACTCTCGGCGACACGTCATGTGCTGCATGGCTCCCGAGTCGATGATCCTGAACAAGGCGGTGTTGTCAGAGACGTGCAGAACCCGGATGGTTGTCATGAATCCACTCTCCCAATCTGCTACATTTTCTGAAGCGTCAGATTGCTTTCTTGCTCCCAATCCAGCCGCAAGGTCCGCCTTCGTCTTCCGGCATTTGCGCGCCCAATGACCCAGCTTCTTGCAGTAGTGGAAGTTCCCCTTCTTCTTCTGTTTCTCCTGGTTGGTGCAGTACCACCCCCATGACCAGAGTTGGTGATGAGAGCAATGTCCTGTCCGCTTCCACCCTCCTCTCCCTTGCGCCACTCCTCCTCAAACAGCAGGCTCTCCTCCACATTGTTGAGGGAGATCTTGTTGCCACGCTGGTCTAGGGCAACAATGAGAGGAGTGTAACTGCTAGGAAGACCAGACAGGATGGTTAGCATGAGCACACACTCCTTGACAGGGTCCTCAATTGTAAAACGCTCCTCAGAAAGAGACTACACGATGTTGATGTAGTCAATCATGGATCCGGACTCATCCATCTTCGCAGTGTGCAAGCGACGATACAACTGCATGTTCATGGGGATTCACTTGGATGCATAAGTAGACCCAAGATTCTTCCAAACCTCCACTGGCGTAAGGATACCACAGACGAGGAGTTATTGCCGTTCAGCGAGGTCGCGGTAGATGGTGGCGAGGGCGCAGTCACGATTCTCGCTGTGGGTATGGGCGAGAGAGAGGACTGATCAGGTTCCTCCTCACTCACATGGCTCCAGAGTCCCTTCTCTATCAGCACCATCTTCATGTTGTTGCTCTAGTTGAATACGTTCTTACCTTTGAACTTGGCAATGATGACGCTGGCCACCACAGAAGCGGATGTCGCCATGGTAGTGCAACATTCAGCCCACGAACGACTCTCTCACACAACAGGGTGCAATGAATGCCTCATGGATGAGGCAAAGCCTTGTTCTTGCTCTAAAACCACTGATGGATATTGGGGCAGCCCTCAGGGACGTGATCAAGCTTACCAAGAGCCGCCTAGGCAGGACCAATTATTTGTTAGAAGGAGTTGCAGGTTGCACAGGCAGAAATTATGAAAGAAAATGTAGGTTTGTATGGAACGCAAATGTCAAAGTTGAATTTTGAGTGAGAATAATCATAGCTTTATAACATTTTGCCAAGGGAGCACTGAGAGACACCCTGACAAAGTTGACCAAATAGCACACGGCTAGCCTAGCAGGATGAGCGGTACTCACCTTGTCACACATGAGAATTATGTCTCACACGACCTGCACATCCAATAATCATGGACTGATCCTTCCTTGAAATCTCCTGGACGTCCTTCAGCTGTCATTTCTCCTTGAAGGCCGCTCTCAGCCGTCCTGGTCAATAATTCTGCCGCCTTTTGTGTTGAAAGTGCTCAGGTTGTCACTTGAACCCGACTTATGATCTCGAAACTTTGGAAATCCATATCTCACTCAAACATACTCCGAATTGAGTTCCATAAAGTGTCTTGGAACCTGCAAAATACCCTCTAATTTTTACCAGGCAGCCTATTTTTTCACTTTCTGCCACCCTCATATCCGTCACTGCCAATTCATTTCAGTAGATAATCCAATGGAGTCAGGAGTACAGGTTGTCACTACGAGACTTGGCCAAAATCCAGGCTTGGAGTCTGAAACTCAGTAGTACAATTATTTACTCGGGGACTTTCCAAATTCTGACAGTAGGTCAGTGGGCAGCTTTTGAACCGCGTCAATTCCCATCACCAAACTCGATGTTTAACTCATTGAAACGTACCACAAAAGCACAGGGGGCACCGCCACTACGTGTATCGACATCTGTGCCTATGGGAGGGAATTTTGATGGGCCCTTGATGTGCAAGAGCGCCTTGGCGTAGGGGCACCATGCGCACCGATAACCGAGCGGCTGGTTTGGTGTACCGCGCTTCGGCTGACATAGCAAGATCTACTGTTAACCAAATTGCACTCTGGTTGGTGCATTTGAAAGCTTGAGAGTAGTCCTGGAACTTGTCAGTTGATGTCCATGTCCAAAAACTAAAGCAAAATGCCGTTCTTCTCTTCCTACACGTGAATGCCTCACAAATTTGGAAAACCCCCACAAACATAGCTTGTGGTGATTAGAAAGCTCACGTTTAGACTCTGAACTTGCACAAACACAGCCACAAACAACGAATTCTGGTCAGGCCATGTTGGAACTGCAACCCAGTTGTCTGAAAAGGACTACGGGATCCAGGCCAGCTTGAGTGTATTGGCTCTACCAATGAGCTATGGATTTTGGCGAGGACCATTCCCTCACAAATCAGCATCTGTTCCTACTGCAAGCAGGTGGGGTGGCAGAGCCTCAGGTGGGACACCTATGGATGCAGGACTTCATAGTCACAAGAACATGTGTAGCCCTTGAAGGTTTGGTATAGGAGCAGTTGTTGAGAAATTTCCCCTCCGTATGCCCAAGTGCAGCGCCGAGAGGAGCTGACGAGCCACCAGAGAGAGGAAAAACCCCGTAGTTGGATCTAGCGGCTTGAGGATTGCTCGTATCCTAAAATGGAGGATTGACCCTACGAGGCGTTGAATCATGTGGGAGTTGTTTCACCAGAATCAGACAAGTAACAAGGGAGATATGAGCCTCCAAAGTTGGGGTGTGCACAGTGGCTCAGGGAACCGGCCGCGACTCGAGTGCCAGTGAGAATTCAACCAGAACGAGGAACAAATGTTCATATGGGGACTTTGCTCCAGAAGAATGCTGAGGCATTCGGTGGATAGTATCCACCAAATCCAGTGGTGCAGGTTGTTACCAAGGGACTTAGCCAAAACCCTGGCTCGGTGTCCAAAAACTCAGTAGTATGTTTGTTACTCGGGGACTTCGTTAAATTTTTGACTACAGGTCTGAGAACAGGTGTCAAACCCTGTCGCAACCCATAATCAAAATAAACCCAAAAGTGGCTTAGGTGCCCCAAAACAGTGCAGGGGACCCCTCTATCATATGCAACAGGATCTGCGCCTTGGGAAGGGTGATTTGCACGTGAAGGAAGGCGCCACAGCGGGTGCAAACCATGGAGCGTTAGGCGTTTCTGTGTCGGGTGAGATCTGCGCTTCGGCAAGCGTAACTTGGGCTTAGGTTGGGCCAAATTGTGCACAATTTGGTACGTTGGAGAGCTCATGACAAGCCTTAAAAATGTTCAGATCATGTCCATGTACAAAAGTTAAAGCAAATTTGTGCAATTCCCTTTGCTGAATTGACTGTCTCTAAATTCCTGCTCACATAGCGTGAGGCAACCAGAAAGCTCACGCTCAGTCTTAGATTTACCCAAAAGAAATATTTGAACCACATGAGACAGGTCAAACGCACATCAGAACTACACCACACAGATTTCTTGAAAAAGGGTTATGGGCCTACCACGCTTCCGCTGCGCACGGGATTGTCATCTTGGATGTCGCCACGAATATCTGAGAACTTGTCAGAGTACAAGCTGTGGAAATGGAACAGAAGAAGACGTAGCCCATCGAGAAGTATGTGGGCGGTCCAGGCTTCGGGCTCTGGAGGTGACAGTTTAGGTGTACATCCTGCATAAGGGGCTGTTGGATATCATTTTGGGAACGGAGGTGCTCGCAGAGGCGACAACGGCGGACACGTAGAGTTAGTCCTTCAAAAATAAGGACACAGACGTGCTCATGCTCTTGGTGTCCGGGAGAGCTGAGTTCCAGTGGGACTTATTCCAAGGCTGCAAGCTGGCAGCAGAATCTTGGCAAAAACTTTGTGCCATCCACCAATCTAATGCTCTCATGAACAAAAGCTGTGCGATGTAGTGGCTCCTCATGGTGACAATCCAAGAGGGAGGTGATAATATCTCCGCCATGCAGCAGATTGGGTCGCTCGCCCTACAATGCAACGACGTGGGGTGGAATATGGATGTGCAACTGTAAGTGATGGCGCTCCTCATGGCCCTACCTGACAGTTGGGGTCTACTTATCACCGTCCTTGGAGGATGGTCGGAGGACAAGCTCAACTATGGCACGGTTGTAGAGAACATCCGCAACAAGGCCTACCGCAGGAGCTGCAGGAAGTCCTCATCTTCCTCATCGGCCCTCTTCACAAAAATGCGTGGTGGCAGAAGCGTGGACAAAGGAAGTGGCAGAAAGGGTAGCGGCAAGAAGGGCGCCAAGAAAGATACGTGCTGCCCATGGTGACGTGGAGGTGGAAGTCGTGGTGGGCAGTAAGAAGGAGCTCCGCACAATTCGTGATGTATACCATGTTCCCAGCCTGGCTGACATTCTATGTGTCAGCCGCTTGACAGATAAGGGGAATGAGGTGCTCTTGCGCAGGAAAGGCGTAATGGTGCACAATGAGGGCAGCGGTGAGGTTGTGCGTTAGGTCAAGCGTGAGGGCGGTCTCTACATCGTGGAGACCAAGGTGATCCTTGAGGCATCGGAGGCAGTAGACTCCCATGAGCTCATCGTGAACATGGCCAAGGATGGAAGCGCTCATCTAGAGCTGTGGCATCAACAGTTGGGATGTTTTTTGCCCACAACTGACGGTGCAGCAGACGTGACAACAGATGAGGCGGTGCACAAAAGTTTGAGCCTTGCAAATCGGATTAGGCACGGCGCACGCCGTTCACCGAGAACACGGCTGGTCCAAAGGACCTGGTGGAGGTCATGCACAACGACGTGTGTGGGCCATTCAAAACACCGTCAAACAGCGGCCTGAGATACTTTGTCAACTTCATTGACGTCTGAATCAGGAGGATCTTTGTGTAGTTCATGGAGCGGAATGGTGAGGTCCTAGACCTGCTGAAGGAGTACCTTGTAACGATAGAGAGGCAGACTGGCCGGAAGGTCAGAGTGCTATGCATCAACAATGGCAGAGAGTACATGGGCTGCAGTGGGTGGATGAAGCAGCACGGCATCACATGGTAACCCACTACGCCATACGCCATACTCAACACAATCCAACAGAGTGACCGAGCGGGCAGACTTGACAGTGCTAAGCATGTTGTGGACCATGCTTGTGGATGTAGGGTTGCTGCAATGATTCTGGGCAGAGGCTATGGCTACAGCTAGCTGCACCATCACTCTCACCTCAACAGTGGTGCTGAAGGGTAAGGGCGGCTTCAAAATGACATTCGAGCGGGCGGAAGCCAAACATGGCACACCTAAAGGTATTTGGGTGCAAAGCGCATGCAATGGTGCAAGCGGCCCAGCGACGCGACAGCAAGCTGGAACGTCAAGTGAATCTGTGCTTGCTTCTTGGCTATAAGAGCATGTAAAAGGCGTATCGGCTCTGGGATCCGCATATGCTAGGGATCATTCGCAGCCATGATGTCGATTTTGACAAGCAGCATGTTTAATGTTTTTGCCCCTTGTTCAGTGTTGTAGGACGGATCAGGAATGCCCTGCCCCTTGTGGAGGTATGACCCCTGGATCCGTTGTAGTGTGAATCAATTTAACTCTCTCTCATGTGTGATATGACATGTGAGTACACCATGTGAGTGAGTTGTTACCTTGGCCATTTTGTTGATTTGGCCAAGTGAGATGTCATGAATTCGATCCTTGCCCCATGGACATCTTGTTTTCTATGGAAGCTTCCAAGAAAGAAAGTCCGTAGCTTCTTGGAGGCTACATGGTTGGTCTGTCACCTTGACACTAGGATGCTTATGTGTCAAGCCCACAGCGCAAGTCTATTGGTGATGTGGCTGGTTCAGGCCACTTCCCAGGAATGTGAATTTCAGTTCTAGGACTTGACAGACAACTATAAATGGACTTGTCTTGCATGCTGATCAGTAATTACTTGCTTCATGCTCTCTTCCATATTGACAACATGAGCTCTTCTTGGGATGTATTGCTAAGACGTTAGTACTCCTGAAGGTGAAGTGTATGCCCGTTTAAGTTTGGGGTGCATGACACATGTCAACAAAGGAAGGAGGTGTAAAAACTTTCTTTAAGCTTTTTGGTTATGTGGCTTCTCTGCCTGAGGTGGTTAGCTCAGTAGCTAACAAAGGGTTATGGGCCCACGCCTCTGGTTAGAGAAGTTTCACGCATGCAACCGCTAAGTCACAAGCAGTGAGAGCGCCTTCACTCTCACCCAACTAGTCTATTTGTAGGTTAACATCAGCAGGAGGGGAATGCAACACATATGCACCTTTCCACCTTAGGAGCATTTTCCTACATCAGCCTACATCACATACATCTGCTTGCAACGGCCAACATGAACAGGGGAAGCAATTACCTCATCGCACCAACAACCTTCAGTGGCCTCAAATATAGGTACATCGGCATCAACAACAGGTACAACAGCTGTAGCGATTGTAGCTGTAGGGATGGCAGGGATAGGGGAACCAGGGAATCATTCTTCCATCCTCAAGTTTGATGGAGAGGGGTTTGTGCTCCGGAAGTGGCAGTTTGAGATCATCATGGATGACAAAGATCTGCTAGGATATTTTGACAAAACTATCCAAGCACCAAAGGAAGAGGTTGCTCACCTTGTGGCATGGGTCAAGCTTAACAAGAAGGCTCTTGCCATTCTTGTATCCTCCATACAATCATCAATCATTTCACACATCAATGGTTGTACAGTGGCAGCCGCGGCATACACCAAAATCGGCAAGGTATTTCAGTCCTCCTCACTTTCCAACTATCTCTTCATTCTACAAAAACACATCAACATGCGGCTTGGTGAAGGGGAGGATGTCTCCGCCTTTATGCAGAGGTTTGAAACGCTTTTGCAACAAGCCACCAGCATGGGGTGGGACCTGAAATCCGATATGGAGGCCATGATGTTTTTAATGACACTGCCGGAAAGCTGGGGCTCCATGATAACAGTGATTAGAGGGTGGACTAAAGATCAAGTTTCATACACCACTGTCTCCGAGTATGTGCTGAATGAAGCCATGTGCCGTAGCAGCAGTGAGACAAACATGGCTGCCTTTGCCTCACGGAGCAGTGGCACCTTCCAAAATACCTCCTCCTCTGGGTACAAGAGTACTAGAAATAGTGGAATGGGTGCAAAGTGCCAAGGAAACTACCATAACTGTGGCAAGGCTATAAATTGGGCTCAAGAGTGCCGTGCACCCAAGAGAGAGGGAGGAGACAGGGATGAATGGTGATGGGGAAATGGTGGGAAAGATCCCACAAGCTTGATGGTTGAGTGTTCCTCCAACAAGGGGAGGGTGATACTCAGGCCAGGAGCCTGTGGCCTTGACTCGGGCACAAACGAGCACACCAATTACGAGAAGAGAGACTTCATCTCTCTTACTCCATACAACAAGAACTAAAGAGTCGCCAACGACAAGGTTGAGGCAGCTGAGGGGATTGGTGACACGCAGGTAACGATGGGTATGAACGGTGGAGATTCCGACCTCAAGCTAGAGGGGGTGGTCTACTTGCCCTCATTCACATCCAACCTGCTCTTCGTCTCTAAGATAAATGACCATGGCATGACAGTGGTATTTACAGAGAAGGAAGCGGTGATAGTCCCTACCAAGGACATCAAAATCTCCTATTCTTCCAAGAAGGTTATCGCACAAGCTCCTTGCATTCATGGACTCTATGTCTTGCAGACCAAAACGACAACTTCAATGGCTGAATCTTTGGCTGAGAGTGATGATGAGGAGAGAAGCGATGTAGATTCAGATGAGGAAGGACATGATGGAGTAGCAGAAGCACTGGCAGCAGAAGTTTTGGCAACAAAGGTGCAAGCAAATGCAACCATCGGGGCTGTTCACATTCTAGCCTGTGCACATCGTCAGAGAACTTGTGCCACGACCACTTTGGGCACGTGGCTCAAAACACATTAAAGCTTATGGGAAACCAGGAGCTAATGCGTTGGATGGACATAAGTTATGAGGCGGAAGGAGCTGGGATCATGTGTGAGCCATGCCTTCAAGGCAAGGCGACAAAGAAACCCTTCAAGCGCAATGGCACGCATGCTCTCTCACCCCTTGACCTCATCCTCTCTGATGTGTGTGTTCCCTTTCGCATACCATCAAATGGAGGCAACAGATATTTCCTCATATGTATCAACAACATCAGCCATAAAGCCTGGATGTACTTTCTCAAAAACAAGAGTGAGGTGAAGGAGAATCTGTAAGCCTTTGTCGTTATGGTTGAGCAACAGAGTGGAAAGAAGGTGACGGCATTCAGGAAAAACAATGGGGGAGAGTACAGAACCTACAGGGAATGGCCCAAGTTGCAGGGCTTGAACACCAGGAAACTATCCCCTACTCGTCTCAAAGTAACAGCGTACTAGAGAGGATGAACCAGATCCTCCTGGGCATGACAAGGTTCATGCTCTTTTACGCCAAGCTACCTCCTAAGTTCTGGGCTGAAGCAGCACGTACGGCTACCTACCTTGTGAACCTCACACCTGCACCAGCTTTGCGAAGGAGAGGCAACAAGAAGCAGACAGAACAGCTGAAGACGCCTCAAGAAGCATGGTCAGGCAGGAAGCCGGATGCCTCCCATCTCAAGGTGTTCAGTTGCACCAGATTTGCCAAGGTCTAGTGAGGTGAGGGCCGTGAAAAGCTCAATGCAAGAGCACAAAAGTGTATTTTCATCGGCTATGAAACCACCCACAAAGCATATAGACTGTTGGACCAAGGAGCCAAGGAGGTAATTCGCAGCAAAGACATGGATTTCCACAAAAAAAAATTAAGGAAGAGCTTCTCGAAATTGAGAACACTCCAAAACAGGGAGAGTGGCTCACTCTCCTTGATGAGGGAGACGAAGCACCCGCATAATGGCATGAGCTAAGTGCTGCAACAGGGAGAGGAACTGATGAAGATGACTCAGAGGAGTTAGACTCTGATTTTGACGTATCTGATCCTCCTCAATATGAGGATGATTCCTCTCCCATCATCAACGATGAAGGAGACCTCCAACCTCCACATCAACAGCAACATCCAGCAGGTCCAAGGAGCAGTTCACGCCTCAAAGTACCTTGGCAGCATTATGATGCAGATAGGGGTGAATGGTCAGGCTTCAACTATTCGTTCATGGTTCAACAGGAGCCAACATCTGTCGCAGAGGCACTCACCCAGCCTGACAAAGCGGAGTGAGATGAAGCAATTTGCAGTGAAATCAGCTCCATCTAGGAGAATGGAACATGGGTGCTGGTGGACAGACCTGCCGGGGCTCACGTTGTGGGGTCCAAGTGGGTGATGAAAGTAAAAAGGAATCAAGACTGCAAGATAGACAATTACAAGGTACGGGTGGTAGAAAAGGGGTTATCTCAATGGCCTGGCGCAGTTTACCATGAGACCTTTGCTTCAACTGTGTCGTTCGCCTCCATCCGGTCAATGCTCGCCATTGCTACTGCAGAGAACATGGAGGTCCACCAGATGGATGTCAAGATAACCTTTCTTTATGGCAAACTTGACAAGGAGGTGAGGATGGAGGTTCCAAAGGGGGTTTATGCTCCCGAGGGTAAGCTGTACAGATTGGTGAAGGCACTCTATGGGCTAAAACAAGTGCCAAGACTTTGGTACCAAGAAGATGGATACATTCATGGCCAAGGAGTCCTTCATGCACTACGACAATGACCCTAGTATGTATGTGCATAAGAGCGACAAAGGGACCATGTTGGTCACCTTGTACACTGATAACCTCATTCTATGTTCTTCTTCAACGCGGCTGCTAGACGATCTCAAGGGGTAGCTGAGTGGCAGATTTGAGATGAAGGACATGGGTCCTCTTGACTTCTACATTGGAATTTCCATCAAGTGTGACAGGGCAGCAGGTACCATCAGCTTGAACCAGAAAAAATACATTGACTCCATCCTCAAACAATACAACATGGCAGACTGCAAACCTACCAGCACACCCATAAGCTCATAGTGCAAGCTCTCTTCCTCCTTGTCCCCATCCAACGAAGTGAAGAAAACTGACATGCTGGGCATCCCATATCAGTTTGCAGTGGGAATTCTGATGTATGCCATGGATGACACCCGAGCACATAGCCCATGCTGTTGGCAGGTGAGCCCGATTGTGGCCAATCCTGGCGGGCTCAAGGCTGGCGGGCTGTGAAGTGCATTATGCGCTACCTCAAGGGGATGCGCCACGTGGGGCTCCAGTTTGGAGGCATTGCTGGATCCGCGTCACTTCGTCTCATGTAATGTACCGATGCTGATTGGGGAGGGAGTATCGAAGACAGAAAATGTACCTCCGGCTTTGTGTGTATGCTGAATGGAGGTGCAGTTGGATGGGCAAGTCGCAAGCAGGAATGTCTCTCTCTCAACAGCTAAAGCTGAGTACATTGTCTTGGCCAAGGTGTGTAAAGAGATGAAGTGGCTACGAAGCTTGCTATCTGTGATGAAGGCACCACAGGCAACGGCGACGGTCATCAAGATTGATAACATGAGCACGATTGACATGTCCAAGAACCCTGTCCTGTCCAGGCGCACAAAGCACATCAAGATCTGTTACCACTTTGCTTGGGACTTGGTCTATAAGCAGATAGTACAACTCGAGTGCGTCGATACCAAGATGAACCGGGACATGCTTACAAAGCCAGTTGACAAGGATCTCCACCAGGCGGACAGGCAAGGTATCGGCATGGTCAACGCTAGTGATGACGAATGATGCTTTCGTGGGAAGTGGCCTGAACCAACATGAGCTACGGAATATATTCCGTAGCTTCTTGGAAGTTACATGGTTGCTCTGTCACCTTGAATCTAGGATGCTTATGTGGCAGGCCGACAGCGCAAGTCTGTTGGTGATGTGGTTGGTTCAGGCCACTTCCCAGGAATGTGCTTTTGAGTTCTAGGACTAGACAGACAGCTATAAAAGGACTTGTCTTGCATGCTGATGAATTAACCCTTTCTTGATGCTCTCTTGCATTTTGAAGACTTGAGCTCTTCTTGAGATGTAATGCTAAGATGGTAGTACTCTTGAAGATGAAGTGTATGCGTAATTAAGTTTGGGGTGCATGACACATGTCAACAAAGGAAGAAGGTGTAAAACCCCTTTGTGAGCTTTTGGGTTTTACGGCTTCTCTGCCAGAGGTGGTGGACTCAATAGTTAACACAGCAGAGTTTCAGTAGTAGTAGCAACGACATGAGCATTGGGAATACTCCAAAATAGGGGGAGTGGTTCCAGCTCCTTGACTACGAGAAGGAGCCGGTGGATGCGGAGGTCCAGGAAATGGCATTGGAGCGCAGCGGTGTAGCAGGGGTAGCAGCTGACACAAAGGACTCGGATGATGATGCAGTTGGGCTGGAGATCTGGTGGAAACATCCGTGAGAGGAGGCATTGCGGGTGCCAAAGCATGTACTCTGGGGGGAGTTCACGCCGGGTGTTGGAGGAAAATCCTACGGATGTGGCGCCCGTGTAGTTTATGTTTTGTCAGAGCGGAAGAGACATTTAGGGAGCATTTTAGTCAATGTTTCACCGGAGCGAGCAGAGTTGGAAGGATTGCAGCAGAGCGACGAGGTGCCACAAAAACTGCCGGGCCGAACTGGGAGGGAGCGGAGAGTGGTAAAGTGTTTCAACGTAGGCACCGGTTGATGGATCAGTAGAGAATATCACACCAAGAGTCAGGACCGTACCACGCGGATTTTCCGACAGTCACAACTTGGCCTCAAGCGTTGTGAGGCAGATCATAACGTGTACGTGCGGCGCAACAAGAAGCTCCATCATATCATTGCTCTCTGCGTGGATGATCTAACCTCAGACCTGCCAAGCCTATAGCCGCTGAAAGAGTAGCTGAGTAGCAGGTTCCAAATTTCAGACATGCGGGAGCAGGAATTCTACCTTGTGATGAGCATTACGCGGAACCAGAGGGCGTGCACGCTTGAGATGGGGCAAACCAAATATGTGGCCAAGGTGTTGAAGTGGTACGGCATGGAGGACTACAAACCAGGCTGCAATCCTATCTCCATGACTTGTGAACTAAGTGCGATAATGACGCTGGAAACAAAAGAAGAGCGAGAGTATATGGGAAGGATGCCCTACCAATCGGCGGTGGGCAGCCTCATATAAGCCTCGGTGGCAACTCGACCAGATCTGGCCTAAGCAGTGGGCGAAGTGAGCAAGTACGTGGCCGATCCCGGGCCACTACATTGTGAGGCGGTCAAGCGCATCCTTTGCTACTTGCAGGCAACGCGGCACACGTGCCTGAGGTTCAACGGCAAGTTGCAGGCAGACCTCTTGCATCTGGTCTGCTATACGGATGCAGACTACGCTAGCAATGTGGACAAGTAAAATTCCACATCCGGCTACATGTTCTTCCTCGCTGGTGAAGCGGTCTCATGGTGTAGCAGGAAGCAAGACTACGTCGCCACCTCCATAGAGGAAGCAGAGTACATCGCGCTGGCCAAGGCGGTCAAGGAGGTGGTGTGCCTCAGCAGGTTGCTAGGGGAGCTGGACATGCCACAGTAGGAGCCTACGGTGGTGTAAGAGGAGAGCACCAGCTCCATCTCGCTGATTAACAACCCAACGCAGCACAGGAGGACGAAGCACATGGACGTGCGTTATCACTACGCATGGGACATGGATGAAAAGGGGCAGGTGGTGCTGTATGACTTCAGCACACACAACATGCTAGCGGACTGGCACGCGATGAGCGTGGCTGGCCTTGGGATGACCAGCTATGATCGGCTGGAGGGCGCAGTGGAAGGTGAGTAAGAGCAAGTTGGAGAAGTGAGCATGGCAGATGCAAGGGAGAGAATATTGAAAAATTGCCCCTCCGTATGTCCGATTGCGGTGACGGGAGGTGCCAACAAACCGCTAGAGTGAGGAAAATCCTCGTAGTTAGATCTAGCAGCTTGAGGATTGCTTGGATCCTAAAATGGAGGACTGGTCCTAAACATTGAAGAGTCGTTGAATCCAATGGGAGTTGTTTCACCAGAATCAGACAAGTAACAATGCAGATACGAGCATCCAAAATTGGGTTGTACTTGGTGGCTCTGGGAGCCAGCCGCGACTTGAGTGCCGGTAAAAATTCGACTGGAACGAGTAACAGGTGTCCATCAGGGACCGCCGAAGTGTCCAGTGGAAAATATCCACCGGATCCACTAGTGCAGGTTCTAACCGAGGGATTTAGCCAAAGTCCTAGCTTGGTGTTTGAAAACTCAGTACTACGTTTTGTTACTGAGGGACACGGTCAAAATTCTGACTGTAGGTCCGCAGACAGGTTTCAAGCCCTATCGCACTCCATCATGAAACTCAAACCCAAATTTGCCAATGCACGTCAAAAAAGTGGAGGGGACCCCTCTATCACGTGCAAAGAGATCTGCGTCTTGGGAAGGGCACTTCGCACATGAACGAAGGTGCCACAGCGTGTGTGGACCATGGGGACATTAGGCATTTCTGTGGTGGGTGAGACCTGCGCTTCGGCAAGAATGACTTGGACTAGGTTGGGCCAAATTGCATACGGCTTGGTGCGTTGAAGAGCTCATGAATAGCCCTATAGATGTTCAGATCATATCGATGTACAAAAACCAACACAAAATTGTGTAATCCCCCTTTCAAAACTGGCTATCTCTAAATTCTTAATCACATAGCGTGACGCGACCGGAAAGCTCACGCTCAGTCTCGCCTCGAGACTGCACCATGCAAATTTCTTGACAAAGGGTTATGGGCTTACCGCACTTCCGCTACACACGGGATTTTCATCTTTGACATCGCCATGAATTTCTGAGAACTTTTCAGAGTAGAAGCTATGTAAATGGCGCAGAAGGAGACGCAGCTCATCCAGAAGTGTGCGGGCGGCCCAGGCCTTGGGCTCGGGATGTGGCAAGTTAAGCTGCACCTCCCGCATAAGGGGCTGCTGGATTTCATGTTGAACGAAGGTGCTCGTAAAGGCGAAAGCGGCGGACGCGGAGAAGTAGGCCTTAAAAGGAAGAACACGGAGGAACTCATACTCGTGGTGTCCGGGACAGCCGAGTCGTAGTGGGGCTAATTCCAAGGCTGCAAGCTGGCAGCCGAACCTTGGAAAAAACTGTCCGCCATCCACCAGTCCAAGTTTCTCACGACAAAAATCTTTGTGATGAAGAAAATCCTCATGGTGAGAATCAAGGAGAGAGATGATTTCATCTCTGCCATGCAGAAGATTCAGTTACTTGCCTCACAATGCAACAACGTGGGGTGGAAGATCAACACATAGCTACAGGTGACGGCCCTCCTCATGGCCCTACCTAACAGTTGGGGTCCACTGAGATTTCTCGACAGCAGTTTGGCTGAGTGATCAGGCTGGGGCAAGGGGGAGTAAGATACATCTAGATCCCATGAGTGTTCACCCGCCTGTTGCTGAGGCTGTGGGTGATTGTCAATTCTCAGTGGTGCTGTGTGTGGGCTACCAATGCTAACATACCCCTTGATAGCCTCTGCACCTGGTGGATGTAACTTCTAGGCCTTGGGGTGATCCTTTCTCAAGTCCCCTCCATGGAAAAGCAGATTGGGGACCCCTCCTTCATGCATGAAAAACACTAGCAGATGTGGAAGGGACATTGGGTAGTTACCTGATAGGTCAGACCAATAGAAGATGTTGTCATGGAGTGATGTATGAGATTCAAGGTGCAAGAAGGGGTGTTTCTAGTAGAGGAGGCATTGGAGATGGTGCAACCATGATAATATGAAGACTGGAAAAAGGTCAGAGGTACGGTCAGTGGTCAATAACTGAATTCAAATTATCAAGGGAGCAGAGAAAAGGTATTGCAGGCTGCACAGGCCTGGCAGAACTAGAATCAGGGTCAGGGTCAAGCCTAAGATCACTCCATACGTCAGGAAAAATGGAGAAGAAAATTATACACACACAACCTTCAACTATGAAGTGGGCAGAGGCATCTGCCTACATTGGAGTGCGGAAGGTCCTGAAGCTACGCTAGAGCCAAGGAAACGATCCATTAAGAATACTAATCTGAGAATATTCTTAGGTATTGGAGAATATCGCCCAAGCTCTCTTGTGGCGACAGGAGTGTGGTTGCAGCCAGAATCAAACCTGGACCATGTGTCCACCATTCTTGGCTCAACCCATCTGTTGTATGCCGTTGACCCCAAAACAGGTCAGCAGTGTTCTGGGCCCTGACCTGCCATGTATGTACACACAGCCAAAAAGGGGCATACTTTAACACTCTCCCGTGAACCGTATGTTTCAGTGAGTGAAAGTGCATAGTGGGCCCTCATGGTTTGTGAGGGTTCAAGGGAGGAAGAGGCACTTGCACAGTGTCATGCCAATGCCATGTACATCATGAAAAAAAGAATGTGTGGGACATAAAATTGGTCAAGAAATCAGCCAGCCATTTATGCCATCATTAAGTAACTCACACACAAAGTCATGTTCTAGATTAATGTTCTTTGTGAAAATGTGCAAACACCATCATTGCAGGATATAGCTTGCACAATCATGATCTCACATTTGATAGGGATGTGGTTAAGGGGTACAAGAATACCATTCAACAATCAATGTAGTCATGCAGTCTCACCTATGGAAGAGCCCAGTGTTATGTGCTCAGTGTCATTCGTGGTGTGTACCACACAACCTTGCTTTCTGCTGCGCCATGACACTGCCGTGACTCCAAGAAGAAGAAATCAGCCCTTCAATATTTAAGCGTCTGCATTGCTTGCCCAATAACTGTTTGTGTACCCTTCAAGGGGCCCAGCAGACAGTCCAATATTGTCAGAACCTTCCATGAGAACTGGACCAGGTTGGATCCAAAACTCAAGTATAAAGTTAGGGGTGTTCATCACATACTTCAGGACATGGGCTGTGGCATCATGATGAAAAGCCCTGGGTGATTTTGCATGTTGTTCTAGGATTTTCACAGTGTAACCCACATCAGGTCGTGTGGTAGTGGAAATTTACACAAGGCATCGCAAAAGGAGCTGGCAGGGCACTGGAGGTGCCCCTGCACCTTGACTCTCAGAAGAAATGTATTTCTTTGTGGGTCATTAGTGTGTACGCATTGTGCACTCTTGTGAAGTCAGTGGCAGGCATATCTAAAAGCCTGCACACATTCCTTTTGTGGTGTTATCCAAATGTGCCATAGGCTCAAGAAGATTCATTATGCATGGATAGGAAGAGGTCTGCCTCTCCCATCTTTCATCTGGTACTGTGACCTCAGGAAATCCCTCACCACAGTGACATCTGGTAGAACATGTAAGGAGATCAAGAGGTCACCTACACAGAGAAGCACGTAGAAAATGCATGAAGGGGTTCTAACAACAAAAGAGCAGGATCTGCAGAACTTTGTCAAAAATCACAATTGGAGAGGGTTTTGGAGACCTCTTTGTGCTAAAAACGAGATGCCTGTTTTAGTCTGTGAATTGCTTTGCAAAGTTAAAACACATGTTTCTTCTGTTGTCCTTGAATGTTTGGGTCTGATCCATGTATATTTCTTTCTCAAGGACCTCGTAGAGGGAAGCCGTATTCACATCAATTTTGTTCAACTCCCACTCACAGTGGACAACCACCCCCGAGTAGGAACCTCCTGGTGGGATACTTTGAATGAGGCCAACACGTCCTGGGCATCATGAACCGGAATATGAGCAAAGTTCTTTTCAGTTAGTTGGGTTTTTTAGTGCTCATGATTTCAATCTTTCTTCTTCATCACCTTGATGATACACATGGTATCGACTGATTTTTGCCCTTTCCTGGGAATCAACCAGGCCATATACCCTATGGGGGGTAAGAGCATTGATTTCTGACTGACACGCTTCCAGCCAATCAGCCGCATCAAGATGCAGAAGGAACTCATTGAAGGTGAGAGGATTAGGGGTAGAGGAAATGGAGGCAGTGCTGTTCATTCTTGAAAGTGACATTCTGTACTCAAGCTGCAACATCAGTGGGGTGGACACACTGAGGAAGGAGCACTCATGCAAAATCTGGGTGGTTAGGGTGCATGGCAAGGCTACGACCACTGCAATTGAGGGGATGACGCTCTTGGAGTCAACCTGTGGCAGCTCTTGACTAGCCCTCAAGGAATGGGACAGGGACAGATTCTTCTCACTTTGATGGTGAGGCTGAGAGATCAGGGAGGTCATGCGGACCAATCTCATAGAGCCCGTTCTAGTCGGCTCTGGAAGTGTAGTTCCTTAAAGCTGATAAGAAGCCTCCCCCCCCCCCCCNCCCCCCGTGGGACCAAGGTCCATCACTCTTAATGGGGTCATTACTATGCTCGTCTTGGCCCGATTTGTGAGAACTGAAGTTCCACTCCCACAAGATGTCCACGGACCCGGGTTCTCATTGAGGAAAACCAGGTGGGCCTCAGATGCGGTCAAAGGCCCTTGGAAAAATAAATCTTGTGAGCAGCACAACCCCTCATCCGGTACAATGCAACGGTCCACGTGGGCACCGACAACAAGTGGTTGGAACCGTTCCGATGGCTCCCCTTGAACGGTCAGTCCCGCCGGCGCCATCAAGCCGGAAACACCAACGCGGCTCGGTAGCCGCAAAGCGACAACGGAAAGGCCCGCCAAGACCTTGGCACCTCGACTCCGATCTCCCGAAGGACGTGGCCACTGAAGAAGCGACTCCGCAGTTCCAAGACCAGCAGCAGCAGCAACAGCCCGGCTCCGGCTGCGGCTCAGCTATCGTCCACCCTAGCGTGTGGACCTAACCTAGGCTATGACCACATGTTTTTACCCTTGTACTGTTCTAAGTTTAATATACTAAGATTCATTCCTCTCGTTCCTTTCCTTTTGGCTGCCCGCCGCGAGGCTGTGGCGCCTTCACTTCATGCCTGCCTTCTAGCTGCCCGCCTCCGGGCTGTGGCACTTTCAGCTATCTCTGCCTTTCAGTCCTCACGTTCCTCGGAGCCCGCCCTCGCTGGCTGTGGCCCATTACTGTTTCATCACACCCGCACTCCCATGCTGTGGTGGTCTTAATGCTTCAGCACCGTTTCCTCTGGTACTGCACCCAGTCATGACTCCGCTTTGCTTCGTTATGTTCATCTCCTCAGCCTACGACATCATTAGCGGCCCGCCACTGGTGATTGTGTCTAGCCCTGCTGGCTTGCCCCTACAGTGCGCTGAGGCCTCCTCTTCGTCCTTGTGCCCACACCAGTGGTGCTGCACCCAAGTCTTCATGATCAGCTTGTCCGCTCTTCATCACTTCAGTTTCTACCTGCACGTCGGCCCGCGTTTTGTCGCTGCGGCCCTGACCTTCTGCCGGACCGTGCCTCAGCACTGTGGCTTTTCAGCCCACACTTCCCCCGCACTTCCCCCACGAGCCACTGCTCAGACAGAATGCTTGCCATCATCCAATACCTTCGTGTTCGTGCCTGTGCACCACACCCTGCTTCGCTTTCCTCTTGCATGTACTTGTGCTGCTTTCTCCTTGAAACCTTGTGGAAGCTTCCTTGGAACGTATTAAGTCTGTGTTGCTAATCATAACGTGCATCCTGCCTCCCACAGTTTACTGACACGATGAATCTCCGAGACTCTCACAGCTTCCATGGGCAAGGGGTTTGGAGTAGGGATCTGAGCATCCCGTAGAGAATGAAGATCTGGTAGAGTGTGGATCAGCAACTCGAAATGCGGCAGAAAAAAAGAAAGAATGATCCAAGATTGGTAGACCCGTGACTGTTGCTGGGGATTGTTACAGTTTGTAAAACTTTATTGGACATATGGGAGGTGCTCATAAAACAGAGTCTGCTGTGTCTCAACCACATTTTTCGCTTCATGCTCCCAAAATCTGTATGCTTTGGACTAAACTGCCATCCCCAAGAACACATACATTCTTGAGGCGAGAGATCACTTGTACTTGATGGCTTTGGAAACGATGAAAGGGTACATGTATGATTCTACCAACATGATACTGAAAGCGGCACATACAGCATGGTTCTAAAATTCAGCCAGCCTATTTTTTGGGCGATCTTGGTAGCAGTGAGTTACCAAGCTGCTGTACTGATTAACTTACCCCCTTGATCTGACCTGAACGTGGCAACTCGAGTCCATGGGGTTCACAAGTCGAGTCAACTCACTTCATTCCCTGTGATTGTTTGATTCTGACTCCCACCTTCCTGGTTGGCGACTTGTGTGCGGACGTCAGCCATCATGTAGTGGAGGCACTCAAGGAGGACGTTGGTTCTAGGGTCTGGTCCAGCACCGACGGTACTGTGAGGTGTGATATGAGGTCTGGGTGCAGCATTAGGCATTCATATTGCTGTTTCTTCCGCTGGTGCTGAGCCACCACCACCACCACCCAAAGCAGGTGAATCATTCTCTGCAACTGCTACGCTCATTAGACGGCCATGATGGGACAGCCACTATGGATCAGGGTGGATCTGCTGCTGAACCAGTTGCAACTACTGCTGCTGCCTCCTCTCCCAGCATTCCCCCACAGCAAGGATCTGCTTTTGGATTCCAGGTTGTGGTGGAACATCTCAGTTTTTGTGGTTTTCCCTGGGCTGTTGGCAGTTGTAGCAGTTGGCTTGTCTGCCATTCTAATTACCACACTTTCGCCACTATCACCCCTGACTTGTTGCAAGCTTTTTTTTCTTTGTAGTGGAGCAGGCGGCCATTGCTGTTGTAGTTGTTTTCTAACTGTTCTGCTCCCCAAAATAGAAGCATCTGTTGTGCTTTTTGGCTAACTATGCGCAAGTCCCCATATATGACCAATTACCTCACCCCTGAAACTGTGAATCAACAAGTGTATTGGGAAGTGAACACATCAGTGAAAATGGACTTCAAACATAAACTAGTACATATTACATATAATCCATAATAACTAACACCTGGGACAATTCATGTATATCTGGGCTCTAGTTACATGAATTGATGTTGATGATTTCTGAAAAATGTTTGCATATAGGAATACACTTTTTGGTACACCAATTCTTGAGTGTATGAATTGAGGGTGATTAACCATAAGTCTCATTATGATACCATGGTCTCCCCACGGTGCAGGAAATTTTCCAGGGGCTACTGCTGATTGCATTACTTGTCCTCTTGTGATGCCGCCATGTAAATATTTTTCAAGTACAACCAAGCCTCCCATGGTGCAGCTTTCAGTGGCACTACTACCATATCCTCCAAGTAACTGTTAAGAAACATGAGTGGAATATTGACGATAGAGAAGAGGAAAATTTGATGAAAGTAGAAGGGTCGGAGAATTGGCGAGGCCAGACTTCAATTTGTAGCAACTGCGTCCGGTCGCTATAAACATGATCACAATGACATGGAAATGATGCTAGCAATCCTTAACAGCATCAGCTGGCCATATTTGGCTAAGAACAGAAGCTATGAAGTCTGGAATCCTCACCTGGGTGATTGCCACAAATACCCTACAAACATCACACTATTATCTATGCAACCAATACTCTACTACTTTAACACGATAGCAAAAGCAAAAAAATAGATAATGGAACTATCATGGCTCCCATGCTTTATTGATTCCTGCCATTCTAGACCTTACTTGGGGTAACAAGCTGGTCACAGGATTAGATCCCATATGCTGATGGGCTTTGCTTAGTCTATGAAGCTTTTCACTCTTTTTTATATGACAGCATGAGCAACCAAGAAAGCAGTGGAATTGACAGATGTATGTACATGTTTGATGATCAGTGGCATCCACATGAAGGTGGGTCTTGGTACTTTCAGAAAGCGGACCCCTGGTGGTGGGCGTTCCAACGTGTCTCGACGAGTCTGCACTTGGTGTTCACGACTTTCTGTTTTGGTGCGGGTTTTGAGTCTAAGCATAAGCTTTCAGGTCGCCTCACACTATGTTTCTGGGAGTGGAAGGGAGTTATGAGACATTCACTTTTGCAAAGGGAATAACGTGATTTTGCATTGGTTTTTTAACATGGACATGATCTGAATATTTGTAGGGCTAGTCATGAGCTCTCCAACGTACCAAACTGTGGGCAATTCAGATCACCGGAGCTTCTGCTACATCAGCCAAAGCGCGGCACCCCACATCAGCCTCTTAGTCGGCGGCGTGCACCACGTCGCCCGTCAAGACGCCCTCACACACGAAGGACCCATCAAAACGCCATTCTTGAGGCACAGATGCCTCTACACATAGTGGCGGTGCTCCTCGTGCCGTTAGAATCTGTTTTGATGACTTAGTCATCACGTGGTGATGGGGTTTGATGTGATTTGAAACCTGTCCACGGAAGTGCAGTAGGAATTTTGACGAAGTCCCCGAGTAATACACTGTGTTACTGTGTTTCGAACTCGGAGCCAGGATTTTGGCTAAGTCCCTCAGTAACAAACTGTAATACTGACATCCGGAAAATCATCCACCAGACGCGTCAGCAGGCTTCCGGAGCAAAATCCCCAAATGGAATTTCTTTACTCGGTCGGGTCGATTATTCACCAGTAGTCAAACCGCGACCGACTCCCAAAGCCACCGTGCACACACCAACATTGGAAGCCCATATCTTCCTCTTACTTTTCTGATTCCAGACAAGTAAGAGGGACATATGGGCTTCCACCAGATTCAGCAACTCGTCAACTTTCAAGAGAAATCCCCCAATTTACAATCCGAGAAATTCTCGAGCCGCTAGATCCAACTTCGAGGATTTTCCTCTCTCTGGCGGCTCATTGGCACCTCTCGGTGCCACACTTGGGCATGCAGAGGTGAATCATTGGCCGGACGGCTCCCCGAGGATCTCTACTGCTCGAGCAAAACATCACCCAAACGGCTGGCACGTCCAGTGGAATACCCACTAACGCCCGATGCGCACTCCGCCAGGAGTGCGCGCCTTGGCACCCTTGGTGCCTCATCCACCAAATCTTTCTGGTGGATCTCCTCATCCGCTTGATCATCATCGGAGTCCTCCGCGTTGGCTGCCACCGCTGGTGCACCATCAAGCTCTGATGCCCCATCCTCAACTTCGGCATCTGCTAGCTCTTTCTCATAGTCAAGGAGTTGAAACCACTCCCCCGTCTTTGGAGAGTCCACCACACCCACGTTGTTATTGCTAACGTAGCTCTCCTGCTCGTCAAACTCAACATATTGGCTGCGGATTACCTCCTCCTTGTGCATGTGGTAGAGCCAGTACGCCTTATGCTCGCTCTCATAGCCAAGGAAGAGATACGACTTTGCCTGCGGCTCCAGCTTGCTGTCGCGCCTCTGCGCAGCCTATACCATCACGTGCGCCTTGCATCCAAACACTTTTAGGTGTGCCACACCTGGCCCGCTCTAGACCTCCTGCGGCGTCTTCCAGCAGCTCTTCCCCTTCAGTACAGCTATAAAAGTGAGGTTGATGGTGTAGCTCGCCGTAAGCACAGCTTCTGCCTAGAAGCTTTGCGGCAATTCCGCGTCCACCAACATGGCCCGTACCATGTTCAGCAGCATCTGGTTCTCCCGCTGTACCGTGCCATTTGACTGAGGCAAATATGACGTAGTTTGTTTCCATTTTATGCCATGCTGTTTCATCCACCTGCTACAGCCCACGTTCTCTCTGCCGTTGTTGTTGCATAGTGCTCTGACCCTCCAGTCAGTCTACCTTTCCACCGCGGTGACATAATCCTTCAGCCGGTCCAGGACCTTGCCTTTCTGCTTCATGAAATACACGTAGAGTTTTCTATTGTAGTCATCTATGAAAATGGCAAAGTAACATACACCACTCTTTGACACCATCTTGAATGGTCCACACACATTTCTGTGCCCGACCTCCAACAGGTTTGAGGCACAATTCATGTTCTCTTTGAACAGTTTGTGCTACGCCTTGCCCAAAATGCAAGGCTTGCTCTTTTTGTGATTTTTTGCATCTGTCGCCACTTCCGCACCGTTGATGACAAGGCCGCATACCAACTCGTGCTTCGTCATCTCCTTCACGACTGCGGGTGAAGAATGCCCCAGTCGTTGGTGCAAAGGCTCCAGATCAACTTCCCCTCCTTTGGCTAGGATGACGGTGTGTTCCTGCAAGTCTGCTGAATTGTCGCTGTGGAGATCACCTTGGTCTCCACAATGTAAATGCCTCCATTGCGCTTAGCCTCCAGCACGGGCTCGCGGCCACTATCCTTCCACACGACTGCCCCCTTTCTCTTGAAAGTCACCTCGTATCCCTTATCTGTCAAGTGGCTGACGCTTAGAATGTCAGCCAAGCCAGGTACGTGCTGTACGTCCTTGATGACACGCTGCACCCGTTTCCTACCAACCACACCTCCACGTCCATGTCTCCTTGGCCAGCCGCCGGCTCGACCTTGTCGTTTGCCACCACCACCTTGGAGTAGTTGATGAACCGACCTTCTCGACCTGGGTATGCTTCTCCGCTCCGGAGTCAAGGCATCACTGGTTGGCCTTCTTGAGGGAATGGTTTTGAGTGTCGTTGAGAAGCGTCTTCTTGCCTTTGGCATCCTTGCCACTGGCCTTTGCCTCCTGGGTGCACTCACAGACCCAATGACCCTCCTTGCCGCAATTACGGTATGCACCCTTCTTGGCACCCTTCTTGTCCCCGCCGTGTCTGCTACCTCCCTTGCCTCCGCTTCTGCCACCATGTGTTTTGGTCACGAGGGCCGATGAGGAAGATGAGGAATTTCCGTAGCTCAGTTGTTGTGTCTCGTTGTGGATGCACTTTGCAACTGTGCCATAGGTGAGATTGTCCTCTGCCCATCCTCCCAAGACGGTGATGAAAGAGCTCCAACTGTCATGAAGGGTCATGAGGAGGGTCATTACCTACAGCTGTGTATCGATCTTCCACCCCATGTTGTTATAGTGTGAGCCTCACACTGTGAGGCAAGTGACTCAACCTGCTGCATGGCGGAGATGACATCATCTCCCTCCTCGATTCTCACCATCAAGAGTTGCTTAATTGCAAAGATTTTGTCCGCCAGTGACTTTGATTGATGGATGGTGCAGAGTTTTTGCCAAGCCTCGGCTACCACCTTGCAGCCTTGGAAGTAGCCCCATTGTGACTCAGCTTTCTTGAACACCAGCAGCATGAGCACCTTTGTGTTCTTCTTTGTGAAGGCCTCCTTTTGCACTTTGGTTGCCGTCACTTCGTCGAGGACTTCTGTTCCCTTCATGACCTCCAGCAGCCCATTATGCGCGAGGTGTAGCTCAAAGTGCCACCTCCATAGCCCTTAGCCAGGGCCACCTGCATACTTCTGGATGGGCTGCGTCTTCTTCTACGCCTTTTGTACAGTCTTCCACTCTGGGAATTCAGAGTGTGACGGTGATGTCGTCCCCAATGACAATCCCGTCCGTCGCGAAAGTCGTGAGTGCTTTGTAGGTCGGTCAGGGCTGTGGGCCCATAACCCCTTGGAAGCAAATCCCCCCCCCCTGGTGGTGGGAGTTCCAACGTGCCTCGACGGGTCTGCACTTGGTGTTCACGGCTTTCTCTTTTGGTGCGGGTTTTGAGTCTAAGCTTGAGCTATCTAGTCGCTTCACGTTATGTTTCTGAGAGTGGAGGGGAGTTGTGAGACAGTCACTTTTGTGAAGGTAATAATGGAATTTTGTGTTGGGTTTTGAACATAGACATGCCTATTTGTAGGGGTAGTCATGAGCTCACCAACGCACCAAATCGTGCGCAATTTGGATTACTGTAGCTTCCGCTACGTCAGCTGAAGCGCGGCACTCCATACCAGCCGCTCAGTCGGTGTCGTGCACCACGTCGCCCGCCGAGGCGCCCTCACACATCGATGACCAAGCAAAATGCCATTCCACAGGCACAGATGTCCCTGTACGTAGATGAGGTGCCCCTTGCACCTTTGGGTTCTGTTTCGATGATTTAATCGTCAAGTTTAGTATGGGGATTGATGTGGTTCGAAACCTGTCCACGGACTTGCAGTCAGAATTTTGACTGTCCTCGAGTAACAAACTGTATTACTGAGTTTTGGACTCCGAGCCAGGATTTTGGCTAAGTCTCTCAATAGTAAAGTGCACTACTGACATCCGGCAAATCATCCACCAGACGTGTCGACAGCCTTCCGGAGAAAAATCCCTAGATGGAATTTTTGTTAATCGGTCCGGTTGATTATTCACCGGCAGTCGAACCGTGGACGACACCCAGAGCCGCCACGCACACACCAATTTTGGGATACCATATCTCCCTTGTTACTTGTCCGATTCCATTGAAACAACTTCCACTGAATTCAGCAACTGATCGAATTTCAAGAGCAACCCTCTGTTCTAGGATCCGAGAAGTTATCGAGCCGCTCGATCCAAATGCAAGGATTTTCCTCCCTCTGGTGGCTCGCCGGCGCCTCCCAACGCTGTACTTGGGCGTGCAGAGGGGCAGATATTCAAAAGGTAATACATACTCATGTTGTGACTATGAGTGTGTGAAACATTTAGACTAGAATCCTCCTCAAAGATGTGTGTGGAACTCAGAACGCAATGGTAGAATGGAGCCACTCTGAGGTGTCAAAATATACAACATGACGAGCCTCAACGGAGAGGGTGGAGATGGAGGACACTGTTAGGCCATAGGTGGTAGTGAGGGGAGGAAAGTTTCAGACGAGATTGATCAATAAGGTATGAAGATTGGTCAAGACGGGTGGAGGAATGGATGATTCAAGAGAAGGCACAGGCACAAGGCATGCCAATGGAGGGAACGAGGAGGAGGTGGGCAAGGAAGGAGGTACAATAAATTTGTTTTTTGGGCCTGTTTTCTAGCACGGGTGGACACCGGGAGTGAAGAGGAGGCAGAGATAAGGGGGAGGGTTGGGAGAAAAGAGGGTGGAGAGGATGGAGGGGGGTGGTAGGCCTGGAGGATTAGGAGAAGAGGAATGAGAAGTGGTCACAGGAGAGGAGGGTGGGGTGATGATAGGCGAGGACGGGGGGAAAGTGGCAGGTCTACGAGGAGGG
>SZWC01000375.1:207595-228725 GCA_023375785.1 Penium margaritaceum
AGTCTCTCTCCGACCAGCTTGTTGCGATTAAGGAACCTTCAAGGAGCGTGTGCTCATACTAACCATCCTTTCTGGTCTTCCTAGTAGCTACACTCCTCTCATTGTTGCCCTGGATCAGCGTGGCGACAAGCTCTCCCTCAATGATGTGGAGGAGAGCTTGCTGTTTGAGGAGGAGCGGCACAAGGTAGAAGAAGGCGGAAGCGGACTGAACATCACTCTCATCACCAACTCTGGTCATGGGGGTGGTGGTGCACCAACCAGGGACAACGGTGGAGGAAGGAAGAAGAAGGGGAGCTGCCACTATTGCAAGAAGCCGGGCCATTGGGCGCGCGAATGCTGGAAGAAGAAGGCCGACCTTGTGGCTGGAGTGGGAGCGGGGAAACATTCCGCACTTCCGCAAACGCTACAGATTGGGAGAGTGGATTTATGAAAACCATCCGGGTCCTGCACGTCTCCGACAACACCGCCTTGTTCTGGATCATCGACTCGGGAGCCACGTGGCACATGATGTGCCGCCGGGAGTGGTTTATTGTCTATACCGTCATTGAGCCTCGTCGGGTGTACATGGAGGACAACCATGTGCAAATGGCGGTTGGGGAGGGTGAGATTGTGTTTTGTGCTTCAGTTGAGGGTAAGCACGTGGAACATCGTGTGAAGGGGGTACTCCATGTTCTGGGGCTGACAGATAACCTCCTCTCTGTCTCATCTCTCATCTCCGAAGGCATGCAGGTTTGCTTTGAGAATGGTGGCTGCACCGTCTCTGCCCGTGCAGGCCGTGTGCTTGTAAAAACAAACAAGGAGGACGGTCTTTACCGCCTCTACGTGGCATCGGAGAAGGAAGCCGACTCAGTGTTGGCGGTGAGAGAGGGAAATACGACATCGGCTTGTGGCACCGCCGGCTTGGTCACCTCGGCTTTGGTGCCATCATCTCCTCGCAGCAGATGGTCCGTGGCCTGGAGCTTAAGGGGGTGAAGCAGCCTGGTGCGTCGGCTTGTGAGAGCTGCATTGAAGGGAAGCAAGCCGCGCTTCTTTCACGGGGGAAGGGAAGGAGGCGGCTGAGCTTTTCTCACTCGTTCACTCAGATTTGTGCGGTCCCATGTCATCACAATCCTTGTCCGGCAAGTTGTACTTTGTCACCTTCATTGATGACAAGTCGAGGAAGACGTGGGTGTCCTTCGTGGCTGGCAAGGATGAGTGCTTTGATGCTTTCAATGTGTGGATTACTGCTACAAAGAATGAGAGTGGCAGGCAGTTGAAGGTGCTTCGCACCGACGGTGAAGGAGAGTACCTCTCCAACGGCTTCCGCACCTTCCTCAAGCGTCGCAGGGTCACGCACGAGGTCATCCCAGCAGGAACAGCGCAGCTGAACAGCGTGGCTGAACCACGAACCGCACGCTCATGGAGCGTGTTCGGAGCATGCTCAAAGACGCGGAGCTCCCGCCAACCTTTTGGGCGGAAGCGGTCAACACTACCGTGTACCTGAAAAACCGGAGTCCCACGTGCGCCGTGCCACTGATGACACTGGAGGAGGCATGGACAAGACGCAAGCCGACAATAATGCACCTGAAAGTCTTCGGGTGAGGCGCATTTGTGCACGTGCCTGCTGGCAACCGGAACAAGCTGGATGCAAAGTCGGTGAAGGCGGCCTTCTTCGGCTACGACACCATGGGATACTGCCTCTAAAGCCTCGCTCCTCGCAAGATCATCCGCAGCCGCGACGTCGTCTTGCAAGAGGACGTGAAGGGTTGGACTTGGAGCCCTATGACTTCTGTTCCACTTGTTCCCCCACTTTTACCTGAAGTGGGAGACGTTCCGGTAGCAGAAGAGGATGGTGCGGAAGATGGCGGTGACAGCGGCAACGACAAGGAGGTGGAGGGAGCTGAGAAGGAGAAGGAGCCAGCAGCCGAATCTGATGAGGAGGAGCAACAAAGCAATGCGCAGTAGCTGCCATGATGGTTTTCACGCATTAACAAAGGTGCAAAGGACAGTGGGGAGCCGGTGTGGCAATCTGAACGCAACGCGAGCAAACAGAGGTCGTTGGAGGAGCTAGAACCTGTGCACTTTTCCACCACCAACAGAGTCCGCTGACCTCGAGCTTCTCTTCCCCACAGTCACCAATGAACCAGCCACATTCGCTGAATCCATGCGTAGTGCCGAGGCGGCAGATTGGCGTGTTGCAGAAGACTAGGAGTATGGTGCACTCATGAAGAATGGCATTTGGACCCTCGAGGAAGCTCCACGTGGCAGCCGGGTGATCGGATGCCGGTGGATCTTCAGGCGCAAGCGTGGTGTGGATGGTATGGTGCTCAGGTACAAAGCACCGCTGGTTGCAAAGGGGTATGCGTAGACTGAGGGTGTGGATTACAAGGAGACATTTGCATCTGTCGCAAAGTTCCCATCTATCCGAGCGATCCTCGCACTTGCTGCTGCTATGGACTGGGAGGTGCACCAAATGGATGTGACTAGTGCATTTCTGAATGGTGACCTCGAGGAGGATATGTACATGGAGCAGCCGGAGGGGTATGTGGTGGAGGGAAAGGAGGATTTGGTGTGCAAGCTTGTGAAAGCCCTCTACAGCCTGAAGCAAGCCCCGCGAGCATGGTACCACAAGATGGATGAGCAACTGGCCGACCTTGGCTTTGTGCGCAGTGAAGCAGACCATGCTGTCTATGGGTGCATACAAGAGGCAAGCCAGATCATCATCTTGCTCTATGTTGATGATGTGCTCATTGCATCTGACTCCAAGTCTCTTTTGGACGATGTGAAGCAGTCCCTTGCTGCCAGGTTCGACATGAAGGACATGGGAGAGCTCAGTTACTACCTTGGTCTTGAGGTCAAGCGCGACCGGCAACAGCAGACTTTGGAGCTGTCGCAGAGCACGTACGTGAGTGACATTGTTAAGCACTTCAACATGGCAGGAGGGCGCAAAGCCGCTACACCACTGAAAGAGGGAGCAAAGCTGAGCATGACGCAAACTCCCCACGGCAGGCAAAAGAGCAGCCGCATGGAAGCAATGTTGTACCAAGCAGCAGTTGGGAGCCTCATGTACGCAGCAGTCGGCACGCGCCTCGACATCAGCTAAGTAGTGGGAGTTCTTAGCAAGTTTTGTGCGAATCCGTGTGTGCCGCATTGGGAGGCGGTTAAGCGGGCGTTGTGCTACCTGGACAGCAGCAGCAGCCTTTGCCTCACCTTCAATGGCAACAACAGCCCCATCCTCATCGGCTATAGTGAAGAAGATTGGGGAGATGACCTGGACTCAAGGAGGTCGACCAGTTGGTTCATGTTTGTGCTCAGGGGAGATGCAATCAGCTGGAGGAGGAAGAAGCAAGAGTGTGTTGCCCTCTCCTCCACCGAAGCACAGTACATCGCACTGAGTGAAGCAGCAAAGGAAGCCGTGTGGCTGCGTCAGCTGCTAGCAAGCCTTGGACAGCAGGAGACCACAGCCACCACCATCTACTGTGACAACATGAGCGACATTGCTCTGACGAAGAACGCTGAGTTTCACGCCCATACCAAGCACATCGACCTGCGGTACCACTTCATCCGCGAGCTCGTGGAAAAGCAGGCGGTGCAGATCAAGTTCTGCCCTTCAAGCATGATGCTGGCAGAATTTCTGACCAAGCCGCTGGCAGCGCACCGCTTTCAGCAGCTGAGAGGACAGTGCGGACTTGTGTGATTTTTATTCTCGCAAAGTGGGACAATGATGGATATGAGAGTGCCAGAAAGTGACAAAAACAGGTTGCTTGATAAAAATCATCTGGAATAACTGTTGCATAGAGGATATTTCACAGGTTCTAACGCACTTTACGGAACTCAATTCGGAGTCCGTTTGAGTGAGATATGGATTTCCAAAGTTTGGAGATCATGGGTCGGGTTCAAGTGACGACCAGAGCACTTTCAGCTTAAAAGGTGGCAGGATTATTGGCCAGGACGGCTGAGAGCGGCCTTCAAGGAGAAAAGATGGCTGGAGGACATCCAAGACACTTCAAGGAAGGTGCAGACCACGATTGTTGGTCGTCCAAGTGGTGTGAGACATAATTCTCTTGTGTGACAAGGTGACTGCCGCTCATCCCGCTAGGCTAGGAGAGTGTGCTAGAGGGTAGACTTTGACAGAGTGTGTCTCAGTTCTCCATAGGCCAAACGATGCATGTAAGGGCTTGTTAGAAAGCTGTGACTATGTAATTTCTTAGTCAAGAGTCGATTTAGACATTCGCATTCTCTGCAAACCTACATTTGCCTCCGTTATTTCTGTCTGTGCAACTTGCAACTCCCTCTCACAAACAGTTGGTCCTACCTAGGCGGCTCTTAGTGAGCCTGATCACCTCCCTGAGGGCTGCCCCAGTTTCCATCACCAGCCAGCGAACCCTTCAGCCAGCCAGTCAGCCAACCTACCAGGCAGCTAGCCAGCCAGCTTTACAGCCAACCAGCCAGCCACCCGCCCAATTACCCACCCAGCCATCCAGCCAGCCTCTGAGCTAGCCAGCAAGCCAACCAGCTTGGGAGCGAGCCAGTCAGCCAGCCAGGCACCCACCCAGCCACCCATCCAGCTACCCAAGCAGCCACTCAGTAAGCCACAAAACCAGCCAGACAGCCATTCACCCAGGCAGCCACACTGCCAGCAACCCAGGCAGCCACCTTGCCGGCGAGACAGAATGCCTGCAACCCAGCCAGCCACCCATCCAGCCACCCAACAAATCTTTCAGCCAGCCACCCAGCCAGCCACCCAGCCAGCCTCCCAGCCTGCTTCCTTGCCAACCAGCCATACCAACCCTACAGAGAACCAATGAGCCAGCCACACAGCGAGGCACCTTGCCAGCCACCCAGCCAGCCATCCAGCCAACCACCCAGACAAACTCCCAGCCAGCCAGCTACACGGCCATCCACCAGGCAAGCCAACCAACTAGCACCAAGCCTTCACACCAGCCTTCAACCACCCAGCCAGCACCAAGCCAGCTAGCCAGCCAGACACCCACCCACCCACCTAGCCACCTAGACAACTTGCATTAAGCCCAGACATCTGGGCTGAAATCAGGGATTTTTGGTACATGTATCTTGTAGGTGATGCATCACGGATTTGTGGAAACATTTACCCAGTGCCTTCTCATGTTTGTAGGCTTACACACACGAGCCAAAGAGCACATCACTTGGTTCATCACAAGGTTCCTCATCCACAACTTGACATGAGATTTCTGATGGAAATTTGATGCTTGGATCTCCGAAATTGAGAAAGGAGAATAAGGTGCAAAAAGTCAATGCTTGTGTAGAATGTACTTTATGTGCAGCATGCAAGAGGGGCATGACAAAGAAGAAAAGGAAGAAAGGAAGTAGAGTTTGAAGGGTTTAGCATCTGAGAAGGTGGATGATGAGGAAACGGGTGTTGTCATACTAGTCGGTTTTATTTATGTACATAATACATGAAAGGTTTGCTTCCACTTTAGAATCCTGATTTGCTGATTAATTTCTCCATATTACAACCTGCTTCTTGCCCTTTTCCCTCCAATCCATGCATACTGCACTGCTATACTTTCACAACTCTTCTTTGTGAATGAATTAGTGTTATTCAGCCAAGAACGCATCATAATTATTCACCCATTGAGTGGGTCAATGTGTATACACGCATGCACACACGCACGCACGCACGCACGCATGCACACATGCATGCTGGCATGCACGATACACCAATTTCAGAATTCTAGGACAGTAAGGAGGTCTCCTTTTTCCATTATGTGGCAACATATGGGAGGTATAGAGTTTTCCACCTTTACAAACAAGAAAGCAGAAGGTTCTGTATTCATAAACAAGTTTATGATGTGTTTCCATTCAAATGTCACGAATTTTAAAGGCAGGTGGAAATCAAAAAATAAGCATTTTAAAATAGTTTTTTTTACATTCTTTGGAAATTTCTGGAAGGTACATCTTTTTTTATACCTTTGAATCAGGAAAGCACATAGTTTTGCATTTGTATACTAGAGTTTAAAACACCATTACCGTTAATTATTGGCCTTTGAAAAGCTATCCGGGAGATGCAGGTAGTTAGAAACACAAGAGATTTATGAAATCAGAGAATACTGGTCAAGGAAAAAACCACCACAGTCATTGCCTTCTTATCATATTCCCAAAGTTTTGTGCATAAAATTTGAGCAAACAATTGCAGTACGAAATTGTGTGCCATAACCATTTGGATCCACATCACGTTTTCTAACTATTTCTTACTACCACTATGGATGCCCGGAAATATTGTATCTTTGGTAGTTGTGTTTCACGCTATCCCTTCCTCCCAGACTACGGGAGTTGAATCTGTTGGAACTACAGATGCATCATCAGACAACAAATTTTCCTTGTGTCCGAGAGAAAACCCTGTTGATAAAGACTACAGGTTGTCATCTTCTTTAGCTCCCTCATCACATTCCACCTCTGCTATCAACAAAGTATATTATATAATAAAAGACACCTGACGAACACATGAAATCAATTTTACCTAGCCCCCTGTCCCAATGAAGCATCTCCGGGATCAGCTCTGTCATCATGTGGCAACTCCTACCCATGAAAGAAAATTGTTCAATAGGATAAAATTCTCCACCATGTGAAGACATCGTTCATCAAGAAATTGAGCACACCACAATAGGACGTTGAGATATGGATGCCTATGTGAGATTCTTCAACGGGCTGTCGTCTTCAATCACTGGTTCAAACATAATCATCTCCATTGCTTTCCCCATCAAGGAATGAAGGCCTGCATCATGCTCCGCCTGACATGGACAGGATTTCCAAGTTGGTATGGCATCATGTCAACCTCTTACAGGAGGGCCTGTGTCAGAGTAGTTGTGGGCACAGTTGTGGCTGTTGACAGCGTAGACTTAGGTGGCATCCGTAATTGTACTTCAAATGCGTCAAGTGATTTGTTCAGATTGATAGCCTCCAAGAGGAAACATTAAACAACTAAGTAGAATTTCAACTACACCCATTCACTGGTGATGAAATGAGGAAAAGAAAGATGCACTCACAGGATCTTTCTCACCACATATGACATCCTCAGTGTAATTGTCGATGGTAATATCCTCAGCTCTCAGCTTTGACTGGCTTGGCGTGCCGGCATTCTGGCCAAAACCCAGTTGCTCCCCCACACAAGACTTCCAAGTCGCACAAGACTACCCATCCGCACCAGCCTTCCTAGGGGCGTCCACTTGCTCATCGACACCTGCCAGATCCAATGCACCCGACAGCTCAATGGCAACCGGCTGTTGCATGGCATCTGACCGCTCAGCAACACCCAGGTGCCTAGGAACACCCAAATATTCAGCAGCACTTGACAGCTCAATGACACTCGACTGCCTGGCCGCACCCGAGTGCTTAGTGGCACCCGTTCCCTCAGCGACACCCAACTGGCCAGCGACTCCCGACTGCTCAGGGACACTCAATTGTTCAGGGGCACCCTACTGCTCAAGGGCACCGGAGTACTCGCGGGCACCGGACTGCTCAGGGGCACCAGACTACATAGAGGCACCAGACTGCTCCGCGGCACCTGACTACTCCGCGGCACCCGACTGCTTGGCGATACCCATATGCTATGTCAACCTCTATGGTCCATACTGCCCGATTACTCCTCCGCTCCTAACTGCTCTACAGCTCCCGACTTGTCAGCGGATCCCAACTACACGCCCTCACCTGAATGCTAGCCCTCACCCAATTGCCTACCCTCAATCGACTGCCAGCCCTTACTTGACTACCTTCCCTCACCTGACTACCCACTCTCACCCAAATACCCGCCTTCACGTGACTACCGGCCCTCACCCGACTACCCTTCATCACCCGATTGCCCGCCTTCACAAGACTGCCTACCCTTACTTGACTTCCGGCCCTCACCAGACTGTCCACCCTCATCCAACTGCCCAACCTCACCCGACTGCTTCGACGCACCTCACTACTTGGATGCACCCAATTGCTCGACTACACGGGATTGGTTAGCCGCACCCAACGGCTCGACTGTACCCGACGGCTCGCCCGCACCCAGCTGTTTGGCCCCACGTGAATTTTTTCTACACTAGATTGCTCACACCAATCAATTACAATCCTCCCATACCTTTCCCTCTCCTAATTGTATTGATATTGCTGGCTTTTTCTTTGCTCAAATCATTTTCCTCTTCCCAATTCTTTGACCACTTATTTGTGACCATCGTTGACCCGCACGGGTAGGTGTTGGTTGCGAGACTAGAGTCTCGTTATGCTTCTTTACACATGGAGCTCCTTGCACATACGAGAATGGTTTGGTGAGAGTAGGGACACTGAAGTTTTGTGATGACATGAACACAAATGAGGACAGGGGAGCTTACCGGTTGGTACCACCATGCAAGAGACTCCAAAAATGACACCTACGTTGTACGTCTTGTAAAGTGGCCTCTTCTGCTCCTTGCAAGTGTCAATGCGGATCATGAATTGGATGAAAGACTCTTGTGTGGTGTGTGGGTTGAACTTCACCCAAGTTGACTTGAAGAACTATGCAAGATCTGAAGTGAATTCAGTGGCTTTTGCACGTCTAGTTGCCTATGAATAATGGTGAAAGAAAAATTGAACTGACCACGCGTGCACCAATGTCCACCAT
This sequence comes from Penium margaritaceum, assembly GCA_023375785.1. Taxonomy (NCBI): domain Eukaryota; kingdom Viridiplantae; phylum Streptophyta; class Zygnematophyceae; order Desmidiales; family Peniaceae; genus Penium; species Penium margaritaceum. Next base: position 216,195 of record SZWC01000375.1, read on the forward strand.
GTTGCAAGACACTCAAGGGACCAGCGCATCTTCTTCAAGAAGTATTTGGCGTATCGCTCGAAATTCAACTATTTTTTAAGCCAATTTTTGTCTTCCAGTGTTGGTGACCGATGCACATGTTTTTGGTCCTATTCTCCTCAAACCACTTAGCAGCATGAATGTGGAAGTTTTCAAGTTTTTCATGAACAGAATTCAATTTTTTTAGTTCTAGGGAAAACACAAGAAAAAGAGGGAAGAACCAAACTTACTGAGAGTAGCATCAAGGAAGCTAGTTGAGATGAATTCAAGATCTACGTCCTCGCCACTCTTGTAATGAGACTTCGTCAGCAGGGGACTCGCCCACTGTTCCTGGGATGGGGTTAGACTAGAGGCACTCTTGTTGTTGCCACGATCGCGAGTACTCGACTGGTGCATTTGTGCCAAATCGTTTAGGGTCCTGGGCAGGATGACTTTGCTCGGGTTGTTGATGCAAATCCTCAGACTAAACACACTGTGCACTATTGCGCCCATTTCTTGCTCCCTTTGCGGTAGCTGATGTGTGTTCACATATTACGCAGTGGCACAAAACTCACTAGTGAACGGATGGGTGGCAAAAGCTGCGGTTCCTAAGTCTTCATACGGAGAAACAAAGTTCAAGTAATTGTGACCTTCGGGATGCATGGAGTCTGTGTCGCCTAAGTCGTCTGTGAGGATTGAGGTTGAAGGACCTCCTTCGGTAAATTCAGGTGCACGTAAGTTGTTGACAAGAAAAATTAACAAGGTCTTCGCTATGTTTGTCATCCACTAAGTATGGGAGTGCTCAGCACTCCCCCAGCATCAACTTTATGTCAGAAAACAAACTATGCAAAAGAAGCACTTTCAGAGTAACCCGAAGGGTTTGGACAACTCGAGCCCAAGTCGCGGCTAGCATACCAAAACACCATACACACGCTAGCGTGACACAAAAGATGATGCCCTTTCTCTTATTGTGTCATGGAAGATATTATGGTGTTTCATGATCAACACGTCATGCTTCTCGTGCATTCGACTGTCACGGAATGCTTGACGAGACCCATGTATCAAGAGCAGAACACATGTCCCATTTTGTGTACCTCAAAAGATGTGAAGTTTGTGGATGCAAAACATCAGCCTTGCGTCCTTCTGTGACCGAGCTACCTTTTTTATCAGAAACAATGGTAGTTATTTCATGCATATAAAGGATACTATACTACATTCCATATGGAACATCAAGTATTATTGAATGTTTTAGAAAACAAAATATCTTTTATGTCTTTGCATGTTTTATGACATGGAGATGGAATTGTTCTCATGTGCCCACGTTGCTAGAGTGCAGCGGAACACTGTAATGTGCCTTCTACAAGGAATGTAAGACATTCATTCGAGAAAAAAAAATTGTAGTCTTCCCGTTGGGGTACAAAAATAACATACAACAGTTATGTGGTATCACATACAAACACAATAAGATTTGACGCTTTGACGGGAAACAAAAGTCCAATACGAGTGTTTCGTTTCACGTATAAGTATAGGATGTGTGCCTTGAGAACGAACCCATGGGACTACAGACACTTCTGGGTCACAAAACATCATAAGAGCATTTTTGTTATACACAAGTCTCCAGCAAGCTTTTTGTGTAGAGGCACCAGAACTTATCTAATTGTGTTGGACCGAAATCATATACTCAGTTCTATGCTACGAAAGAATCATCACGATGCTTTGTGGCACAAAACACATTGATACCATTTTTGTGACATAGAAACGTGTTATTTTCTCGTATACAAGAACACCATTCTTGTTCTTTGTGACAAGGGAGACCATATGTTCTTCTTGTCACAAAGAAAAAACTCTCATTCATGTATCGCGAAGAAGAAGTGTATTAGTGCGTGCATCAAAACACGAGGCATAAAACATAGTGACGAATGTTTTGTACCCTCCGTGCCTACTGCATCATTCTGGTACTTGTTTTTCTATATTTTGTATCTACTACATACCTGTGTCAGAGGCCCAACGAATGCTTTCTGACAGGATTCAGGTTTGGCCCACGAAAATTGTATCGATCGTGCTTTTGTCGATGTATTTTGTTGTGGAGCATGAGGTGCACATTTCTCCCCTCGACATGATGTCACAATATGACTCGTATCAAGTCGATATAGCTTATCGAATCGATGCAAGTGTGAAGCATTGGCGATAATTCACAAAAGAATTGCGTGCAAACTGTTGGCCTTTGATTTCTTGGCAATATCACTCACTGGCAGAACATGTCACCACCACTGACAGTGCGACACGTGGTTGTGAAATGGCCCAAGTATTCGATTGAGTCAATGCATCCCTTATGGCCCATCGAATGGTGGAGTGGAGGTCATCCTTGCACGCGACCATCATGAACAAAACCAGCTTCGTTGAATTCAATACATGATGTTAGCGCCAGTGCTAACAACATGTTTTGAAGCTACAGCGACAGGTTCGACACTGCCCAAGACAAGAGCAAAAGTTCCGGATCAACTCATACATCTCCTTTGAATTCGCATAGTTGAACAAATCGACAATAAGAGACATAAGTATCTCCGTGTCACACTACGAAGTGATACAAATCATTGCCAGGTTTTCGGTGATTTCGCATCACACTCTTCCAGAAACACAATGTTAGAATGTGTTTATGCCTCATTGTTTGGGGAATGAGACGTTGGTAGTGTTGAATGAAAATTTCCAACCAAATTCCATGCACTTTCCTCCGCACAGCCATAGATGATATTTTGTCTCCTACCGCCCAGGTAGATTCGGCCAGCTCGCCGGATCTTCGCCACGTCAAAAAGTGATGATCGGACTGCCTCCAACTGCCATCCACGTCAGGTGCGCTGAGGCGCCTAACAATGTACGCTTTTCCTGTGTCGCGCACACGACGCTGGCAGTGGCGGCTCATCGTCGTTGCACGGGGCTTCGCATACGTGGGACATCCACGTCGCGCGCTTGCGTGTGCGCTCATGCCAACGTCAGCATGTATGCATGCGAAGGTGTTGCGTGTGCAAAGCTGGGCCTGCGAATTTGTTTTCCATTGCATATTTGTAGTGAAGGGTTAAACAATTTTGCTGCAGCAGCAGCTGTTGCTGCTGCTGCAAACCCTGTCCTTGCTGTCGCTGGTAAGTTGCTTTTAGTTCCAAATCCTGTTAATTTTAAATCCTGCTGATGCTGGTTCCAACAAGTAGCTGCAGCAGCTGCTAGTTGCTGTTGCTGCCGCCCATACTGCTCTTACTGGCGGCGGCCCCGTCGCTCCGCCGCAACCCACCTCGCGTTTCCCCGCACTCTCGGGGTCAGTTATCAGATTTGTGAGGGCGGGTCGGCAGCGCAATGACGTGACGTCGAAGGCATTGCCAATTTCCTCCATTCGAGACAATCTGTCGCACTTTAGGTTTCGATTCTCCCGCTTAGGCCGCTGACAAGTACGCTCGGAATCCAGACCGTAGCCGACGCCAACTGATGCCGCTGCCGCTGCCAATGCGTCAGTTGGCGATCCGCCCTGTAACCGCCCTTTCTCCGGCAACGTGAATGAGTGACGCGCCGCATCACAGCTGCACTTGCGTACGCATTCCAGACTCTACAGCCACCCGTCTTCGCCTATGCCCTAAATCGCGCACAGAACCCAACCACGAGGAATCACTCTTTCATCGTCCTCTCTGCACGTCATTCTCTTTGCTCGTTCGCTAGTTTTACCGTCTGAGACAGCAACGCGCAAAGTCAACGGCATGGCTCGACACCCTTGGAGCAGCCTGTGCGCTGTGCTGCTGTGCGCAGTGGCCCTCTGTGCGGCCCTTCCGCCTGTCCTTGGTAGGGAATGGAATTTGCCCCAACTTCTGCGTGCAGAGACGTCAGCATGTTCTGTGTAGGCGGCTTGCAGCAGGCAAGAAGCATACTGCTGCTGCTGATGCTGCTGCTGCTGCTGCTGCTTCTGCTGCCACCGTTGCCATTGCTGCCACTGCTGCAACTGGCGCGACAAGCATCGCAGGTGCCTGTGTGTTTCGCTCCAACGCTGTTGTGGCTGCCGCTTCTTGGCAGACTGCCGTTGCATAACTAGCAGCCGCCCTCTGCGACTGCCGCCCTCTGGCTGGGCTGACGGTGATTGTTGAACCGTGATTTCGTTCCGCACCTTCCCTCTGCACCCTTGACTGTGTGCACAGCATGCGCCGCAGTGGCTGTATGGGTTGGAGTGTGTGGAAAATGACTGCTGCTTGTAACAGCCCAAGGCCTCTGCTTCAGTCTTTCTCACTCTACAGAGGATAAAAGGGGTACGCCCAAATACCCTTGGTACTTTTCCACATGCCGGAAGGCCTAAAAGTGCGCAGGGATGTTGAAGAGGTATGCAATGCCTCACACCTCTTGCTGTGTGGTGTGGGTGAAGTGGAGGAAAGCACAATCTGGTTCGACACCAGATTACCCATTCCACTGCACGCTTCAATTCCTCATGTCGAGTCCACAGACATGTCCTCCACATGTCCACGTGTCTGCAAATCCACAATTCCACATGTCCACATGTCCACATGTCCACATGTCCACATGTCTACATGCCAAACAGGCCGACAAGTGCGCACAGATGCCGAAGAAGCTACTTTACTGTCTTCAGCAGCATTGCTGGCAGCAACTACTTCTACAGCAGTAGAGCAGCAAAGGGCACTCCGCAGAGCCATCGCCAAGGCTTCAGTGAGTCCCCCGCCCCTGGCTCTCCGTACTTTCCGTACACCGCAGTAGCTCTTCTCAGTTCCTTGCTCCTGCTCCTGGAATAGTTAGGAACAGGGATGGTAAACCGCGGTATTGAGTACCGCGGTACAGAAGTACCGTGGTACACGAGTACCGCGGTATCCTACTTTTCTGGCAGGTCACTACCGATACCGGTACCGGTACCAATACCTCGCGATTCCAGTCGTACTGCAGTACATGTTGTACCGTTGACTGTAAAACCTATTTTTTAAGTGTGGAAATAGACGATCTCAGAAAGCGCAGTCAGAATGAACTCTGAAATCCATTTCAAAAGTGCAGAACAGGCTAAAAACAGTAATCGTCAATACAATCTTACGTGTTTTTCTCTTAGTTGGAAAGTACCGCGGTACTGTAACGCGGTACGGTACCGCGGTACAGAAGAGGGGTACCCCTCAAGGTGAATACCGATACCGTACCGGTACCGCCAAAAAAAGTAACGGTACTGCGGTACCGCAATACCGCGGTACAAAACCGTGGTATACCGCGGTATCGGTAGTACCGCTGCCATCCCTGGTTAGGAAGGTTGTATCTGCCATAGCCTTGGTCGGCTTAGCAGAGGCAACAACTCGCGTGATGGTGCAAACTACTTCCGCATGCTGAAGGAAATGGCTCACGGGATGCCAGCTTGTTCTGCCTTAAAAAAACAGTTGTTTGTGGGACACTTCCTTCTTCTGGCCCTAATATTCACACCTTGTTTTCTGTGTTACTGCTGGCCACTTTCCGTGCTTGTTTGGTTCCACGCTTTCCTTGTTAGAATGCATCTTCCTCCAATCATCGCGGGCTTGTCTACGTGGTTTCTTGCCTGGATTGGATGCTTGCATACTTCCTTCCCTGCAGGCTTTCTTGCCTACCTTACATGCATACTTGGTTTCATGTTTTCCCTCTTGCTTGCCTTGCTACACGCTCACGTGCCTTCTTCCCTCTGTTGTCCAACTTGCGCAGGAATCACCCGTGACCTTCACACTGACCACTGACATTGTACTCACTGAGTGAGTGGGACTTCCCTCTCCCATGCATGCATGCGTGCATGCATGAACATCCATGCGCATCGGAATATGCAAATGGAGAACTGCTCTCTGCTGACTTCATCTTCCTCGTGTTCCTTACCAGCACTTGTCTGGAAACCATCATTGCCAACGATAGCCCGCCTGTCAATCAGGCTACTGTCCGGGTACTGATTTGGTGCTCCCATGCTGCTAGACTGCTCTAGCCATGCTGTTAACGTTTCATGCTACTGTGAGGATGCTGTTGCGAAACTGTTTGGAAACTGTCAGGCTCATACAAGGCTGCTGCCATTCTCTTTTGCTGCTCGATTGGGGTGAGCAATTGGCTTGACTGGAAGGCAAGGTTCACTGCACACGGTCACATCAAGTCCTCATGAAATTGGGCATATGCGTGCTTTGAGTTTCAGTACACAGGTCTGCGGTCCAAACATGTCAAGTTTGTTCATGCTCTCCCTCTACCCCCTTCGCCCTTCTCCCCTCATCCCCCTTTCCCATGACCATCCCATGCTGCCCCACCGCCCCCCCTCTCCGAAGAAATGGGAGTGGGAGGCACAGCACGAGAGAGTTCAAGTGGCAAGAGCCCAAGGGTCAATGGTCATTAAGGTCAACATTTGTGTGCTCAATGAATCCACAAAAAGGGCTTATCTACTATAAACTAACTAGGCTAGCTCCCCTAGTCAAGTCCTCTCACCTAGTCAAGGCTGGTCAAGTCTGACCACCTAGTCAAGTTTGGTCAAGTATTACAACATGGTCAAGTCTGACCACCAGGTCCAGCCTTACAATCTGGTCAAGTCCGACCACTAGGTCAAGCCTGACCATGCGGCACAGGGTACCATCCTCTCTCACAGAAAACACCATCCTACAACATTGAGGCTTCCAAAGGGCTTGAACTCAGGTCTTCGATGTCAACCATGGGCTACATTCACCACTGGGGCACTACCTTGTGGCGGCATGAGCTCCGCCACAACCGAACCCGAACTTGGACCCTGCGTCCATCAGCCTTGCCACACAACCAGTTGCAGGAGGTGACTGCGACATCGCTTAGCGGCATCCCTTGCCCCGTCCTGTCGCGCATGGACACACATGAGCAGAGGGACATATCTCAACACTCTCCCATGGACCGAATGCATGCATGTGTGCAAATGCGCCGTAGGATCATTCGGGGTAGTGCAGAGGTCGTGCACCGTGCCATGCCAATGCCGTGCACATTTTCTTGGAAGAAGGTGGGAGACAGGGTTTTGGTCAGAAAATCAGTCAGTTGTTTACGCGTACGCACATCCACCACATTGATCATGCCATGAGCAAGCAATTCATGAACAAAATGATGTTCAACGTTGATGTGCTTGGTACGATTGTGCAACACACCGTCTGCGGGCAATGGCCTGTGCGCTTGTGCTGTCACACTTGATGGGAATGTGCGCGAGGGGAACATGCACTTCACACAACAGGCGGTGCAACCACGCAGCCTCACATGCACCCAACCCGAGAGCCATGTACCCGGCTTTTGTCATGCTGCGTGCCACGCTTGCTTGCCACTATGCCAAGAGACCGCTGTGACACCAAGACGGAAAATGTACCCACCTCGACTCGGAGCATCTCAGTCACTTGTCCAATCAGTGTCACTGTACCCTTTGATGTGCATAGTGGTTCGTGGGACACAATCAAAGCCCTCAGCAACGGGTCTTGGTCGTGTCTGAAACTCCAATTCTAGATCAGGCGTGTTGACTACATACCGCAGGACATGAACTGTAGCATCATTGTGTCCTTCTCGTGATATTTGTGCATGTTGTGCAAGGATGTTCATTAGACAAGCAACGTCAGGACGAGTGGTGGTGGAGAGGTACATAAGGCAGCCCAAAGTAGCCTGATAGGGCGTGGGGGGTGCTTCAATTCCCAAGTGCTCTAAAGCAATGCGCTTCACGAGGACTTGTCCATCGGGGGTCATCGGCGTAGAGGCATGGCGAACACGTTTGAGATCATCGGCAAACCTCTTCGCTCACGTGCGCACATATCGTTCCCGGTGCAAGGGAAGCATACGAGTGGTCCGAGACCGCTCGATCTGTATCCCAATGAACATGCCCGCCTCTCCCAAGTCCTTCATCTGATATTGTTCCCTCAAAAGATCCTTCACTTCAGTCACGACCTGCAGACTGGGTGAGGCAATCAAGAGGTCATCAACATATACGAGGACATACATGGGGCACTTAGGGGTTCCGCCAACAAACAATGATGGGTCAGCAATGCTCTGGCAAAAACCACCGTTGGACAGAGTGTCGGATATCTCCTTGTTCCAGCAGTGAGGTGCTTACTTGAGACCGTACAAGGCCTTGTGTAGGCAACACACTTGGTTTGTACCATCCTCAAACTCTGGTGGCTGTACCATGGAAATTTCTTCCTCGAGTGTTCCATAAAGAAACACGTTATTCACGTCCATTTGGTGCAATTCCCAATCCGTGTGGGCTACGAATCCAAGCAACACTGCTTGTAGGATGTTTCCCGACTGATGCAAAAGTGCCATGAAAGTCTAGTCTGGGGACTTGGGAGAAGCCCTTTGTTGTGGGGCAGGCCTTGTACTACTCTATCGTCCCATCCTTCTTTTGCTTTTACTTTAAGCACCCATTTTGCCCCCACGGCTCTTTGCCCAGGTGATAACTCAATGAGGTCAAAGACCCCATGTACCGCAAGTGCATCAAGTTCAGCTTGACATGCTTTCTGCCACTCTGCAGCATCCAAGGAGGCATCGACATGCTTCTTACACTGTAAGAGGGTCCAGTGGAGGTGTTGGCCCCCTTTGAGTGACCTGTGCTGTGGCTGCATCGTCCAAGGAGGATCCTGTCATAGTTTTGAGTTGGCTCATGACTTCTTCTGCACAAGTTTCCTCATGAAGCAGCACGGATGCACCGTGGAGATTAATTGGGTGCATCGTGAGTGCGAGGCCTTGACGAGCCAGAGCGGGTCGCTCTCTGAGGCAGCCATCCGAAGCTCGCGAGAATGGCTTGATCACGGGGAATGGGACTTGCTCATCTTGGGGAGAGTCTGTAGTTGACAATGGAAGGTTTGGCAATTGTTGTGGATCAGGCTCCTCTAGCGCACGCTCAAGGGGGCTTGGAAAGTGGAGCTCCTCTTGGCTGAAGGGGATGATTCCAGGTGGGGACTCAAGTCCTTCACTTGAAGGTGCCTTGGCCCACTCTGTGTGCTTCTCCTAACCTTACCGATTCTCCCATGCTCTCATGGCTATCTGGGTTCAAGGTGTTTTCAATCCTCTGAGACCCTCTCTCCTATTTTGCAACAGTGCGACCCGCTATTGTCGGACACCTGCCAAGGGACATCAATGAAGGCCAGATTTGCAATGAATGGCCCAATGAATTCAGATGATGCCGGCTGAAGTTTTCTCTGTTTTCTCTGTTTCAAGTGGACAAGTTGCAGTGGACGGCTTGACTGACTAAAAGACTCGGGGAAAGGGAGGCGGTGCATCTTCCCTTGGGCACACTCCAAGCAATCAATACCACAAGGAGCAATAACGGTTGTTTTTTCCAGACCATCGGCAGGGAAGGTGCGTAGCATCGTGCCCAGAGCAATAGTGTTGACATGGCAAAGGTGACGGTGCAACAGATGAGTGAGAGCAGGAGACAAGGAGTGAGCGACAAAGACTCATGCATCAACAGAGGCACAAATTGCAGTGGCCTGCATTCTGTATAAGCCATTCACAATGTTGCCATGGAATACAACACAATGAGCATCACACAAGCCGTCACCATGAGTGGTATGCATCCCTTATTGGTTGAGAGTGGACGTGGGGAGTAGACTGAGTTGGAGATCAGGTACATATAAGACGTCCGTCAAAAACACCTCTCCCATGGGCCCTTGAAGTCTCACTGTGCCCACTCCTTGAACCTCAAGTGCTTCCCCAGACCCAGTTTGTAAGGAACGGACAATGCCCACTGGACCCAACATGCAAAACCAATCCCTCCGTGGCGTCATGTCGTGTGTAGATCTCGAGTCTACTACCCATCTTCCACCAGTCTCCCTATCAGTAGCAGTCACCTTGCAGTGTGCAATCTCTTCCTCAGTGACCAGTGGACGTTCAGCACCCCAGTCCTCTTTCACCCTCTGCATGTTTTCCCTTTGCCAGTGCTCCACCCATGCTCCCTCATCAGCCAAGTCATGTGCACGCTCACAGGCAGCCCCCGCATCCCCCATGCTCAAAACATTCCAACAGCACTCATGATCAGTAGAACTCCCATCTCCCTGGTGGGCCACTTGGCCATGAAGCCCTGCCATCTCCGCAATGAGCCTATGGATGATGGCTTGGTGGTTGCGGGCTTCTCCAGCATCATGGGCGTCAAGAGCAGGTAGGCGCGCTCCCGCAGAAGCTTCACCCTTTGGGACTCCAGTCGCTGCTGCTGCTGTTCCGGCTGGTATTGCTCCCAACCAGTCCCATTCCTGTGGTGCTTCTAAGGCAATGGGAGCTGCCTCGTCAACATACATGCGGCCGCCTTGCTGTTGGGGATGAGGTTGCTGCTGCTGCTACTGCCACTGCCGCTGCTGTTGCTGTCGCCACTGCTGTTGCTGCTGCTGCTGTTGCTGCTGCTAGCGTCTCTCCCAACACTCACGTGCAGCACAGATACGCTCTGTGAGCCCTGGCTAAGGAGCCAGAGGACAGTGCTTCTGGCGATGGCCTGGTTGCTGGAAGTTGAAGCAGGTCGCTTTTCCAACTCCACTAGCACCAGCAACACGTGCTCCACAACCTTGTTCGCTGCTCCTTCTGCCACCTTGAGGGTGTCCGCTAGTTGTTATTGGCATGGTGATAACCGCTGATGTGCCTGTCTCTTTATCCCCTGTGTAGAAGTGGGCATCCTTGTCAAGAAGTTGGCAAGAAGTTGGGCATAGGTTCGGTTCAAGACCTGATGAGAAAGACGAAGTTCGCGCTCATGGTCGCGCAGCCGATTAAGGAGCACTTCGAACCTGGGCCCTAGTGCTGCAATCATGTGTGGTGCAAAGGCCCAGTCGCGCTTATGGAGGTGATACTAGCGCAGCTCCTCATTCAGCAGCATCCCGCGGTTCGAGTACGATTCCATTGTCTCTCCTTGTTGCATGCAAATTTCGAGCAGCTCTCGCTGCTTGCGCAACCCATCGGCCTGCGAGGAGACAGTGTAGCTGTTTTTGAGATAGAGCCATGCCTCACGTGGCGCTGCAACCTTGACTGCATCTGGGCCGTCATCGTCGTCATCTTCTTCCTCATCGCTGTTGCTGTCGCTTCCTTCCACACTCTCTTCATCCTCCTCAGGGTCGGCGAACCATTGAAGGGGAAGAATATGCTTACGGGGAACAATGCGCATGAGGAGGTGGAAAACGCACGCCCCATCCTCTGCTGCATAGGGCTTCTTGGACTTGGGATTGCAGAGGTGCAAAAATTTCTGGTCCATGGCCCATGCTTTGAAGAGTGCAACCCACACCTTGTAGGTGAGGTCCTCTCTGAAGCGAGGAACTGCAACGAGAGGGTTGTTGGGACCGGTGTCGGGTGCGTGCCCGGGAGGGTTGAAGACAGACATGATGGGGTTGTTAGCAGAGGTGGAATTGGTGACGGAGACTAACGACTGAGGCTGGAGCGGCGCCGCTTGGTAGAGGCACCTCTTGAGGTCAAGGGCACGAAAAGTGGCCGTGGTCATGGTCAGGGTAGTGGCAGTGACCTTGGCAGTGGTAGTGGCCTAGGCAGTGGCCGTGGCATTGGCAGTGGCCTGGGTAGTGGCCGTGGCAGTGGCTGTGGCAGTGGTCGTGGCAGGGGCTGTGGTAGTGGTCGTTGTAGTGGCAGTGGCAGTGGCCTAGGCAGAGACCGTGGAAGTGGCCGTGGCAGTGGCCATGGCAGTGGCTGTGGCAGTGGCCGTGGCAGTGGCAGTAGCCTGGGCAGCGGCCGTGGGAGTGGCCTTGGCAGTGGTCAATGCTGCAGCCGCCCACAACCTAGCTGTGATACCATGAAGAAATGGGAGTGGGAGGCACAGCACGACAGAGTTCAAGTGGCAAGAGCCCAAGGGTCAATGGTCATTAAGGTCAGAATTTGCGTACTCAATGAATCCACAGAAAGGGCTTATCTACTCTAAACTAACTAGGCTAGCTCCCCTAGTCAAGTTCTCTCACTCAGTCAAGGCTGGTCAAACCTGACTACCTAGTCAAGTCTGGTCAAGTCTTACAACCTGGTCAAGTCTGACTACCAGGTCAAGCCTTACAATCTGGTCAAGTCTGACCACCAGGTCAAGCCTTACAATCTGGTCAAGTCTGACCACCAGGTCAAGCCTGACCATGGGGCACAGGGTACCATCCTCTCTCACAGAAAAAACCATCCTGCAACATTGAGGCCTCCAAAAGGGCTTGAAACCAAGTGTACAATGTCTGCACTGGGCTACAAACAGCACTGGGGCACTTCCTTGTGGCGGCAAGAGCTCGGACGCAACTCGATGCGAACTTGGACCCTGCGTCCCTGGCCCTGTCCTGCCGCGCATCGACACACATGAGCAGAGGGACATATCTCAACACTCTCTCCACAACACCACGGCCACCGTATGTCCAACACACTGTCCTTCCCAGCCAGTGAACCTACTGTGTTCATTTTGTGTCTCTGTTCTGTTTGTTGCTGTTCTGGTTCCACTTCTCTTTCCATGAAGTCCACTGCCTGTCCTGCAGGATGGTGCAAAGCTGTCCATCATTGGGCGCTGCAAAAACGCCAATGGGAAGGCCCGCAGGTATGGTGCAATGATTGTCCCCTCCCCTCCCTCTCTCCCCCCCA
>SZWC01000375.1:243950-264061 GCA_023375785.1 Penium margaritaceum
TCTCTCTCTCTCTCTCTCTCTCTCTCTCTCTCTCCTCTCCCTCGGTCTCTCTCTACACGTAAACACATATAGATACATCTGTGTACCTATATTTACAAAGGAATTTTCAACCACTCCTCCCCTCCTCCCTTTCTCTCCCTCTTCCTTTCCATCCTCCTCCACTCTTCTTCTTGCTCCCACCAGAAAAATCACCCTCGCGTTTTCTCCTTCTGACCTCACGATGAATGAACTTTCAGTTCCCCACTTCTATGGACTCCTAGCAGTTTAAATTAAAGGTGAGTGTCATCTTGAAAAGATTCAACATTTTCCTTGAGGTCTGTAGACATTTTCTTTGTTGGATTTTTGGCTTGTGCAATGCAGGGCAGGAGCTCCAGCAGCGTGTGTAGGCAAGTGCTTCATGCTGTCACAGTCTGAGAACTGCGGTGTGAACCCCATCAAGAAGATTGCAGCTTACGGAATCACATACCAGTATCTAGAGCCTCACCGTGATGTCTGTGATTTTTAGAAACCTCTTCTCCACCCATTCATTCATCCATCCTTTATAGGCCATGGAAGTTGACATTGATCAGAAGGCTGTATCCCCTCTTGGAGTTTCATGCAATGAACAGGATATCTCGTCTCTTCTGTTTTGTACTAAGCACATCATGCTATCTTTTTCTGGGTGTGCTAGGGATATGAAAAATTTGAGATGCCATTTGCAAGACTCCATCATCAACAACGATTTCAATTTGGTTGGTTTTTTTGTTTTCAGACCCTGGAATGTTTTCATAATGAAAGTGAATATGGAACAATGGCTAGATGTCCTTTTTTCAAGCTTTCCTGCACTGCTGAGTTGGTCTAAGATTACTTACCATATGTGCTCCCAAAATTGTGAAGATGCTGAAAGAAAGTGCATATGTTACTAAACATTGCAATATGTGTTACACGTCCCTTGCTGCAAAACATACAGACATGTATTTTGTAGGAACATGAGAGAGAATCACTCTCATCTTGATGCAAGGTGTTTGCCATAAATTCAATCTCATGTAGATCTTTTTTGAGATCTTCACAATATAGTCTTTGACATCAGAAAGTAAATACCTCTGCTTCCAAGTTCGAAGTGTCGCTGGCGGCGCTCCTCGGCCGGGTAACTGACTTGGAGGGTCAGGTCGCTGGGGCGTCTGGTTCAGGCAAGCGTCGCCTTCTTGACTCCATCCAAGAGGTTAGTGCTGTCCTTGCCAGGATCGAGGGGCGGCTGGCCACATTAAAGGCGCAGGGTCGTCAGGTGCCTCCCATTGGCGAGGGTTCGGCCATGCCACCGCAGGTAATAGAGCTGCTCAAGCACGTGCAGAAGCTGCTCTTGCAGCATCCGCCGGCGTCCCCACAGCAGTCCCAAAATTCGCAACAGCCACCCAAGTAGCAGCAGCAGCAGTAGCCACAACTGTCAGAAACTGGCCCCCGGGTGGAGGCAGTTCCAACGTGTCCTAACTGGTCTTCTGTGTTCACGGCTACTTTTGTGCGGGTTCTGAGTCTAAGCGTGAGCTTTCTGGTCGCCTCACGCTATGTTTCAGGCAGTTGAAGACAAATGCGAGACACTCACTTTTGCGAAGGGAAGAGCGCGATTTTGCATTAGTTTTCTAACATGGACATGATCTGAGCATTTGTAGGGCTAGTCATGAGCTCTCCAACGTACCAAGCCGTGCGCGATTCGGATCACCGTAGCTCCCGCTACATCATCCGGAGCGCAGCACCCCAAATCAGCCGCTCTGTCTGCGGCGCGCACCACGTCGCCCGCCGAGGCGCCCTCACACATCAAGGACCCATCAAAACGTCATTCCGGAGTTGCATATGTCCCTATGCGTAGTGGCGGCGCCCTTCGTGCCTTTGGGGTCTGTTTCGATGAGTTAATCATCGAGTTTGGTGATGGGGATTGATGTGGGTCGAAACCTGTTCGCGGACCTCCAGTCGGAATTTTGACTGTCCCCGAGTAACAAACTGTACTACCGAGTTTCGGACTCCGAGCCAGGATTTTGGCTAAGTCCCTCAGTAACAAACTGCACTTCTGAAATCCGGCGGATCATCCACCGGACGCCTCGGCAGATCTTCCGGAGCAAAATCCCCAGATGGCATTTTGTTACTCGTTCCGGTCGATTATTCACCAGAAGTCGAACCGCGGCCGGCTCCCAGAGCCGCCACGCACACCCCAACTTTGGAAGCCCATATCTCCCTCGTTACTAGTCCGATTCTGGTGAAACAACTTCCACCAGATTCAGCAACTCGTCAACTTTCAGGGGCAATCCTCCATTTTATGATTCTAGTAATCATCCAGTCGCCAGATTCGTCGATGAGGAATTTCCTCCCTCTGGCGGCTCGTCGGCGCCTCCCGGCGCCGCACTTGGGCATGCAGAGGGGCAAATCAACAACATTCTCCCCCTTGCACCTGCCATGCCCACTGCTCCTGCCTGATCTCACTCATCTTCCGCTGCACCCTCCAGCCCATCATAGCTGGTCATCCCAAGTCTAGCCACGCTCAATGCGTGCCGGTCCACGGGTTGCGCTTTGGTCAAGCAATCCGTAAGCATGTTGTGCGTGCTGCAGTGTTGCAGCACCACATGCCCCTTTTCAACCATGTCCCGTTCGTAATGATAACGCATGTCAATGTGCTTCGTCCTCCTGTGTTGCGTCGAGTTGTTGGTCAGCGAGATTGAGCCGGTGTTGTGCCATGAAGTTGTCCATCTGTTGGTACCAGCATCTGGACGACTGTTTTAGCCTGTACAAGGACTTCCGCAGCTTACACACCTTGCCCTCCGGCGCCTCCACCCCCTCCGGCACCTCCATGTAGATCTCTTTGTCTATGATGCCGTTGAGGAAGGTCGTCTTTACGTCCATTTGGTGGAGCTCCATGTCCTTCACGGCCGCCACCACAAGGATGGCCCGGATGCTTGTGAACTTGGCGACGGGAGCAAACGTCTCATCGTAGTGCTCCCCCTTATGTTGTGCGTAACCTTTCGCCTCCAGCCGTGCCTTGTACTTGTCAACCACACCTTCCTTTGTGAACTTGGTCTTGAAGACCCACTTTGAGCCGATGACCTTGGCATCTTTCGGCCTGTCAACCAGCTCCCACGTATCATTTTGCGTGATGGACGCCAGCTCAGAATTGATGGCTGCGTCCCATTGATCCCTTTCAGGCCGCGCAAGCACCTCTTGCACGGTAGTCGGCTCCGTTGATGCAGCCAGCATGCACCGTGTCATGCCAATCCATCGACCGGTGCTTGCGTCGAAGCGCTTCCCCGCCTTTCGCTGCCTCCCGCTACGGCACGATAGTTTTGGTGGCGCATCGTTGCTCTGCTGCAATCCCTCCGACTCAACACGCTCCGGTTCATCATTGACCGGACGGCTCCCCGAGGATCTCTCCCGCTCCAGCGAAACATCGCCCGAACGGCCGGCGCGTCCAGTGGTTTTTCCACCAACGCCCGTTGCACACTCTGCCGGGAGTGCGCGGCTTGGCACCCTTGGTGCCTCATCCGCCAGATCCTTCCGGTGGATTTCCTCATCAACTTGATCGTCACCAGAGTGCTCCGCTTCGGCCACCACCATTGGTGCACCGTCACGCTCTGATGCCGCATCCTCAACTTCGGCGTCCGCCGGCTCCTTCTCATAGTCAAGGAGCTCGAACCACTCCCCCGTCTTTGGGGAGTCCACCACGCCCACGTCGTTGCTGCTGATGTAGCTCTGCTGCTCGTCAAACTCGACGTCTCGGCTGCAGATTACATCCCCCTTGCACATGTCGTAGAGCGTGTACGCCTTATCCGCGCTCTCATAGCCAAGGAAGAGATACGAATTTGCCCGCGGCTCCAGCTTGCTGTCGCGCCTCTGCGCAGCCTACACCACCGCGTGCGCTTTGCACCCGAACACTTTCAAGTGTGCCACACTTGGCTTGCACCCGCTCCAAACCTCCTGCGGCATCTTCCAGCCACTCTTCCCCTTCAGTACCGCTGTAGGAGTGAGGTTGATGGTGTAGCTTGCTGTACGCACAGCTTCCGCCCAGAAGCTTTGCGCCAATTCCGCACCCACCAACATGGTCCGTACCATGTCCAGCAGCGTCTGGTTCGCCCGCTCCGCCACGCCATTTGACTGAGGTGAATACGGCGTAGTTTGTTGCCATTTTATGCCCTGCTGCTTCATCCACCCGGTACAGCCCACATACTCTCCACCGTTGTCGCTGCGTAGCGCTCTGACCTTCCGACCAGTCTGCCTCTCCACTGCGGCGACATACTCCTTCAGCCGGTCCAGGACCTCGCCTTTCCGCTTCATGAAGTACACGAAGAGTTTTCTGCTGTAGCCATCTATAAAGGTGACGAAGTAACGCACGCCACTCTTTGACGCCGTCTTGAATGGTCCGCACACGTCGCTGTGCACGACCTCTAGCAGGTCCGAGGCGCGATTCACGTTCTCGTTGAACGGTTTGCGCCGTGCCTTGCCCAAAATGCAAGGCTCGCACTTTTTGCGCACTGCTGCATCTGTTGCCTCTTCCGCACCGTCGATGACAAGGCCGCGTACCAGCTCGCGCTTCGCCATCTCCTTCACGACTGCGGATGAGGAATGCCCCAGTCGTCGGTGCTAGAGCTCCAGATCAGCTCCCCCTCCTTTGGCCAGGTTGACGGTGTGTTCATGCGAATCTGCTGAATCTGTCGCCGCAGGGATCACCTTGGTCTCCACGATGTAGAGGCATGCCTCGCGCTTAGCCTCCAGCACGGTCGCGCCGCCACCGTCCTTCCGCACGACTGCCCCTCTTCTCCTGAAGAGCACCTCGTACCCCTTGTCAGTCAGGCGGCTGACACTTAGGATGTCAGCCAAGCCAGGTACGTGCTGCACGTTCCTGATCACGCGCTGCACCCGCTTCCCACCAACCACCACATCACTTCCACATCTCCTTGGCCAGCCGCCGGCTCGACCTTGTCGTTCGCGACCACCATGGACTTGCTGGACTTGGTGTAGTTGATGAACCCGACCTTCTCGACCTGGGTATGCTTCTCGGCTCCGGAGTCATGGCATCGCCGGTTAGCCTTCTTGAGGTAGTGGTTTTGAGTGCCGTTGAGGAGCGCACTCTTGCCTCTAGCGTCCTTGCCACCGGCCTTTGCCTCCTCGGTGCACTCACGGGCCCAGTGGCCCTCCTTGCCGCAGTTGCGGCACGCACCCTTCTTGGCGCCCTTCTTGCCGCCACCATGTCTGCCACCTCGCTTACCCCCACTTCCGGCACCACGCGTTTTGGTGACGAGGGCCGATGAGGAAGACGAGGACTCCCCGCAGCTCCGTCGCTGCACCTCATTGCGGATGTACTCTGCGACTGCGCCATAGGTGAGCTTGTCCTCTGCCCATCCTCCCAAGACTGTGATGAGAGGTCTCCAACTGTCAGGAAGGGCCATGAGGAGGGCCATCGCCTACAGCTACGTGTCGATCTTCCACCCCACATCATTGCAATGTGAGGCAAGCGACTCGATCTGCTGCATGGCAGTGATGACATCATCTCCCTCCTCGATTCTCACCCTCACGAGTCGCTTCATGGCAAAGATTTTGTTCGCCAGCGACTTGGATTGATGGATGGTGCAAAGTTTTTGCCAAGCCTCGGCTGCCAGCTTCCAGCCTTGGAAGTAGCCCCACTGCAACTCAACCGTCCCGGACACCAGCAGCATGAGCGCCTCCGTGTTCTTCTTTGCGAAGGCCTCCTTCTACGCTTCCGTAGCTGTCGCTTCGTCGAGGACTTCGGTTCCCAACATGACCTACAGCACACCCTTATGCGCGAGGTGGATCTCGAAGTGCCACCTCCATAGCCCAAAGCCAGGGCCGCCCGCATACTTCTGGATGGCATGCGTCTCCTCCTGTGCCATTGCGCAGTCTTCAACACCGGGACCTCAGAGTTTGACGGCGATGACGTCCCGGACGACAATGCCGTCCGCCGCGAAAGCTGCGAGTGATGTGTAGACCGGTCAGGGCCGTGGGCCCATAACCTTTTGTCAGAAACTGGCCCCCGGGTGGAGGCAGTTCCAACGTGTCCTGACTGGTCTTCTGCATTCACGGCTACTTTTGTGCGGGTTCTGAGTCTAAGCGTGAGCTTTCTGGTCGCCTCATGCTATGTTTCAGGCAGTTGAAGACAAATGCGAGAAATTCACTTTTGCGAAGGGAAGAACGTGATTTTGCATTAGTTTTTGAACATAGACATGATCTGAGCATTTGTAGGGCTAGTCATGAGCTCTCCAACGCACTAAACCGTGCATGATTCGGATCACCGTAGCTCCCGCCACGTCATCCGGAGCGCAGCACCCCAAATTAGCCGCTCTATCGGCGGTGCGCACCACGTCGCCCGCCAAGACGCCCTCACACATCAAGGACCCATCAAAACACCATTCTGGAGGCGCAGATGTCCCTATGCATAGTGGCGGCGCCCCTCGCGCCTTTGGGGTCTGTTTCAATGAGTTGATCATCGAGTTTGGTGATGGGGATTGATGTGGGTCAAAACCTGTTCGCGGACCTCCAGTCGGAATTTTGACTGTCCCCGAGTAACAAACTGTACTACTAAGTTTCAGACTCCGAGCCAGGATTTTGGCGAAGTCCCTCAGTAACAAACTGCACTCCTGAAATCCGGCGGATCATCCACCGGACGCCTCGGCAGATCTTCCGGAGAAAAATCCCCAGATGGCATTTTGTTACTCGTTCCGGTCGATTATTCATCGGAAGTCGAACCGCGGCCGGCTCCCAGAGCCGCCGCGCACACCCCGAATTTGGAAGCCCATATCTCCCTTGTTACTAGTCTGATTTCGGTGAAACAACTTCCACCGGATTCAGCAACTCGTCAACTTTCAGGGGCAATCCTCCATTTTAGGATCCGAGCAATCATCTAGTCGCCAGATCCGTCGATGAGGAATTTCCTCTCTCTGGCGGCTCGTCGGCGCCTCCCGGCGCCGCACTTGGGCATGCAGAGGGGCAAATCTACAACAACAACAACAGCAGCCACAACAGCAGCAGCCACAGCAGCAGCAGCAGCAGCTCCAGCAGTAGCACCAGCAGCAGCGGCAGAAGCAGCGGTGGTCGTCGTAGCAGCAGCAGTAGCAGTGTCAGCAGCAGTAGCAACAGTAGCAGCAGCGGCATCCGCAACAGCAGCAAGTGCCACAGCAGCCTCCACCGCCGCCCCCGCGGCAGTAGCAGTGGCAGGGGCAGCAGCCGCTGTAGCAACAGCCGCCACCGAAGAAGCAGCTGCCGCCGGAGCAGCAGCAGCAGGATCAGCAGCGGCGGCACCAGCGACAACACCGGCCTTAGTCTGCAGAGCCCTCGCAGGAGTCCGGTCCATGGCGGGAGCGCCCGGTGCCAGCCGCCACGGAGAGGCTCTCCTCGTTGCTGTGGTGTCGGTTCCTTTACCCTCGACAATCGCGCCTGGTCCACACCCTTTGCGCCATGCTTGACAGGGACGTGTCGGACTACGCGCTTCCACGGGTGCATGTCCGGGACCCGCTCCTGGACATCTCCCGCTCCCAGTGCTCCGTCTTGGTCCGCCTCATTCCCTGCTACCCTTGACTAACTGGATCATGACATCAGCAGACCGTGGTTCTCCAGCAGGCTCGTACTGTGTACACTCTCGCCCGCGGCTGCAGCAGATCCCCTCCGGGAACCCCCCGCCTCGCACTTTGGGGCAGGCAGGTGCTGGATGGCCAGTCGCGGGCCAGAGCTCGATCCTCTGTCGGCCAACCCCCGTCGGGAAGTGCCAACCAGCCTCCCCTGCCTCTTAGTCAGCTGCAAGCAGCCACGGCTGTGCCCGTTCCTAGAGGTTGGCACCTTGGGCCACCCGTTGTTGTGCCCGGCATTGCTCACGGGTGGGTCGCTCCTGGGCCGGATGCCCCTGGCCCCCACCATCCGGTACCCCTGGCACTGGTGCCCGGCACCTTTGTTGCCCCTGTCACGGGGCCGCAGGTGCACGGGGGATACCCCGTGGTCCCTCTGCCCCTTGGGTGGCCCCAAGGGACCCTTTCGCCATTGCATCCTACTCTGGTTGTCTATCGGGTCCTTCCTAGCCAGGGAAGGGGGGGGGGTCAGGGACTGAGCCCGGAGTACCAGGCCTAGTGTACCTAGGGCCCTTCGGTCTTCCGCCTCGGTGGGGGAGTGGGACGAGCGCCTCGCTGTCCGCGCCTTCTTCGGGTCCGCCTCTGCCGCCACCCCCCCTTTCCTTTCCCCCCTTTCCTGCCCCCTCCCCTGGCCTGTCCCCATCCCCCCTCCATGCCTCTTTCCCCTCTCCTCCTCGTTCCCTTTCTTTACGCCCCTCTACCCCTTCCTCCACCCCCTCAGCCTTCCCTGCCTCCCCCTCCCCCCTTGCCCCCCCCCCTCGTCCCTTCTCACCCTCCCCCCTCTCCCGCCTCCCCGACCTCTCCCACCTCCCCGACCTCTCCCACCTCCCCGACCTCTCCCACCTCCCCGACCTCTCCCACCTCCCCGACCTCTCCCACCTCCCCGACCTCTCCCACCTCCCCGACCTCTCCCACCTCCCCGACCTCTCCCACCTCCCCGACCTCTCCCACCTCCCCGACCTCTCCCACCTCCCCGACCTCTCCCACCTCCCCGACCTCTCCCACCTCCCCGACCTCTCCCACCTCCCCGACCTCTCCCACCTCCCCGACCTCTCCCACCTCCCCGACCTCTCCCACCTCCCCGACCTCTCCCACCTCCCCGACCTCTCCCACCTCCCCGACCTCTCCCACCTCCCCGACCTCTCCCACCTCCCCGACCTCTCCCACCTCCCCGACCTCTCCCACCTCCCCGACCTCTCCCACCTCCCCGACCTCTCCCACCTCCCCCGGCTCCCCCTCCCCCTCCCCCGCCCCCTCTGCCTCCTCCGCGTCCCCCTCCTCCGCCTCCT
Source organism: Penium margaritaceum (assembly GCA_023375785.1). Taxonomy (NCBI): domain Eukaryota; kingdom Viridiplantae; phylum Streptophyta; class Zygnematophyceae; order Desmidiales; family Peniaceae; genus Penium; species Penium margaritaceum. Next base: position 252,832 of record SZWC01000375.1, read on the forward strand.
CCACCTTCCCCTCCTCCACCTCCAACCCCACCTCCACCTCCACCCCCACCTCCTCCGCTTCCTCCGCCTCCTCCCCGTTCCACACCGCCTCCTCCGCCTCCTCCGCCTCTTCCTCCCTCTTGGGTGTTCTTTGATGGCGCCGCCGACACTTGGGGTCCTCAAGCGGGCGGGGCTGGGGCCGTACGTTTTGACCCCCACGGCATCGTTGTGAGCTGCGCCTCACAGGTCCGACCACCAACAATGAGACGGAGTATGCAGCGGTGAGCTTGGGGATTGGCCTGGTGACGGAGGTGGGTGTGAAACATGTGCTCTTTGTGGGGGATTCGCAACTGGTGGTCAACCAGCTCCAGGGCCGTTACAACATCAAACTGGACCGCCTCCGTCTGCGTCATGATGCGGCTTTGGAGGCCATGCGGGGCATCCAACGGACCTCGTTCCATTGGGTCCCTCGCGAGAAGAACGCCGTCGCCGACCAACTTTCCAAAATGGGGTTGGCTCTGTCAGCGCCTTGGCAGGTTGTGGTGGAGGGTGTCCCTGAGAAAGTGCGCAGTTTGGGGAGAGGCGGCCTTGCTGGATGCTGCCGACTTGGTGCGAGGGGATTTGGAGGGTCACCTGGAGGTTGGGGAAGCAGTCCAGCCAGTCAACGATCTCCTCATCTACACGGCCTGGGAGTGTCTCGTGGATATATGTTGGGAGCCGCTTGGTGGGGCGGTAGCCGGCCAAGCGGGTGTCAACCACTCTTCTCTCATATCGGCACCTGAGGGTAAGCAGTGCGCGTACGGGGAGTCGCGCAGGAGGGTTGCAGCTATCTTCAAGCGCTTCTTGTCCTGGGTCTTGAGACCTTCCCTTGACACTGATGCCTTGCGCATACGTTGGTTTCTCCTTCACCTCCAGGTCTTGCTGTGTCGGACAGTGACGCCGGAAGAGCGAGATGAGGTGTTGTGTTCGGGGCGCGGGGAGGTGGGCCATCGTCCCGAGCACGAGATTATATTGGAGCGCTGTCAAAGGTTTGTGCAGGGTGACTGGGCGGGTCTTGTAGAGGAGGCGATGGAGTCCACCAGGGCCGCATCTTGCCCTGCCCCTCTGGTGTGGCCTGCAACCCGCCTGTCGTCAGTGCCACGACTTGTAGTGGCAGAGGGTCACTGGCGGCGTGTAGTTTGCATGGTGCATCGGAGTGCCCCAGGCTGAGGGTTTGAGATGCTCTCGGCGTGTCCTATGGCTGCTGCCACAGAGAATACTCTCCGGGCTCTACAAGAGCATCATCCTCTGTCGGCATCCCCGTTGGCCCCTTGGATCACCCCCTTTGCTCGCCCAGAGAGCCTTCTCCTCGACGCGGTCACGGAGGATCTAGTTGTGGAGGCCTTGCGAGAGGCACCGTGGGGCTCCAGTGCCGGCCCTAGGGTTCTAACTTGCAACATGCTCCGCGACCTCATCCTTGACACCCCAGGTGCGCCAGAGTCCTTGGCGGCTGTGGTTCGTCTCATCCTTGCATGGGTGCTGCCGTAGGAGGCTGCCACGTTCTTGAGGCGCAGTCGACCTTATTCCCTTGCTCAAGGGGGACACCGAGGAGCAAGGGGTTTGACCCATCGCTGTGGGTGAGGCATTGTGTAGGCTGGCTGGTCGGGTCTTGCTGTTGCAGGATGAGGAGAAGATCACGAAGGTGTTGCAACTTTTGCAGTTTGGGGTGGGCGTGTCAAAGGGGGTGCCGCTGCTGGTGCGGGGGGGATGGGCCATCTTTGGTGCGGATCACTCGGTTTGGCTTCTTCACCTAGAGATTCGCAATGCCTTCAATGGGATTGAGCTCAACCGCGTGTTTGAAGCGAATCGTGACAGGGGTCTCGGCTCTTGGGTGCCTTCTTACGACAGTTCTACACGTCCCCAGAACAATTGTTGTTCTTCGAGCTGAGTGCGTTGGCCGTCTTGGAGAGTCAGTGTGGGATACGGCAAAGTGATCCGTCGGGGCCTGTTCTTTTTGAATTGGCCCTTCTGCCGGTCTTGGATGAGGGTGCGGTAGACTTGCGTAGCCAGCAAGGGGCTGCGTTGGGGCACGTCGGGGCCTTCCAAGATGACACCACTATTTGTACACAGCCGGAGGCTTTGGGTAGGTGATTCTCCTCCATGCTCCGAATGGCCAGCGACATGGGCTTCAGGTTCAGCCAAAGAAGTGTCTCCTTTGGCGGCGGACGGGGGCCGCTCTTCCAGGTGTGTTGGCAGGTATTCCATCAACAGTGGAGTGGGTGGAGCTGTTGGACTGTCCCATTGGGTCTGCGGGCTTTCGGAAGGGCTGGGGGGAGGAGTGGTTGCGTGAGCACACTCGTGAGCTCCAGCTGCTCCCCCGACTAGAGGATCCGCAAGCGGCAGTGACATTGCTCTGGCTGTGTATCGTGCCCCGGGCGGACTTCCTTGTGCGTGCTCTGCCCCCCAATGCTGACTGGCTACAGGTGCTGCGGGACTTCGATTCCTTAGTGTGGAGTGCTCTCCTGGGCATCCTAGGGGTGGTGGAGGTCCCGCCGGATTCCCATGCTAGCGCTCTGCAGGAGTTGGCGAGGCTCCAGGCACAGTCATCGTTCGACGCCGGGGGCATGGGCCTCTTTGGTGCGGCACCGAGGGCGCACCTCACCTACGCGTGCTCTTCTACGGCCTTGCTCCATTATCTTCATGGCCTCTTCAGCTCCCACCTTCCTGAAGCTCGTGAGATAGAGTTATTGTGCCCTCTTTGGGACGATCCTGTGGAGCACCTGCCTCCTTCCATTGTCGCGCGCTTGCCCCTTCTTGAGGTGATTCACCAGTGCGCTGGTTGAGGGTTGTACCAGCAGCTCAGCCTGTCCTTCTTCCACTTCCAGCGTTTTCAGTGGCTGGAGGAGGTGGAGATGGTCGGGGCTTTGCTATTCCCGGAGGCGTGCGAGGCTATGGTGCGGAGGTGCTGGGCAGTGGGAACCCGCAGGGCGGCTTTCTGGCTTCAAGCCAGCCCAGCGGGCGCTGGTGACCACCTCTACTTGGCCCCAGCTGACTTCCGTCTCTACGCCCGGTTTTGGCTGGGTCTGCCACTGGGATACCTTTCCATCCATGGCTGTCATGGGCTCTTGCCGGCGGATGTTACGCGCCGTGCGGGGTCTGGTCCGTTAATTCGAGTCCACCATGCCATCTGAGACGAGTTGGTGGAGATTTTCCAGGAGCATTCCCTCGGGGCGATGGTAGAGCCGGAGGTCTTGTTGCCGGGGGGCTACGGCCGGATGTCCTTGTGTTTGACTCGGCCCAGAGCACGGCATGGGTGGTGGATGTCACGACGGTGGACGCCTAGTCGGACAAGGTGAAGGAGGAGGGGCAGGCTCTTCCGGCGGCGGAGGCCACAGAGAAGAAGCACTACAGAGCCGCCCTTGCGCAACAACTTGCACAGTGGCTTGGGAGGCCTTTGGCGGCCTCGGCCCGGACTATTGGCGCTTCATCTGTCGGTTGGAGGCGTTGTGCCTATAGAGGGGTCGGGGCAGGCGCAGCGAGGCTGACCAGCCGGGGTGGTCAACGAGGGTGGTGTCCTTGTTCGCGCACCGACTCTCCGTTGCTGGGATTCGGCAGCAGTGTCATGTGCTCCGTGACCTTGGCTTGTGGCACGCGGGACTGGATCCAACGTTCTCTCAATCCGCCGGATAGCAACGGTCTAGAAAACGGGTCCCAACATGGGAGGCCGCCAACCGCTCTTGGTATTGCAACCAAGATAACATATCACCCTCGAATGAGGGATCCACCCTTCATGTTTGTTTGGTTTGCAACCTCACGAAGTCTGCATGTTGGTCGTTCGTGTCGACCTTTGGTTGGACACTCTGTGAGGAGTCTCAAAGGCAAGAACTATAAATGGATGCATGCAAGGTACAGGCTTTTATACTTGCAGAGCTTTGCTAAAGCTTCTGCTTGTAGTGGCTCAACTGGAGCCAATCTCAACCTAGAGTCATACTTGGCGCGTCCTTAGACCGCCAAGTGTCATCTTCAAGCCAGGCTCTAGTAAGCTTCCTATAAGCTTCCTGTCCCAGTTTTGGCCACAAATAAAGATGTGGCCGTCGCGGCATTTGAACCTGCGACCTCTCGTTTCGGACTCCGGTGCCTATTGAACCATGCCAAAAAGGTATGGTTCCTATGATGAGCCACAGGGGACATACCCATTATGGGCAGTGCATTCCTGGTCCATCTCATAACAGACCAAGGGGACGTACTCCACAGAGCAGTGCATGCCTTGTCTGTATGTGTAGCTAGCCAGCTAGGCAGTGGACAAGGTGCATACTATTTCAACAAATATCTCCCTTGCACCTCTGTCCATCTGGCCCTTACTCGGCTCCATCAATGCCTTGGGGCTCACCCTTCCTCTGCCACACTCCTCATGCGAATCCACAAATGCCTGCATAGTGCAAGTCGCTTTCCAGCGGCTTGGTCATGCAGTCAACAAGCATGCTCTTTGTTCCACAGTGCTGCAAGTCCACCACGTTCTTCATAACCAGGTCACGTGGGTAGTGGTAACGTATGTCGATGTGCTTCGTTCGCCGGGAGATGATCTCGCTTTCAGCCATTGAGATGGCACTCATGTTGTCCACGTGTACGACCGTGACATTCTTTTGTGGTACTGTTATTTTGCCAAGGAGTCTACGCAGGCACTGAGTCTCTTTGCACAACTCAGACAGAGCAACATACTCTGCCTCAGCCGTGGACACGGAAACACAATCTTGCTTCCTGCAGGCCCATGAGATGGCAGCACCGTTCAAGATGCACACGTATCCAGAGGTGGATTTCCTTTCGTCGAGGTTTCCTCCCTAGTCAGCATCGGTGTAGCACTTCAGACGAAGGGATTCCGTTCCTTCTTGGCCTCCAAGGATGAGGCCCATGTGGCGTGTCTTCTGCAGGTAGCGTAAGATGTGCTTAACTGCCTGCCAATGTTGTGGCCCAGGGTTGGCAACAAATCTGCTCACTTGTCCCACAGCATAGCAGATGTCCGGACGAGTGTCTACCATGGCGTACATGATGCTACCCACGGCGGACTGGTAGGGGATGTCTTGCATCTCCCTTTATTCTGCTTCGTTTCTTGGTGACATGGAGGCCTTTAGCTTCGTATCGGTCGTCATTGGGGTGCTCACAGGTTTTCAATCTTCCATGTGGTAGCGCTTTAGTACCTCACCGATGTATTTGGTTTGGTTGAATTCGATGGTGCCTGCTACTCGGTTGCGGTGGATGGCGATCCCGAGGTATTACTCGAGAGGACCCATGTCCTTCATCTTGAACCTTTTGCTGAGGTCAGACTTCAGCTCATCCAGCAGCTCGACCGAAGACGAGCAGATGATCAGATCATCCACGTATAGCGCAACCAACATCAGCCATCTCCCATCATCATGCACGTACATGCTCGGATCACTCTGGCAATGCGCAAAGGAGAGACTGGTCATGAAACCATCCATCTCTTTGTACCACATCCTTGGGGATTGTTTCAGCCCGTAGAGCACTTTCACCAACTTGCACACCTTGCCCTTGGGAGCTTCGACTCCTTCGAGCACCTCCATCAGCACCTCCTTGTGGAGCTTCCCATAGAGGAAAGCTGTCGTGAAGTCCATCTGGTGTATCTCTAGGGTCTTTACGGTTGTGATGGCAAGGACGGAGTGGATGGAGGCAAAGGTCATAACGGGCGCGAACGTCTCGTCGTACTTAGAGCCCGGGTGTTGAGAAAACCCCTTTGCCACTACCCTCACCTTGATCTTGTCGATGTTTTCGTCTTGCTTCTTCTTCACTCGGAGGCCCCACTTGGATCCCACCACGTGGGCCTTGTCAGGTCTATCTACCAGCACCCACGTGCCGTTCTCAGCAATGGACGTGAGCTCGCCGTCCACTGCCTCCTTCCATTTGGCCGCATCTGGGCCATTCATCGCCTCCACCACTGTGGATGGTTCTCCCTGAGCCATGCACAACTAGCTAAGGCTAGTCCAATCATCCTCATACTGCAAAGATGCTTTCTTTGGTCACAAACTGTGTCGGGGTGCTGGTGCGGCTTCTTTCTTTGGTGCTGGTGCTTCCACAGGTGGTGGTTTGTCGTTGTCGTCGTCGTCGTCGTCGTCAGAAGAGTCGTCAGACTCCAAGTCAGACTCGGAAGATCCGGACGCCTCGGCATCTGCGTCCATGTCAGATGCTGCATCATCCTCTGCAGCATCTCTCCCATTCCTACCATCTGCTGGAAAAACGAGCCAGTTGTCGGGCGCTTGGTCTCCGGACTCAAGAAACACTATCCACTCTCCCAGTTTGGGAGCGAGGATCGGGTCCAGCAGCTCTCCCCTTCCAAGGGTGCGTTCGTCAAACACGACGCCGCGGCTCCTCATGAGCTTGCCTACTGCCTGGTCCCAAAACCGATAGGCTTTGTGTGTTGTATCATACCCAACCATGACGCACTTCCTGGAATGTGCGTCCAACTTGCCTGCACCTTCTCCCGACTGGATCTTCATCCATGCAGTTGACCCAAACACCTTCAGATGAGATGCGTTAGGTTTCTTTCCTGACCATGCTTCTTGTGGGGTCTTCAGCTGCTTGTCCTACTCCTTTCCACGCTTCCGCAAGGTGTTTGCTGGTGTGAGGTTCAAGAGGTAGCAAGCCGTTGTTGCTGCTTCAGCCCAAAAGCGAGGTGGGAGCTTGGCGTCGAAGAGCATGCTTCGCACCATGCCGAGTAGGGTCTGTTTCATCCTCTCGGTAACACCATTGCTTTGGGGGTTGTAAGGGGTGGTTTGCTCGTGGCGGATGCCATGATGCTTGAGCCAAGGCTTGCATGCCTCATGCTCACCCCCGTTGTCACTTTGGAGCGTCTTCACCTTCTTGGACGTTTGCCGCTCTACCACGGCGACGAACTCGAGGAGCTTCTCCTTGACCTCTCCCTTTGTTTTGAGGAAGTAGATCCACAACTTGCGGCTGTGGTCGTCAATGAAGGTCAGGAAGTACTTGCTTCCTCCGTTAGACGGTGTGTAGAAGGGTCCACACACGTCACTGTGTATCAGTTCCAAGACGTGCTCTGCTCGTTGACCTCCTCTCCCAAATGGCTTCTTCCTTGCCTTCGCTTGGAGGCATGGTTCACAACGCACACCCTCCGCCATGCTTCATGGTGCACCCTTCCATTCCGCGGACTACCTCTTGCTCCTGCATCTTCTGTAGCGTGCTGTTGGCCACATGGCCAAATCGTCGGTGCCACAGCTCAGCGTCAGTGTCCTTGGTTGATGTGGCGACCGCAGCGGTCGCCGGCGGTGCATCCTTTGGCTCCAGTGCCAGTGTCTTGGTGGCACATGCGAGTCCCTCATCCGACGCCTTGGTGACTTTGGTTTGAAGCATGTAGAGGTTATCGAATCTTGGAACTTGAAGCATGAGGTCCTTTTTGGTATACAAAATCTGGATGTCCTCGTTTTTTAGGGCCACCGCTTTTTTGTTGGTTTACACCACTGTCATGTTGTTGTCAGTGATTTGTGAGACGGAGAGCAAGTTGGCTGCGAAGGAGTGCATGTACACCACCTTTTGAAGGTTGACCGCCTTCTCCACACCGTTCACATTGAACGTGATCACCTTGTCACCTTCGCCCATGGATTGGACGATGCCGCCGTTTGCACATTGATGCGCATGACAGATTCGGCCATGGAGACAAATCCACCCTTCTCTTTTGATGAGTGGTGGTTGGTACCCGAGTGAAGGGCGAATGACCCGGGCCTAAGGATCGCTGCCCCCTTCATGGTCAACCTCCTAGCCATCAGTTGCCGGGCTTCTTGGAACTCTTCCGGCCATTGTTGCCTTTCCCTCCACCGCCACTGCTTCCGCTGTTGCCTTGACTGGAGCGAGAGCTTGCACCTTGTCCATCGAAGCGAGAGGCATATGCTGAGATGTTTGCTCACTGGCATTGCGTCGCATGGACTTGTTGCGGACGTGTCCAGCGACAATCTCATACGTCAGATCCGCCTCCTTCCAATCACCAAATACGGTGATCAAGGACCCCTAGCTTTCCAGTAGTGCCATTAAAAGGATCATGGTACACATGTTGGAGTCGAGCTTCCATTCCATTTGCTGGACCTCTTGCAGCACGTTGTCAAACGACTGCAAAAATGCGGGTATCGATTCTCCTTTGCTCACCCTCATCGACATCAACCGTTGAAAGATGAAGAGTCGGTTTGCTAGGGCATTTGATTGATGCACGCGTGAGAGCTTTGCGTAGGCCTCGGCAGCCAATGTGCATCCTGTGATGTGGGAGTGTTGAGTCTTGTTGATGGATGTCACAAGTATGACGAGAGCCATGTTGTTCATCGTCATCTTCATCGTCCATGCCGCAAGGTCAGCTGCATGCGTCCTCACAGTCGCATCGGCGGGTGCTGTCTCGGTCCCTTTTAGGATGTCAAGGTAGCCGCGCACGTTCATGACAATCTCAAACTGCCATTTCCACAAAGGAAATCCTGTCCCCGTGAATTTGGATATAGCCGCCTCAAGGCGGGCATGAGTCGGATCCGCCATTTCCTGCGGTTGCTTGTCTTCTCTGCTTTGCTGCTACTCTGCTCCGTTGAGGCCGATGAGGCTGATGAGGCTGCTGACTGCGACCGTTGTCAAAGGTGTAGTTGGTTCCGTTGCATACCCCTCCCACCGATGATCGCTTAAGGCGATGGTGCCGTCGTGAGAGAACGGACTCGGGGTCGTACCACCTTCGAAAAAGGGGTAGAGCTTAATCCCGTTGGGGTTCAAGGGTCTTGTCCAACATGGACAGAGCTGTTCCTCGTCCCCTAGTCCGCCACGTACGCGCATCCTACCTGAAGAAGCCAATGGAGCCGATGGAGCAGATTGGAGCCGTCCGATCTTCGTGTACCTGTTGTACCTGTGCGCCCTGCAAGACCACGCGCTAGTCGGTCTTGGAAGCGTGCCTTAGAACCAGAATTGTGGGCCCATAACCCTTTGTCAATGCGCCGGATAGCAATGGTCTAGAAAACGGGTCCCGACATGGGAGGCCGCCAACCGCTCTTGGTATTGCAACCAAGATAACATATCACCCTCGAACGAGGGATCCACACTTTATGTTCGTTTGGTTTGCAACCTCACGAAGTCCGCATGTTGGTCTTTAGTGTCTACCTTTTGTTGGACACTGTGTGAGGAGTCTCAAAGGCAAGAACTGTAAATGGGTGCATGTAAGGTACAGGCTTTTATGTTTGTAGAGCTTTGCTAAAGCTTCTGCTTGTAGTGGCTCCACTGGAGCCAACCTCAACCTACAGTCCTAGTTGGCGCGTCCTTAGACCGCCAAGTGTCATCTTCAAGCCAGGCTCTAGTAAGCTTCCTAGAAGCTTCCTGTCCCAGTTTTGGGCACAAAGAAAATTGTGGCCATCGCGGGGTTTGAACCCGCGACTTCTCGTTTGAGACTCCGGTGCCTGTTCAACCATGCCAAAAAGGTATGGTTCCTATGATGAGCCACAGGGGACATACCCATTATGGGCAGTGCATTCCTGGCCCATCTCAGAACAGACCAAGGGGATGTACTCCACAAAGCAGTGCATGCCTTGTCTGTATGTGTAGCTAGCCAGTTAGGCAGTGGACAAGGTGCATACTATTTCAACACATTTGGCAGTGTCACGCCTATCGAGCTGTTGCGGACGTGGCCCCTTGGCCCTCTTACGTTGTCTGACCTTTGCTACACTATGCCATTGGACGGCGAGGAGAGTCTCCTCAGTCCTTGATGCTTTCTTCCTGCTTTTCTTTCCACCTCCTTGTGCCGTAGGTGACTACGTTTACATGCTTTTATACCCCGCTGTTGTGCCGGTCAGGGGCGGTGTTTGCATGTTCCTTCTCTCCAATCAAGTTTTAAAAAAGAAAAGAAAAAGTAAATAAATGGGATTTTGGGGTTCATTCAATCTGGATGCCCATACAATGATTCACGTCATTTTGTATGAGCATCAATTGATTTAATTTGACCAGTTGGTGCAGGCCGGTGCGTTTGCATTCTTGATACACAAGACATCTCAGCTGGATGTCACTAAAGCTAATGAGAAAATAGAAAATATTGTGAGTGTGCCTCTCTGAGTGATATGGGCAGAAAACAAAGATGCAGCAATGGTACAGTGTGGCACGTTGCGCATGCTTGCCAAAGCCATGACCAAGGCACAGCCAAATGGTAGGCATGATAAAAGTTGCACGGATCCTTGTTTGTGCCGCAAGGGCTAGAATACCACAGGTTCCAAGCACAGGGAGTCAGGGGTGGGGAGGGCTTGGTGACAGTTTATGCTCCTTGCCATGGTTGTTGTTAAATGATTCTATTTCACCACAAGGGAGTGGTAAAGCATCTGATAAGACTGTGTACGTAGAGTCCGTGAATATTTTCATGCAACCTTGAGGTTTAAACTGATCAAATTCATCGCATATTCCACCCGCACTTCACGCAACGTTTGGGTGACTTGCGTACGGAATCTGGCATCCGCAGTGAGTGATGGGATGCTCTACCACCCATGGTTCAACTCTGGCTCCAGACGGCTCCAAAGGCACCAACACCCAAAAGAAAGAATACAGGGAATCCTCAATGACCGCATCAAGCCTCACCAGGAGTTTTGAGCTGGAAAAGGTATTTCAATGGGTCACTGTCAAAGCGCCGTCCCTTTCTCCGTGTTTAAGACATACTAGGTGGCCCCACATCGGGCCTCCTTGATGCACTTTCTGGTCACTGCACACTTCGTGGAGAGAGGTCAGGCAGAGTTACAAGACGTACACTTTCATGAAGGAAATAGACCAGTTTTGGGTCTGCTATTGGACATGGACATGGCGGCATGACTTTTAGTGCTACTGTCAATCTTTTCAACACAACAAACCATGTGCAATTTGGTGAACCATGGTGTCTGCTGCGTCCTTCGAGGCGGGCCACATGTGATCAGCTGCTCACTTAGCAGCGCGCTTGGTGCCCTCTTTCCAAGGTGTATTCATGCATGAATGAACCATGGAAATTTCCTTCCGGAGTCGCAGATTTCATTCACATTGCAGTGATTCCCCCTGAAATTTGGGGTTTCCAACCCTAAACCACCCAGCTGCTTGAGTATTAGGATAGGATAGTTGTAAACCTCACTGAAAATTGGTCACAACTGTATGAAATTTATTTCTATCCCATATTTCATCCCGTACACCATCCAATACAATCAGAAAATACAATTTTGTCATATGGTGGAGGGGGGGAGGGAGGATGGGGATTGAACGTACACATCCCCCCCCCCCCCCCCCC
>SZWC01000375.1:264564-324452 GCA_023375785.1 Penium margaritaceum
GGGGGGGGAGGGTGGTTGGGATCGGAGATAGGGTCCGACAGATTTTGGTGATAGAATCTTAGGCGGCCCTCTGAGGTGATCAGGTGCATGAAGAGATGCTAGGCAGGACCGATTGTATATGAGAGACACGTTTCAGGTTGCAGAGGCAAAAATACATAAGCGTGGAAAGCTGTGTATAGAGGAGAAATAACTAGTTTGACTCACGGATGAGAAATAAAATTAGCACAGCTTTCTAACAAGCCAAAGTACGCCTCATTTGGAGCATGGAGCTGGAAGAACCACTGTGTCAAAGTTCACCTCCTAGCACACTCCTAGCCGAGTGGGATGAGCGGCAGTCACACTCTCACACAAGAGAATTACCATCCCTACCATGTGCACACCCAATAGTCTTGGTGGGGACCTTCCTTTGAAGTTACCTTAAGATCCTCCTGGCACCTTTCTACCTTGAAGGCCGCTCCAAGCCTCCCTTGCCAATAATTTTGGCCGTCATTGGTGCTGGTAGTGCAGGAGCCGTCACTTGAACCGGACCCACTACCCACAAACCTTGAAAATCCATATCTCCCTCAAACGGACTCCGAATTGAGTTCCGTAAAGTACTACAGAACCAAGAAGACATCCTCTATTCATCTTCTGTGCCTGGTGAATTTTGTTGAGCAACCCACTTTGGTCACTTTTTGGCATCCTACATCCATCATTGTCCCACTTTGCAAGAATAAAAATCACACGAGTCCACACTGTGCCCTCAGCTGCTGAAAGCAATGTGCTGCCAGCGGCTTGGTCAGAAAATCTGCCAGCATCATTCTTGAGGGAAAGAATTTGATGTGCACCATCTCCTTTGCCATGAGCTCGCGAACGAAGTAGTAGCACAGGTCAATGTGCTTTGTGCGGGCGTTGAACTCTGCATTCTTTGTGAGCGCGATCCCGCTCATGTTGTCACACTAGATTGTTGTTGCTGTCATCTGCGGCTGCCCAAGAGTTGCCAGCAGCTCACACAGCCACACTTCTTCCTTTGCTCCTTCGCTCAAAGTGATTACTCTGCCTTGGTGGAGGAGAGAGCAACACATTCCTGCTTCTTGCTCCTCCAGCTGATTTCTGCTCCTCCAAGAGAAAACAAAAAAGCACTAGTCGGTTTTCTTGTGTGCACATCTCCGCCCCAATCTGCATCACTATAGCAAATGAACATGGGGCTGTTTTTTCCATCAAAAGTGAGGCTAAGGATGCTTTTTTTGCTGAAGTAGCGCAGCACATGCTTGACCACCTCCCAATGTGGCACACCCGGGTCGTCGCAGAACTTGCTCACTGCTCCCACTACTTGGCTAATGTCAAGGCGTGTGCTGATGGCTGCATACATGAGGCTCCCAACTGCTGTTTGGTATGGTACTGCCTTCACGTAGCTGCTCTTCTGCTTGCCGTGAGGAGCCTCCATGAGGCTCAGCTTCACTCCCACTTTCAGCGGTGTCGCCACCTTATGTGCACCTCCCATGTTGAAGTGCTTGACGATGTCGCTCACGTAAGTGCTCTGGGACAGCTCCAAGGTCTGCTCCTATTGATCGCGCTTCACCTGGATACCCGGGTAGTAGCCCAGCTCTCCCATTTCCTTCATGTAAAACCTTGCTGAGACTGCTTAGAATCTTCAAGGAGAGACTTTGAGTCAGAGGCAATTTTCAAGTCATCAACATAGAGCAGGATGATGACCTGGCTTGCGTCCTGTGTGCGCCCATAAACCACATGATCTGCCTCGCTATGCACAAAACCAAGGCTAGCCAGCTGCTCATCAATCTTTTGGTACCATGCACACGGCACTTGATTCAGGCTGCAGAGTGCCTTCACAAGCTTTCACACATGGTGCTTCTGGCCTTCTACCACATACCCCTCCGGCTGCTCCACGTACACATCCTCCTCAAGGTCACCATTCAGAAATGCACACGTCATATCTATCCGGTGCACCTTCCAGTCCATAGCAGTGACAAAAAAAAGTATTGCATGGATGGAGGGAAAATTTGTGACGGGTGCAAACGTTACATTGTAATCCACACCATCAGTCTGAGCACCTTACCATCAACACCGTGCTTGCGCTGGAGAATCCACCTGCGGCTGATCAACCAGCTGCCACGTGGAGCTTTCCCAAGAGTCCGGGTCTTGTTCTTCATGAGTGCCTTTTACTCCTTGTCTGCTGTGGCATGCCAATCTGCTGCATTATTACTGTGCATGGCTTTGCTATATGTTTTTGGGTTGTCCACAACAGTGAGGAAGAGGAGCTTGAGGTTGGAAGAATCCTCTGAATATGAAAAGGTGCACAGGTTCAGCAGTTCCTCTAGCACTCTCTGTTTTCTTGCAAGGTGCTCGGATCGCCTTAGCGGCTCCAGGGGACAATCTGTACCATGGTTGAGATGTGCAGACCTCCGTGGCAGCTGCTGCTGCTTGCTCGGCTGTTTCTCCTATCCTGCTTCGGTTCCCAGCTACTCTGCCTCCTCAGCTGGCTCTGCTGCCCTGTCACCACTACTTTCTGCTTCCTCTTCTTCAGCTGCAGGCTCTTTGGCTCCCACTTTTCAGAAAGCAGGGTGCAGTTCCAACGTGGCCCGACGGGTCTACTTTTCTCATGGCTATGTTTTGTGCGAGTGTTTTGAGTCTAAGCGTGAGCTTTCTGGTCGCCTCACGCTATGTTTCTGGGAGTTGAAGACCAATGCAAGACAGTCACTTTTGTGAAGGGAAGAAAGCAATTTTGCATTAGTTTTTTAACATGGACATTATCTGAAAATTTGTAGGCTAGTCATGAGCTCTCCAACACACCAAACCGTGCGCGATTCGGATCACCGTAGCTCCCGCTACGTCAGCCAAAGCGCAGCATCCCAAATCAACCACTAAGTCGACTGCGCACACCACGTCGCTTGCCGAGGCGCCCTCACACATCAAGGACCCATCAAAATGCCATTCCGGAGGCGCAGATGTCCCTACGTGTAGCGGTGGTACCCCTTGCACCTTTGGGGTCTGTTTCAATGAGTTAATCATCGTGTTTGGTGATGGGGATTGATGTGGTTCGAAACCTGTTCGCGAACCTGTAGTCAGAATTTTGACTAAGTCCCCGAGCAACGAACTGTATTACTGAGTTTCGGACTCCGAGCCAGGATTTTGGCTAAGTCCCTCAGGAACAAACTGCACTCTTGAAATCCGGCGGATCATCCACCGGACGCCTCGGCAGCCCTTCCGGAGCAAAATCCCCAGATGGCATTTTGTAACTCGTTCTGGTCAATTATTCACCGGAAGTCAGACCGCGGCCGGCTCCCAGAGCCGCCACGCACACCCCAACTTTCCAAGCCCATATCTCCCTCGTTACTACTGCGATTCCGGTGAATCAACTTCTACCAGTTTTAGCGACTTGTCAACTTTCAGGCAATCCTCCATTTTAGGATCCGAGCAATCCTCGAGCCAACAGATCCAATGCAGAGGAAATTTCTCTCTCTGGCGGCTCGACGGCGCCTCCCGTCACCGCACTTGGGCATGCAGAGGGGCAAACTTCAACACCACTGGCTGAAGAGCTGGTGCAACCATGACTTCTACTATAGGACTCCACGTCCAGTCCTTCACGTCCTCCTTAAATACCATCTCACGGCTGATGACGATCTTGGGTGCGGCGATGTTGTAGAGGCGGTATCCCATGGTGTCCTGGCCGAGGAAGGCAGCCTTCACACCCTTGGCATCCAACCTCTTGCGGTTAGCCGCAGGCACATGGACAAATGCACAAAACCCAGACACCTTTAGGTGCATGAAAGTTGGCTTGTGTCCCGTCCACGCCTCCTCCGGCGTCATCAGTGGCACGACACGTGCTGGGCTCTGGTTTTTCAGGTACACGCCGGTGTTGACTGCCTCCGCCTAGAATATTGGCGGGGGCTTGTCGTCTTTGAGCATGCTAAGGACACATGAGAATGCAGTTTGCACCCTCAGCCACGCCGTTCAGCTGCGGTGTTGTGGGTGGCATCACCTTGTGTTGGATCCCATGGTTCTTGAGGAAGTCATGGAAGTCATTGGAGAGGTACTCACCTCTGCCATCAGTGCAAAGCACCTTCAGACGGCTGCAAATATTATTCTGTGCAGCAGCTACCCATGCCTTGAATGTTTCAAAATACTCCTTCTTCCTCATTAGAAAGAACACCCACATCTTGCACGACATGTCACCAATGATTGTGTGTTATTAAGGCTTGGCAGACAAGGACTCTGATGGTATGGGACCAAGCACATCAGAGTGCACAAGAGAGAGAAGCTCAGCTGCCGCCTTCCCCTCCCTAGTGAATGGAGATCGAGCTTGCTTCCCTTTGATGCAGCTCTCCCAAGCCGACGCACCAGGCGTCTTCACCTTCTTCAGCTGCAGGCTGGGCACCATCTGCTGCATGGAGATGATTGCACCAAAACTAAGGTGTCCAAGCCTGTGATGCCACAGACCGATGTCGTTGTCTTCTACTCTTGGAGCTGCTGCTGAGGCATCTCCCTTCTCCAATTCCACAAAAATATCGTAGAGGCCATTGTTGTTGTCCACCTTTGCAAGAACCTGGCCCACATGTGCTGATGGTACTGCGACCATTCTCAAAGAGGACCTGCAGTACTGGGGAGATGAGAGAGGAAACAGAGAGGAGGTTATCAGCCAGCACCAGAACATGCAGCACCACCTTCACACAACACTGAATGTGCTTCACCTTCACAGAAACACAAAAGCTAATCTCACCCTCTCCTACTGCCATTTGCACATGATTGTCACCCATGTACACTCGGCGAGGTTCAATAGCAGTGTAGACAATAAACCACTCCCGGCAAGAGGTCATGTGCTGAGTAGCTCCCAAGTTGATGATATAGAAGAAGGTGATGTTAGAGGAGACGTGCACGACCCAGATGGTGCTAAAAATTCCACTATATCAATCAACAGTGTTGGCGGGGGCGTCGGGCTGTGTCCCATTCCCAACCCAGTCTCAAGGTCTGCCTTCTTCTTCCGACATTCGCTTGCCCAATGGCCTGGATTCTTGTAGTAGTGGCACTCACCCTTCTTCCCTCCATCTCCACTACCGTTGGTTGATGTAGCACCACTCCCATGGCTCATGTTGGTGACAAGGGCAACGTCCAGTCCGCTTCCTCCTCCCTCCTTGTGGCGCTCCTCCTCGGAAAGCAGGCTCTTCTCCATGTCATCGAGCGAGAGCCTGTTGCTACGCTGGTCCAGGGCAACAATGAAAGGAGTGTAGCTGCTAGGAAGGCCAAAGAGGATGGTCAGCATGAGAACACGTTCCTTGACAAGGTCCTTAAATACAGCAAGCTCATCAGTAAAACCTTCCACCATGTTGAGATAGTCGATCATGGAGCCCGACTCATCCATGTTCACGGTGTGAAAGCGACAACGCAGCTGCATGTTCATAAGGATTAAAGTGGAGTCATAGGTGGAATCAAGACTATTCTAAACCTTTTTGGATGGAGGATACCACGGAAAAGGAGTTGCTACTGTTCGGCGAGGTGGAGGTAGATAATGGCAAGGTCTCTGTCCCACTTCTAGTGGTGGGTACGGGCCTCAGCAGTGGAGAGGGAGGTTTCAATAGAGTCAGCCTCACTCACGTGGCTCCATTGTCAATTATCCATCTGTCCCATCTTCATGTTGTTGCTCCAGTTGAAAACGTTCTTGCCTTCGAAGTTGGCGATGTTGACGTGAGCCACCACAGAAGTGGATGTTGCCATGTTGACTGTAATGTTGGCCCACAAACGGCCTCTCACACACATCAGCATGCAAGGAATACCTCAAGGGTGAGGCAAGACCGTGTTCAAGCTTTGCTACCACTGATAGAATATAAGGAAGCCCTCAGGGAGGTAATGAGGTTCACGAAGAGCCGCTAGGCAGGAAAAATTGTATGTGAGAGACAAGTTGCAGGTTGTAGAGACAGAAATATGGAAGCATGTAAAGTTTTGTAGAGGGTACAAAACCTATTTCTACTCAAAAATCCAAAATTAGATTAGCACAGTTTTCTAACAAGACTAAATACACCTCATTTGACGTATGGAGCTTGAAGAACCATTCTGTCAAAGTTCACCTCCTAGCACACTCCGAGCCTAGCGGGATGAGCGGCAATCACTCTTACAAAAGCGAATTACCATCCCTGCCATGTGCACAATCAATAGTCTTGGTGGAGACCTTCCTTGAAGTTTCCTGAAGTCCCTCTTGCTGCCTTTATACCTTGAAGACCGCTCCAAGCCTCCCTAGCCAATAATTCCGGCCGTTATTGGTGCTGGTAGTGCAAGAGCGGTCAGTTGGACCGGACCCACTGACAGTTCGTCCCTCTCACAAACAGTTCGTTCTGCCTAGGTGGCTCTTGGTGAGCCTGATCACCTCCCTGAGGGATGCCCCAGTTTCCATCAGTGGTATCAGAGCTAGAACAAGGCTTTTTCTCATCCTTGAGGCATTCCTTGCACCCTGTTGTGTGAGAGAGCCGTTTGTGGGCTGAACATTGGACTACTATGGTGACATTCACTTCTGTGGTGGCTGGCGTCGACATCGCCAAGTTCAAAGGCAAGAACTTCTTCAACTGGAGAAACCACATGAAGATGGTGCTGATGGAGAAGGGTCTGAGGAGCCAGGTGGATGAGAAGGAGAAGGAACCAGCAGAAAGCTCCCTCTCTCCTGGCGAGGCCCGTATCTACCGCGAGAAGCATGACCGTGCCCTCGAAACAATCTACCTCCACCTCGCCGAACGGCAGCAACTCCTTGTCCGTGGTATTCTCAAGCCAAAGGAGATTTAGAAACATCTTGAGTCCACTTATGCCTCCAAGTCAATCCTCATGAAAATGCAGCTGCGTCGTCGCTTTCACACTGTGAAGATGGATGAGTCTGGATCCATGATTGACTACATCAACATGGTGAAGTCTCTCTCACACCAGCTTGCTGCAATTACACTCCTCCCATTGTTTCCTTGGACCAGCATGGTGACAAGCTCTTCCTCAACGATGTGGAGGAGAGCCTGATGTTCAAGGAGGAGCGGCGCAAGGGAGAGGAGGGCCGAAGCAGACTGGACGTCGCTCTCATCACCAACTCTGGTCATGGGGGTGGTGCTGCACCATCCAGGGGCAACAGTGGAGGAGGGAAGAAGAAGGGGAACTGCCACTACTGCAAGAAGCCGGACCATTGGGTGCGCGAATGCCGGAAGAAGAAGGCGGACCTTGCGGCTGGGGTGGGAGCGGGAAAGCATTCCAACGCTTCCGCAAACGCAACAGATTGGGAGAGTGGATTTGTGACCACCATCTGGGTCCTGCACCTCTCCAACAACACCACCTTATTCTGGATCATCGAGTTGGGAGCCACGCGGCACATGACGTGTCGCCAGGAGTGTTTTGTCGTCTACACCGTCGTCGAGCCTCGTCGGGTGTACATGGGGGACAATCATGTGCAAATGGCGGTTGGGGAGGGTGAGATTGTGTTTTGTGCTTCTGTTGAGGGTAAGCACGTGGACCGTCATGTGAAGGGGGTGCTCCATGTTCCGAGCCTGGCAACTAACCTCCTCTCTGTCTCATCTCTCATCTCCGAAGGCATGCAGGTTTGCTTTGAGAATGTTGGTTGCACCATCTGTGCCCATGCAGGCCGTGTGCTTACAAAAGCAAACAAGGAGGACGGTCTTTACCGCCTCTACGTGGCGTCGGAGATGGAAGCCGACTTAGCATTGGCCATGAGAGAGGGAAAACACGACATCGGCTTGTGGCACCGCCGGCTCAATCACCTCAACTTTGGCGCCATCATCTCCATGCAACGGATAGTCCGTGGCCTGGAGCTGAAGGGGGTGAAGCAACCTGGTGCATTGGTTTGTAAGAGCTGCATTGAAGGGAAGCAAGCCCGCGCTCCTTTCACGGGGCAAGGGAAGGGGGCGGCTGAGCTTCTCTCACTCGTTCACTTTGATTTGTGCAGTCCTATGCTATCACATTCCCTGTCCGATAAGTTGTACTTTGTCACGCTCATTGATGACAAGTCAAGGAAGACGTGGGTGTCCTTCTTGGCTGGCAAGGATGAGTGCTTTGATGCTTTCAAGATGTGGATTGCTGCTGTACAGAATGAGAGTAGCAGGCGGTTGAAGGTGCTTTGCACCGATGGTGGAGGAGAGTGCCTCTCCAACGACTTCCGCACCTTCCTCAAGTGTCGCGGGATCAAGCATGAGGTCACCCCACCTGGAACACCTTATCTGACAGCGCGGCTGAACGCGCGAACCACACACTCATGGAGCGTGTTCGCACCATGCTCCAAGACGCGGAGCTCCCACCAACCTTCTTGGTGGAAGCGGTCAACACTGCCGTGTACGTGAAAAACCGGAGTCCCACGCGCGTCGTTGCGCTCATGACACCGGAGGAGGCGTGGACGGGATGCAAGCCAACAGTGACGTACCTGAATGTCTTTGGGTGTGGCGCATTCGTGCACGTGCCTACCGGCAGCCATAACAAGCTAGATGCAAAGATAGTGAAGGCCACCTTCCTTGGCTACGCCACCATGGGATACTGCCTCTACAACCTCGCTGCATGCAAGATCATCCGCAGCCGTGACGTCGTCACTTTCACGAGGATGTGAAGGGCCGGACTTGGAGCCCTATGTTTGCAGTTCCACTTGCTCCCACACTTGAAGCTGAAGTGGGAGAAGTTCCGGTAGCAGAAGAGGACGGTGCGGAAGATGGCAGTGACATAGGTAACGGCAAGGAGGTGGAAGGATCTGAGAAGGAGAAGGAGCCAGTAGCCAAATCTGATGAGGAGGAGTAACAAAGCAACATACAGCAGCTGCCATGATGATCTGCACGCATCAACAAAGGTGCAAACGACACTAGGGAGCCGCTGAGGCAATCCAAGCACCTCGCAAGCAAACAGAGGCCGCTCGAGGAGCTGGTGAACCTGTGCATCATTCCACCACCAACAGAGTTGTCTGACCTCGAGCTTCTCCTCCTCACAGTCACCGATGACCCAGCCACATTTGCTGAAGCCATGCGCAGTGCCGAGGTGGAAGATTGGCGTGCCGCAGCAGACAAAGAGTATGGTGCGCTCATGAAGAACGGCACCTGGACCACGAGGAAGCTCCACGTGGCAGCCGGGTCATTGGGTGCCAGTAGATCTTCAGGCGCAAGTGTGGTGCGAATGGTAAGGTGCTCAGGTACAAAGCACGGTTGGTTGCAAAGGGGTATGCACAGACTGAGGGTATGGATTACAATGAGACATTTGTACCTGTCGCAAAGCTCCCACCCATCCGTGCTATCATCGCTCTTGCTGCTGCTATGGACTGGGAGGTGCACAAAGTGGATGTGACTTGTGCATTTCTGATTGGTGACCTCAAGGAGGATGTGTACATGGAGCAGCTGGAGGGGTATGTGGTGGAGGGAAAGGCGGATTTGGTGTGCAAGCTTGTGAAGGCCCTCTACGGCCTGAAGCAAGCACCACGAGCATGGTACCACAAGATGGATGAGCAGCTGGCTGGCCTTGGCTTTGTGCATAGTGAAGCTCAGCATGCAGTCTATGGGCGCACGCAAGAGGTAAGCCAGGTCATCATCTTGCTCTATGTTNTGACCTCAAGGAGGATGTGTACATGGAGCAGCTGGAGGGGTATGTGGTGGAGGGAAAGGCGGATTTGGTGTGCAAGCTTGTGAAGGCCCTCTACGGCCTGAAGCAAGCACCACGAGCATGGTACCACAAGATGGATGAGCAGCTGGCTGGCCTTGGCTTTGTGCATAGTGAAGCTCAGCATGCAGTCTATGGGCGCACGCAAGAGGTAAGCCAGGTCATCATCTTGCTCTATGTTGATGATCTGCTCATTGCATCTGACTCCAAGTCTCTTTTGGACAATGTGAAGCAGTCCCTTGCTGCCAGGTTCGACATGAAAGACATGGGAGAGCTCAGCTACTACCTTGGCCTACAGGTCAAGCGCGAACGGCAGCAGCTGACTTTGGAATTGTCGCAGAGCATGTACGTGAGCAACATTGTCAAGCGCTTCAACATGGCAGGAGCGTGCAAGGCCGCAACACCACTGGAAGTGGGAGCGAAGCTGAGCATGACGCAGACTCCCCGCGGCATGCAAGAGAGCAGCGGCATGGAAGTAGTGTTGTACTAAGAAGCAGTTAGGAGCCTGATGTACGCAGCAGTCGGCACGCACCTCGACATCAGCCAAGCAGTGGGAGTACTGAGCATGTTTTGCACGAATCCGGACCTGCCGCATTGGGAGGCAATCAAGCGCGTGCTGCGCTACCTCGACAGAAGCAGCAGCCATTGCTTCACCTTCAACGGCAACAACAGCCCCATCCTCATCGGCTACAGCGATGCAGATTGGGGAGGTGACTTGGACAAAAGGAGGTCGACCAGTGGGTTCGTGTTTGTACTCGGGGGAGGTGCATTCAGTTGGAGGAGCAAGAAGCAAGAGTGCGTCGTCCTCTCCTTCACCGAAGCTAAGTACATCGCCTTCAGTGAAGCAGCAAAGGAAGCTGTGTGGCTGCGTGAGCTGCTGGCAAGCCTTGGACAGCAGCAGACCACAGCGACTACAATCTACTGTGACAACATGAGCGCCATTGCTCTGACCAAGAACGTAGAGTTTCACGCCCGCACCAAGCACATTGACCTGCGATATCACTTCATCCGTGAACTCGTGGCAAAGCAGGTGGCGCAGATCAAGTTCTGCCCTTCAAGCATGATGCTAGCAGACTTCCTGATGGAGCCGCTGATAGTGCACCACTTTCAGCAGCTGAGGGGACAGTGTGTACTTGTGTGATTTTTATTCTTGCGAAGTGCGAGAATGTTGGATATGGGGGGCCAAAAAAAAAAGTGACCGAAGTGGGTTGATCGATAAAAATCATCAGGTCAAAACAGTGAATAGAAGATGTTTTGCTGGTTGTGTATCACTTTACGGAACTTCATTTGGAGTCTGTTTGAGGGAGATGTGGATTTTCAAGGTTTGGTGGCAATAGATCCGGATCAAGTGACGGCTCCTGCATTACCAGCACCAATGACGGCCACAATTATTGGCCAAGGAGGTTTGGAGCGGCCTTCAAGGTAGAAAGGTGGCAGGAGGACCTTCAGGGAGCTTCAAGGGAATGTCCCCACCAAGATTATTGGTTGTGCACATGGCAGGGATGGTAATTCTCTTGTGTTAGAGTGTGATTGTCACTCATCCCGCTAGGCTAGGAGTGTGCTAGGAGGTGAACTTTGACTGAGTGGGTCTTCCAACTCCATGTGCCAAATGAGGCGTACTTAGGCTTGTTAGAAAGCTGTGCTAATGTAATTTCTCACTCAAGAGTCAATTTAGACATTTGCATTGTCTGTGCAACCTGCAATTCCCCCTCACAAACTGTTGGTCCTGCCTAGGCGGCTCTTGGTGAGCCTGATCACCTCCCTGAGGGCTGCCCCAGTTTCCATCAAAGAGGTGAAACGTTTGATGTGAATCACGAAATGTTCATCTCTTTAAATCTTACGCTGTGCACTAGATACACACCAACTTACACACCCCAAATTCACTTCCTACCTTGGCGGGGGGGGGGGGGGGGGGGGGGGGATGGATGGTGTCCAATTGATGTCAATGGACCCCCCTCTCACCCCTAGTTCATGTCGAACCTTGCAGCAAGGGACTGCTTCACATCGTTCAAAAGAGACTTGGAGTCAGATGCAATGAGCAGATCATCAACATAGAGCAAGATGATGACCTGGCTTGCCTCTTGCATGCGCCCATAGACTGCATGGTCAGCTTCGTTGCGCACAAAGGCAAGGCCAGCCAGCTGCTCATCCATCTTGTGGTACCATGCTCGCGGGGCTTGCTTCACGCCGTAGAGGGCCTTCACAAGCTTGCACACCAAATCCTCCTTTCCCTCCACCACATACCCCTCCGGCTGCTCCATGTACACATCCTCCTCGAGGTCACCATTCAGAAATGCACAAGTCACATCCATTTGGTACACCTCCCAGTCCAAAGCAGCAGCAAGAGCGAGGATCGCTCGGATGGATGGGAACTTTGTGACAGGTGCAAATGTCTCATTGTAATCCACACCCTCAGTCTGTGCATACCCCTTTGCAACCAACCGTGCTTTGTACCTGAGCATCTTACCATCCGCACCACGCTTGTGCCTGAAGATCCACCGGAACCCGATGACCCGGCTGCCACGTGGAGCTTCCTTGAGGGTCCAGATGCCGTTCTTCATGAACGCACCATACTCCTCATCTGTTGTGGCACGTACATCTGCCGCCTTGGTACTGCGCATGTTGTGAGCGAATGTGGCTGGGTCATCGGTGACTGTGAGGAAGAGAAGGTCGAGGTCAGACAACTCCGTTGGTGGTGGAACGGTGCACAGGTTCACGAGCTCCTCCAGCGGCCTCTGTTTGCTTGTGAGGGGCTTGGATTGCCTCAGTGGCTCCACACTATCCTTTGCACCGTTGTTGATGCATGCGGATCGTCGTGGCAGTTACTGTATGTTGTTTTGTTGCTCCTCCTCATCAGATTCGGCTGCTGGCTCCTTCTACTTCTCAGCTCCCTCGACCTCCTTGTCGTTACCGCTGTCACCGCCATCTTCCGCACCATCCTTTTCTGCTACCGGAACTTCTCCCACTTCAGGTACAAGTGCGGGAGCAAGTGGAACTGCAGACATAGGTCTCCAAGTCTAGCCCTTCACGTCCTCTTGAAAGATCACATCACGGCTGCAGATGATGTTGCATGCAGTGAGGTTGTAGAGGCGGTATCCCATGGTGTCGTAGCCAAGGAAGGGGGCGTTCACTAACTTTGCATCTAGCTTGTTACGGCTGCCGGTAGGCACGTGCACGAATGTGCCACACCCAAAGACTTTCAGGTGTGTCACTGTTGGCTTGCGTCCCGTCCACGCCTCCTCCGGTGTCATTAGCGGCATGGCGTGCGTGGGACTCCGGTTTTTCACGTACACGGCAGTGTTGACCACTTCCGCCCAGAAGATTGGTGGGAGCTCCGGGTCTTGGAGCATGGTGCAAACACGCTCCATGAGTGTGCAGTTCGCACGTTCAGCCAGGCCGCTCAGCTGCGGTGTTCCAGGTGAGGTGACCTCGTGCTTGATCTCGCGATACTTGAGGAAGGTGCGGAAGTCATTGGAGAGATACTCTCCTCCACCATCAGTGCGAAGCACCTTCAACCGCCTGCCACTGTCATTCTGTGCAGCAGCAATCCACACCTTGAAAGCATCAAAGCACTCATCCTTGCCAGCCAAGAAGGACACTCACGTCTTCCTCGACTTGTCATCAACAAACGTGACAAAGTACAACTTGCCGAACAGGGACTGTGATGGAATATGACCACAAAAATCAGAGTGAACGAGTGAGCGGAGCTCAGCCGCCCCCTTCCCTTCCACCGTAAAAGGAGCGCGGGCTTGTTTGTAGCTTTCACAAGCCGATGCACCAGTCTGCTTCGACCCCTTGAGCTTTAGGCCACGGACCATCTGTTGCATGGAGATGATGGCGCCAAAGCCGAGGTGACCGAGCCTGCGGTGCCACAGGCCGATGTCGTGTTTTCCCTCTCCACCGCCAACTCTGATTCGGCTTCCTTCTCTGACGCTACGTAGAGGCGGTAAAGACCGTCCTCCTTGTTTGCTTTGGGAAGCACTCAGCCTGCACGGGCAGAGATGGTGCAGCCACCATTCTCAAAGCAAACCTTCATATCTTTGGAGATGAGAAATGAGACAGAGAGGAGGTTAGCTGCCAGCCCCGGAACATGGAGCACCGCCTTCACACAACTTTCCACGTGCTTACCCTCAACGGAAGCACAAAACACAATCTCACCCTCTCCAACCGCCATTTGCACATGATTGTCCCCCATGTACACCCAACGAGGCTCGATGGCAGTGAAGACAATAAAGCACTCCTGGCGACACGTCTTGTGCCGCGTGGCTCCCGAGTCGATGATCCAGAACAAGGTGGTGTTGTCAGAGATGCGCAGGACGCCGATGGAGGTCACAAATCCACTCCCCCAATCTTCTGCGTTTGTGGAAGCGTCGGAATGCTTTCCCGCTCCCACTCCAGCCGCAAGGTCTGCCTTCTTCTTTTGGCATTTGTGTGCCCAATGGCCCGGCGTCTTGTACTAGTGGCAGTTCCCCTTCTTCTTCCCTCCTCCGCCCTTGTCCCTGGTTGGTGCAGTACCACCCCCATGACCAGAGTTGGTGATGAGAGCGACGTCCAGTCCACTTCCGCCCTCCTCTCCCTTGCGCCGCTCCTCCTCAAATAGCAGGCTCCTCTCCACATCATTGAGCGAGAGCTTCTTGCTCCGCTAGTCCAGGGCAACAATGAGTGGAGTGTAAGTGCCAGGAAGGCCAGAGAGGATGGTTAGCATGAGCACACGCTCCTTGACAGGATCCTCAATCACAGCAAGCTGGTCAGAGAGAGACTTCACCATGTTGATGCAGTCAATCATGGATCGAGACTCATCCACCTTCACAGTGTGAAAGAGGCGACACAGCTGCATGTTGATGAGGATTGACTTGGAAGCATAAGTAGACTCAAGCTTTTTCTAAGCCTCCTTTGGCGTGAGGATGCCACACACAAGGAGTTGCTGCCGTTCGGCAAGGTGGAGGTAGATGGTTGCGAGGGCTCGTTCACGCTTCTCGCGGTAGGTACGGGCCTCGCCACGAGAGAGGGAGCTTTCTGCTGGTTCCTTCTCCCTTCTCATCCACCTGGCTCCAGAGACCCTTCTCCATCAGCACCATGTTCATGTTGTTGCTCCAGTTGAAGAAGTTCTTGCCTTCGAACTGGGCGATGTTGACGCCGGCCACCACAGAAGCGGATGTCGCCATAGTAGTGCAATGTTCAGCCCACAAACAGCTCTCTCACACAAAAGAGTGCAAGGAATGCCTCAAGAATGAGACAAAGCCTTGTTCTAGCTCTGATACCACTGATGGAAACTGAGGCAGCCCTCAGGGAGGTGATCACGCTCAGCAAGAGCCGCCTAGGCAGGACCAACTGTTTGTGAGAGGGAGTTCCACGTTGTACAGACAGAAATTACGGAAGCAAATGTAGGTTTGCAAAGAACGCAAATGTCTAAATCAACTCTTGAGTGAGAAATAACATTGTCACAGCTTTCTAGAAAGCCTTTATATGCCTCATTTGGCCTAGGGAGCACTAAGATACACTCTGTCAAAGTCCATCCTCTAGCACACTTTCCTAGCCTAGCGGGATGACTAACAGTCACTTTGTCACACATGATACTTATGCCTCACACCACTTGGACGACCAACAATCATGGTCTGCACCTTCTATGAAGTCTCTTGAAGGTCTTCCAGCTGACTTTTCTCCGTGACGGCCGCTCTCAGCCGTCCTGGCCAATAATCCTGCCGCCTTTTGTGCTCAAAGTGCTCAGGTCGTCACTTGAACCCGACCCATGATCTCCAAACTTTGGAAATCCATATCTCACTCAAACGGACTCCGAATTGAGTTCCGTAAAGTGCGTTAGAACCTGTAAAACATCCTTTGTGTACTTTTGTGACCTGATGATTTTTATCAAGCAACCCACTTTGGTCACTTTTTTTGGCACCCCATATCCAACATGATCGACCGGACAGCTTAGCGTCGCTTTGCTCCGAGGATCACTTCAGCAGACGTCTCGGTTCATGAACGACCGGAAAGCTTAGCGTCACTTGTCTGTGAGTGTCACTTTAGCAGACGCCTCGGTCGCTGATCGACCGGACAGCTTAGAGTTGCTTTACTCTGATTGTTGCTTCAGCCGACGCCTCCCTCGGTCGATGATCGGCCGGACATGCCACGGGCAGGGGAGGCATGGGAATACCCTCTCTCCTGACCCACAATTCAGGCACAAAGTAGGTAGCAGTAGAATAGATGGGCTGAGGGTCAGGGGAGAGAGTGGCGACCTCTCCCCTGGCCCTCTTGCCATTTTGCCCATTAGCACAGATGAGTTTGGACACATTCTGTGCCATCTTTCCACATTCCCCCCTTTGTGATCCAATCTCAAACTGTGTGGCTGCAATCCTTGTGGTCTGAAAAGTTGAGTTCTGGTCCACTCATTTTCCCCCCTTCATGTTTGCATCTCTGGATCCGGTGAGTTTTTCACAAAGAAGGAGGAATAGATAGGCAATGGTTTGACCATTCATTTTAGAGTTTGAGAAGAGGAGCGGCTGGACCGGTGTCTTTCCTCTCAATCCTCACTCCGCGTATCCAAAACTGGATTGCGGTTACAGGACACTGTACCACTGCCCCTTTCTCTCTCGCAGTCAGTTTCTCGGTCAGCCAGTCAAGCACTCAAGCAGTCAAGGAACACGGGTCAGCGCTAGCGCATCGCGCTGCGATCCTCGCTATGGACAAATTCTTCCGTACTGCACCGCGCTTTGCTTCTTGCACTCATTCAGCCTTCTCCTGCTGTTACACTTGAGTGAGACCCAAGCGCTCACATAGCTCAAGGTGTTGCTTTCCATCCATGGACTTGGTGAAAACATCCACCTCTTGCTTTTTGGTTTCGACGTAGACCATGTCCACTTCCCCTTCAGCCACTACATCCCTCATGCAGTGAAATTGTCCTTTCACGTTCTTAGTTCTGTTGTGAAGCACAGGATCATCAGTCAGCGCAATCGCACTTTAATTGTCACAGTAGATGATGGTTGGATCCATCTGATCAAAGCCCAATTTGCCACGTAGCATTCGGAGCCATACTGCCTCTCTGGTGCATTCACTTTGTGAGATGTATTCCGCCTCAGTCGAGGACAGGGCCACCACCAATTGTTTCTTAGATCTCCATGACACTGGTCCACCATTGAAATTGAAGACATACCCAGATGTCGATGTACTGTTGCTCTGATCTCCAGAGAGATCTGCATCACAAAAATGAGTTAGAAGAGGACCCGATCTTTTGGTGTAGCGAATCAACAGAGTGGATGTGCTGCAGAGGTAGCGGATGCACCACTTTGCTGCTGTCATGTGGTCCTTGGTTGGTGCCTTGCAGCCCTGGCTTAGAATTCCCACTGTGTAGAATAGGTCAGGACGGGTTCCAACGGAAGCATACATGAGTGACCCTACCATACTGGGGTAAATTTTTGCTTCAGCTGGGGAGGCCAGGGTGTCTGGTGTTGGGGGCTGGGTCAGCCCATGGTTTGTGACCAAAGGTGTGGAGATAGGGGTAGATTGACCCAGGTTGAACTTCTCAGCCATGCGCTGAACATACGTGGCCTGAGAGAGGGAAACCTTCGGTTGAAACATATCATGATGTACCTGAATCCCTAGGTAGTAGGTCAGCTGCCCCATGTCTTGCATTTCAAAGGTCAGTGCCAGCTGCTGCTTGAAGGTGGAGATGATCGGGAGGGCCGGCCCAAAAATGATCGGGTCGTCAACATGAAGGATGACGCCGAGAGGGGATGGACCGTGACAAAAACAGACAGAGTGGTCCGAGTGGAGCCGTTGGAGTGCTTGAGACAAAAAGAACTCATGGAGCTTTTTGTTCCACTTTCACGGAGCCTGCTTGATTCCATAGAGGGATTTGTTGAGCAGGCACACAAGATATTCCCCCCCTGCTCAGCAAAACCCGCTGGTTGGGTCATGTAAACAGTTTCCTCAAGGTCGCCATTCAAGAAGGCGGACTTAACGTCCATCTGATGAAGGTGCCAGTTGTTGGAGGCTGCCAGGGCCAAGATCAAGCGGATAGAAGAGTACTTTGCGACAGGCACAAAGGTATCAGAGTAGTTGACTCCAAGGACCTGGCTATAGCCACGGGCCACCATACGAGCCTTGTATCGGCAAGGATCACCATTAGCATCCAATTTTTGATTGAACACCCAGTTGCACGTGACAATCGGGGCATTAGCTGGCCGGGGGATCAGAGTCCAAGTAGCTTGCTTCTGGAGTTGTTCAAATGCCTCAACAGCAGCTGCGTGCCAGTCTGCAGCATCAGGCCGTGTCATAGCTTCTTTGTAGCTGGAGGGATCTACTATCTCAGTGACAAGGGCAATATTAAGATCATCAGTGGTGAGGTCATCTGCACTCAGATGAGCAGAGTGACCCAAACGTGAAGCAATCCGCACCGATCGGTGCAGAGCAGGTTGTGCCGCTGGTGGGGAGGGCTAGACTCGTGAGACCGGAACGTGCTCTACTGGGATAATGGGAGGTAGCATCCCTTCATGCTCATGCGGCGTTAGATTCATACAGAATTTTTGCAGATGCTGGTTGAAGTTGATAGCATCATCCAGGGCAGTGATCAATGTGAGTGATGGGAGTATGGTGGAGATGGTGCGGTCTTGAAAGGACTCATAAAATGTGACACTGCAGCTGCGGAGGACTGTCTTGGTTTCGTTGTCCCACAGGCGGTAGGCATTGCTGCCTTCTTCATAGCCAAGAAGATAGCCCTTTTGTTATGGGACCCTAGCTTGGTACGTTTCTCTGGATGAATTCATGCGTATGCTATGCAGCCGAAGATGCAAAAGTAGCTGATATTGGGACGGTGCCCACTCCAGGCTTCATATGGTGTACCACAACCTGCAGGCAAATTTTTGGCGGGAAGTCTGTTAGTTGTGTAAGCAGCTGTGGAGATGCCAGAATTTGGCTGAGAAGCCTGCACTGTGAAGCATGGTGCTTGCACGGTCAAGAAGTGTTCTGTTCATCTGTTCTGCTTTCCCATTCTGCTGTGGGGTGAGGGGCACTGTTGTTTGATGGATGATGCCCTTGCTGTCGTAGAACCACTTCAGGGTTGCATTGACAAAATCTCCTCCATTGTCACTGCGGATCTTCTTGACTGAGGTCTCGGTTTGGTTTTCAATCTCCCGGATCCAGGATATAATGATGTCTGGGGCCTCTGACTTGTAACGCAGAAATTTGGCCCAAACATAGTGCGTGTAGTCGTCAATAAGGGCCAGAAAGTGGTTCTTGCCAGCCATTGATTTTTCTTTGAGGTAGCATAAGTCCATGTGGACCAGCTCAAGCTGCTGCGTGGTGGGGATTTCAGAGTATGTAGGGAAAGACGCTTGAGTTTGCTTTCCTGCAAGACATCATGCGCACGGTTTCTCTGGGGGAGTTGTGAGTGATTTTGGGAGATCATGGACCAGACCCTTGGTCACCATGTTGCTCAGGGTCTGATAACCGGCGTGGCTGAGGCGCTCATGCCAGAGAGCTGCAAGGGATGTGTCTGCTGGCTGAAGTGAGGGAGGGATTTCTGAGATGGGGCTGGAGGTGGTGGTGGCAGCAAAGGCCACCTCTGCTTCTGTTGGTGCTGATGACGGTGGCGGTGGTGGTTTTGCGTTGAGAATCATCAGATGTCCTTGTTGCCGTGCCACGGCTGTGCTTTTCCCATCCTTGGTAAATACTTTGCAACTCTTGTCAGCATTGAAGGTGACCTTCAAACCCTTGTCATTGAGTCTGGCCACTGAGAGGAGATTTGCAGCAAGGTCGGGGACATAGAGGGTATCTGTGAATAGATGCACGGTAGTTTTCCCTTCCAGTTCAATTGCAACACGAACTTTCCCAATCCCTATTGCAGGTATAATTCGTCCATCACCAATACGGACTGCCTTTGGTGCTGCCAGATCTTTGTAGTCAGTGAACCAGCTTTTGTGACACGTCATATGTCGAGTACACCCAGAGTCAATGATCCATGCAAGGATGCCGGCTGCGAGGAGGAAGGCACTGTCAATTGAACAAAATGCCATTTTCTCCAGAACCAGATGACTGTGGTCATCAGTGTTGAAGGTGGTTCTTGAGGTTGACGGATCTGCTGAGTGATGCTTTGCTGTAGTTTGTGGAGATCCACTCATAGAGTTGAGCAGTTCAGGATCCTCTTGAGGTTGCTCGGTGGTTCTTGCTTCTCCTGAAGTTGTTTGCATAGCTGCAATTTCTGCCAACTTGGTCACTGCATCTTTCACTTCATGCACAAGAGATGTTAGAAGAGCATGTTGTTGTTGCGGTAGGCCTCGATGAGGGATGGAGCAGACTCGAAAGGTATGCCCCTTTTTGCCACACTTATAGCGGGCCACGTTGACAAAGCGATTGAACTCAGTATCCCCTGGTCCTTGGTTTCTGATGTTTTCAGGATGACAAGGAAGTAGCTCATGATGTTGATGGGGTCTGTTGTCTTGGCCTCGGGGTGATGCCAAACGTCCTTGTCCGTATCCTCGTCCATTCCCATAGCTTTCATACTTTTTCTGTCGCTGATTCTGGAGTGAGGTGTACAGAGCTGACTCTCACCCTGCTTCTTTGATCAGTTTGTCTTCTGTGTGAAGTAGTGCTTCACATGCCTTCTCCATGGTCAACTTGTATGGTGATGCTGCTGCTGTTGCTGCCACTGGTGTAACAGCTTGTTGATTTGGATCTGGACTTCCTGCTTGGTCTGCTTCAAGAGCTTTTAGTCGTTCATCAAAGAGTCTTCCTTGCTCTTGAAAGGTTAGTAATCTCTCCACTGTGGAATCGAATCTGCTTGGGAGCCCGCCGAGCAGGGTTATGATCAGAACGTGTTCAGAAATTAATTCTCCCATACCAGTGATTCTTCTGGCCAGTGTTTTGATGTAGGTGATATGGTCTTCCAGACGAGTGCCTTCTGCCATCTTCTGCTGATGACATTCCTTGAGTAGGATGCTGAGCTCCAGGTCACTGACTTTGTCATATCTTTGTTTCAGTGCCTTCCACGCAACTCGTGGATCTAGCGTTGCGTTGTTGTCACATATCAAGAACTTAAGTGTTTGATTCACGTGTAGAGAAATCATGGAGAACGCCTGGTCATATCTTCTTCGCCATAGAATCTTCTGTTCTGGGGTGGCGGCAACATCAAGAGTCTCTGTTGGCGGGTCAGAGACCAGCAACCATAGTCCTTTGTTCAAGAGAATAATTTTGATTTCGAACGCAAACTTGTAGTTAGCGCCATCAAAGGGTTCAAGCTTGATGTGGTCTCCGCTGAATGTGGCCATGACGGCCTCAGTTTTGAGCTCCGCGGCTCAGATCTGTTTCGTTGCCTGAAAGTCAAATCCTTCAAGGAGGTCGTGGGGTTCACCTCAGTGCCTGATTGACCTGAATATAGCACCCTGATCTGATATCACGTGTTGGAAAAATGATCCGCCAGGTTCTTGAATGCTCATCAGGTCAAAACTCCATTGCCAATGTGCAATCTGCTTCTGCTCTTATGTGTGAGTATCCTGACTTGACAATCCGTTACACATGTGTTCTCAATGAATTCACTGTCAGCCTGAATTGCTCATTAATGGTAGCTAGAACACAAGAGGAAAGTCCAGACGAGTGACTGAAGAAAGAATCACTCAAAACAATTTAGAAATGATACAAGGCAAACTACTACATTGTCTATCTTCTGCCTAGTGCTGAGAAAAGAACAAGTATAGGTAGTCCGGTTCCTTCTGTCTTGTGCTAAGTGTCCGCGCTCGACAGAGTCTTCAGCAGACGCCTCGGTCGATGATCGACCGGACAGCTTAGCGTCGCTTCGCTCCAAGCGTCACTTCAGCAGACGCCTCGGTCGATGATCGACCGGACGGCTTAGCGTCGCTTGCCTGTGAGCATCACTTCAGCAGACGCCTCGGTAGCTCATCGACCGGACAGCTTAGCGTCGATTCACTCCAATTGTCGCTTCAGCCGATGCCTCCCTCGGTCGATGATCGACCGGACATGCCACGGGCAGGGGAGGCATGAGATTACCCTCTCTCCTGACCCAAAATTCAGGCACAAAGTAGGCAGAAGTAGAATAGATAGGCTGAGGGTCAGGGGAGAGAGTGGCGACCTCTCCCCTGGCCCTGTTGCCATTTTACCCATTAGCACAGATGAGTTTGGACGCATTGTATGCCATCTTTCTACGAGAGGTTCCAGGCAGTGTCGAGTTCATATCCGCCACAGCTCCAGTAGGGTCCAGCGGTGAGAGATGACAAAGGCGATGCCAAGTGCAACTAATGCCGAGTTTTGAGAAAGGAGCTTCCTTTGTTTACATGTAGTGGCCCGAGCAGAGCTTGAGCAGGTCGAAAGGGGCCAAGTCATTGGTGCAATCTGAATCGGTACGTTTGACATTCACAAGCTCGGAGGTTGACAGAAATGGGCCAAGCCTATGTGAAATCAAAATTGGAATGTTCATCTTAAATGAGGTTTCAGGTTGATTGAATCGGGCATAGCCTGTGTTAAATCTGTAGCGGTATGTTTCTTGCTCATAAGCTCGCATGTTCGAGGATGATTGGATGACTTGGAGGTAATCAATGATTTGCAAAGGGTTCTGTAGGGATGGAGAAAGATGATGGACAATGTGATATTGAAGACAAGAAAGATGCGATGGAAAAGGCAAAAGGAAAGACAAAAGGTTCTGATAAAACACCAGAGCAAAAATACCCGCAACCACACCTCTTCGGTTCTAGTAACTGGTACGAGCAAGAGGAAACACCAAGATCGGCAGCTGTTGAGAGGGTTGCGGCTCAAGAAGAAGCAGATAGGAAGTATGTCAAGCAACTACAGGAAGCAGAGCTCGTGACCAAAGAAAAGAGGGCACTGTCTCTGACGGTTGGCATGCCGCCGGAGACTCCTCCAAAATGGTACAACATGCAGAAAGTGGCAGCAATGCCCCCATTGGAGAGAGCTCGTCTGCAGCACGTTCTGGAAGTGAAAAGTGAAGACACGTTTCATTCGTTCTCACCAGTGAGTGCAGCAAGAGCACATGTTGTCGCTGTAGGAAAAGGCTGATCTTTGTGAGAGATTGGTATTCCTACCACTTAAGCATGGGTGCACCCCGCTGGTCCTCCATTTGGTCACTTTCTTTGTTGGCCATGTGGTACATCTGGTTCAGACATAGTGTTCAACAGTTTTGTGGAAGACGCAGTGGAAGGAACACCGTTCCCTAGTCTGATGAATCCGCCGTAGAAGAGCAAATAATTTCTGAAAGAGTGCTTAGTTTTAATAGAACGAGATCCTAGATATTTTGTTGAGTTGTGATTTGCTGCTTGAGTCAAGCATGGGAAGAGGATTGTTTCACTTGCAAAAGGTGGTCCTGCTGACAACTGCAACACAGTCATCCGAGTAATTGAGTAATTTGTTCACCATTCCACCAAGAAGAGACCGTCTGATGCCAGGTGATCCGATCATGCATGCCTAGTTTAGAGGGGAGTGGCTGGCCAGTGGAAGTCGACAGCCCGCAGCAAGGCAACACCAGGTGGTTGCATGGGATCCTGACGCGGGTGACGATGCTGGCATGTCCAACTGGGGCACTAAGGTGACAAAAATTGGTGCAAGGCTTCATGAAGAAACTGCCAAAGAGCATGTCTACCAATAGCAGGGGGTTGCACGTGTAGACCATCTAGACACTGGAGGTGAGCTGAGGGCTCGTGCAAGGATGGAGTTTCAACTAACCAATGTCTGGGAAGATGAGGACTGCACTCGTTTCCAATGTATGAAATGGTCCTGTCAGAGGAAGGGGTTGTCGATGTTGTACATGGAATAGTGCAAAATCTCAGACATTATAGTCTCATAATGTCATTGTTGCATCTGCCACAATTTCAACTGCCAGTGCTCCAAATGCTAGTGATGCTTCTGCCACACATTTAACTGCTATGGTTTCAACTTCCAGTCTTGCAAATGCCATTGTTGCAAATGCCAGCATTGACTCAGTGACGTGTTTTTGTTAGTCTTCTCTCAATTTCAGGATGACGGCTAAGTGTTGCTGGAACTGCAGCACCAAATGAGCAACCACTGGAATGCATAGGACCATAAGTGTATGGGTACTATGGATGGATTACTGAGGTGAATGTTTCTTTTACTCTGCTTGTGATTAAGTATGGTTATGATGTTTTTTATGCAGTTTGGAAGAAGAGTTTCTTCGTGTTCTACTCAGGGATGATGCAGGCGAGCGATGGTGGACGAGTCCAACATGAACACCTTTAGGTTAGGGTTAGTAATTCATGTGTACGCTGTGCATGGTGGGAGGGATTTGAGCATAGGCAGTACTTTTTGTGCATACCTCTACCATGGTTTTGAGGGTGGGCTTGTGTGGCCCCTCGATCTGGAGATGATGGTGGACAACATTGAGCACTATGGTACAGTGTTGTGGAGGCTACGTGAAGGCAGACTGCGTGGCAACCGTCCTGCTTGGCTGTGGCGTTGGTTTGAGGACAAGATGTGGGCCAGGGGCACATGGATGCATGGCTTTGTGTGGGAACCAATGGTTTGGATCTTGAGTTGGAATTTTGAAGAAACGTTGACTCTACCATTGCCAAATAACTTGTTTTGAGCAAGAAGCATCAGCGAGCAAGCGGTGAAAGCCACTCACTGTTTTCAGGAAAATCTTTTACAAGTTGCAAAGTAGGTGACAGAGTGCTTGGCAGAGTTGCTTTTCAACAACTTGGAAGACCCCTATCAAGATATGGCACAGACATCTGTAGAATGGAATAGGGGTTCAGAAGGCATTGGCTACATGGACAGGATGGAGTCGGCTAGAAAGAAAAAAACCTTTAAAGGATGCTTAAGAGGGTACGTATCAAGATGCTCAACAAGTTGAAGACAAATGATGAAAGGTTAAAAGATGATAAGTGTGAGGGTAGTGAAGATGATGAACAGATGAGGAAAAGGAAGAGGGAGTAGGGTTGGTATTACAGTTGTCATATTGTAGATCATCTTCTTGTGTACTTTTAGAAAGCAAGACGATGGACTTTCATTTGTGATCATTGCTCAAGTTCTTTGTTCTTAAAAGAAGTGTAAAACTTTGTGTTGTGTGTGCTGCTGTTGGTAGTCTTAGTGTGTGTATATCTTACGTGTTGTTGGAAAATGTGGGTGAATGCTAGTGAAAAATGTGTACTTCAATGATAGATGTTGATGATGAGACTTTTTGACCCATCATTTTGATGTATTTTATGCAGATGAAGAGATGACATCCGTCAAGCTCTACCAAAGGATGGGCCAGTTGAGTATTGGTGGATTGTTCAAAGGTCAAATCCATTTACGCTAGAGTTAAAAAAATCGTGCATTTTCTGTCTATGCTTGAAGGAAGTTGAACATGGGCAGTGCATTTTACGCATACCTCTACCATGGTTGAGGGTGGTTGTGTGTGGCCCCTGGATTTGGAGATGTTGGTGGACAAGATTGTGCAGTACGGTGCAGTGTTGTTGAGATAACGCCAAAGAGGTCTGCGTGACAACCAGCCTGCTAGGCTGTGGCATCGGTTTGAGGACAAGATTTGGGCCAGGGGCACTTGGATGCGCGGATTTGTGTGGGAGCAAACATTTTGGAAGTCAAGTTGGAGCTATGACAACGAGGCAAGACTGCCATCACCGTCGTACATGTTCTGGGCCGGAAGTATCACTGAGCAAGCAGTGAAGGTTGCCTTCTGTTCTTAGCAGTAGCTTCCACGATTTGCAAGCTGCGTCAAAGAACATTTGGCAACGGCCTTGTTCACCAGCATGGGACAGAAAGAGGGGTCACATTCCAAATGCAGTTACGTGGACGAGATGGAGGGGCTTGCTGTCATCCAACACTTAAGAAGATTGAAATGGAGAGATCAAGTTGAAGCCAAAAATAGGCTCAAAAGATACTGAGACGCTGAGGGAGGATGAAGGAGATGGTGATCCTGACAACGATGAGGAAAGGAGGGAAAGGAGGAGAAATTAGGGTGAAAATTTTAAAGGGTCTGTAGATCATTTGAGACCTTGTGTGCCTAGAACAAACTTGGACATCGTATGTGGTTGACTCAACGTTGGTACATACCGCTTGTCTTTGATGTTTGATGTTGATTAGGATGCACTTTTATGTTGCTGAAATTTCTGTTGGTACTATACTCTCTGATGCATGGTGAAAAACATGGTCAAGTACATTCACATATGTGTCTGAGTACTGGTGTGTAATACTGTCCTTCAGAAAAAAGTTACCTAATCCAACATGGAATGCCTACATGGCTGGAATTCATTTTCCATGAGCACTAGAATAGTATTAGTCATTGTCATGAGCTCACAAATGGTAGTGTGTGTACATATGTGTCATAAATTTCTTGTGTCTTTGCTTGGGTTCAACAAGAGAAGTTGCTAGCACGTACTTGTTGTGAGGCTTATTGACTAATCTTGTAGTTAGTAATTCCACAAGCCTGGTATTTGGCCATCATTCATCATGTGCCTGGCGTTCCTATGTCGTTCATGATGCTATATCGTTCAGTCATATTGAGACGTCGTTTCCTTACAAAGCCCATCAGGTACCTAAAGTTGTTGCATCTTTCATCACGCCACGGTATTGTCATCGAGACGTCGTACCCCTATGGCACCCATAAAGTTCCTGGTGTTCCTACCTCATTCGTGATGCTATAGCCCTGTCATATTGAGACTTTGTGTTCTTACATAGCTGATCAAACAGGTTAACCATGCTTAGCGTGATCATGTCCTGAAGTTATGACCATGATTGTTATCAATTTTGAAGTT
Source organism: Penium margaritaceum (assembly GCA_023375785.1). NCBI lineage: Eukaryota > Viridiplantae > Streptophyta > Zygnematophyceae > Desmidiales > Peniaceae > Penium > Penium margaritaceum. The sequence continues at coordinate 290,898 of SZWC01000375.1, forward strand.
CACGTATTGGCTGTCACATGCCCTTCATTTTCTGTCACTGTGAAGGGACTGAAATATCCACTTATGGCATTTCCAATGTTAGTATTCCAACACTCACAGTTCTAGTGCACATATTGAAAGGGACATTTGCAACTTGGTCATCATCTCTCAAAATTGTCCACCATCTCCACAACATCATCTCCGTCATTGTCACCCATCTCCCAAAATTCATACCCATCATTATAGACTCCATCATCAGAAATATCAATGGCATTGGAAGGAGAATTTCCCGCTTCTTCAAGCTCCACTTTAGGAAAATACCCGTATATCTTGTTTTTGTTCTTCCGCAAATACAAGCAGGGTCATCCCCATGAAGTTTTTTATGTTGTATGTGTAGCTCTGGAGTGAAAAATGCCATATGAACCTGTTTGCTTCCTCGTTGGCTAAAGTGTTGACACCTGCACAACCAAGGGGAGTGATTACCATATCATATTGGGATGCCACAACATGAGTTTATAAGACAAAAGCATGAGAACGGGAAGCATACTTGAGAGGTGGGTGTACACATCAGGACTGAGTGCTGGTGAACACTCATATTTGGCAGACTCTCGGTGGCCGTAGTGAAAGCGGTGAAACAGAAATCTTGTGGATGCAACCAATGATGGTTGCCTTTGTAGAGCATACGCATACAGTTTCCAGGCATTGTTGTAGAAAACATACTTTGGGCAATCCCCGCTGCTGAACCTTGTCAAAATTGTGGAAAAAATGTCACGTGGAGAATCACCACCACACCTCACATGAAAGCCATAAATGACAAGGTGAGGGCAGACAATCGTGAAGATGCCGGCTGTTGCATGTTGGAGTAGACAATCAGGATTTTCAGAAGCACACTTAGCATCATGCTATTGCCATCTTCCCACTTGAGGTCTAGGAACAAAGGTCGCATCTTTTTCAGGCTCCACCTCAGGTAGCACGTTGTTGAAACTCCTAGCACAGGACCTTCAACTCCAGGAATCTCCACATACTGCAAACAAAGGCAATCCGTTGGCTTCATCAATGGCAAACAAAACCACATGAAATGAAGAGTTAAAAAAACAGCACTCACTTTCATAAAAAAACTCACATAGAAAGCCACAAGAGTAATTAGAACTCTTCTTGTTGCTAGTGGCAACATGTTTCTGGCCTCAACCCAACATGATCCATCCATGTCCACCCAATTCTCCAACAACGCTGGACCAATGTGGCTATCCACAACCTTCGCCACAACAGGAATGTGGTACACAACTCGTTGCCACCGTTATAGAGTCAACACTTCCGGGTTGGACAGCAGCTCTTGCAGGTCCTCTAGACCTTTGCCATGCAGAAAACAAAGCTTGGTTCCCAATACACTAAGGGATGAAGCAAGGTCGTCATAAGGCGCTCTTGTGGTGTAGAACTGCAAAGGTCAGGTCAAATCCTCAAAATCTCACCAGTACTTTGAACACAAAGAAGTGAAAAGAGCCCACACCATTTGGAAACAACTCACAGTTGTGCCATTCTCCACATCCAAGTCGACATTTGCCACCTTCATGGAATTGACCATAGCAGCAATATGTGGAGCCCTACAGCTGCGCAAGCTCTGTAACAACATGGTCAGATGCACCTCCACCACAATATCGTTCTGCCTTTTTCGGTGACCGATATGGCCCAGCCACACTCTTGCTTGCCGTTTGGTAACTATTCTTTGAGGGACTCTCTTGCTCTGAACATTATTTCCAGCAACAGGATTCGTGTACAGTGGTCTCTCAACCTTTTCACTGTGTCTGTTAATCAAGGCGGTCCCACCACACATGATCATCTCTGGAACCTCACCACAACAACTGTAACATGTTTGCAATCCCTCCACGTTAATGAGTCTCACAAATTCTTGCATTTCCTTGGCAAGCAGAGTCCGGCAAATGACTGTAACACCCATTGTGGCCCTTGAGAAAAATTCTAGTGCTGCATGAATTGTAGTAACAGTTTTCTTATTGCATGCTAGCGCCAACACCTAAAGCATTGCCTTGTGCATGAAAGCCAGTGTAGAGGAGTGCACAAACACTCCTACATCTCAACCGTCAGGGAAGATTGTGCATGAACAGTTTCTCATCCGGAAGTAGTCGGCCTTGACTTGCATCACCTTTTTCTTAGCTTTAGAATTTATCCCTATTGATAAATAATAATTTCAAAAAAATGCACATGTGCACTCTTCCTATGTAACTTACAACTTTGGTGTCTCTTGTATTGTCATACAACTTCATCGTTTTAGATTTCTCCACAAAATTAATGACCAAATTTAGAATTACATTCTTTCATCACATTCATTCTTTCATTCTTTCATCCAAGAAAAAATACAATACCTCCAGAATACTCACCTCCTTCCATTGGTTTCCACAAGGGAAATTGCAGTCTTTGGGGAAGGGGCTAGCAACTGGAAATCATCTAAAGCCACCAATGGTGCAAGTTCTTCAGCAGCTGCAGAGTTGTTTGGTCGGCTAGGGTGACGTCAATCTTCTGAAAACTTTGAATTCTTGTCCAGCGACAAAATTTCCACTCCATTGAGTTGTGTTCTGCCGTGACACAAGGACACTCCGTTGTACAATATGTACACACTTGAATAAGAATTTCTAAGTGCACAGGCTCATTACTCTGAAATCCACCATCCGCAGCATCCCATACATGCCATTCCCAAATTTCTTCAACATGGGATTGAATGATTCACACTTGCAAATACCTCCATCGCAAGAATACCAAAAAGTTCCAGAGTTTTCACCCTTCATCAGAATCCATCATTCTTCATCCCTCCATTACTCTTTCACCTTGATGGCTGGCCCTCTCATTCAGAAATGAAAAAAAAGGATTCTCACTCCAAGAAATACAAACAGGGACAACTGGGTTCTCTCTCCAAGTAATCTCTGTTAGTGGCCTCCTCAGATGACTCTCAGCCCATTTCACATGGAAACAACGTTCTCCGCGACCGGCATGTCCACAAATGCACAACGTGCATCCTTGGAAGAAACCTCAATATGTCTCAAAGGTAGACAACAAGCGGGTCATAAGCGTATCCATGTTCTTCATTCTAAAGTCTTGATTTTCCATGTTTTTTGTATTTGCCTCGTCAAGCACCTCCATACCCTTTCTCAATTAAAGTATCCCCTTATGTGTCAGGTATATCTCGAATTTCCACCTCTACAGCCCAAGGCAAGTGCCACGTGCATATTATTTTATCTGGTGCAACTCTCTATTCTATGCCATGCTGCAGTTCTACTACCCGCATAGTTAGATGTTTAAAGCAAGGTTGTTAGTAACGCTCTTCATTTGGAGCGTCTTGCTGCACGTCATGCAATTTTCCCACCGCTCCACCCAACATGCCAGTAGCAAGAAACATCAACGCTGGCGTGCTGGTGTTGCTTATGAAGATGCTTCAACCAAGGAAGAAAGAACAATAATGTTTGGCTCCCTTAACTATTGTCTGGTGCTTCTTTGGTGGATGTATGTGCATGACACACTAGCTAACCTGCGACTCTGAGGCGAGAGGGGGGAATCTTTGGCAGTCTAACTTGAGGTCAATATGTTCAGGTCCTTGTTTACACAAGTCTTATCTTCCAACAGACCATGGGCAAGTCATTGTAACGCTTGTAGACAGTAGAATAGGAAAGAGTTTTAGAGGAGATGGTCTTCCATGAGGTGCTTCACGGACCCAAAGACACACTGTAGTGTTGTAGCCCTAGACATTCAACAGTAGATGGCTCCAAGGAAGTGTCGAAACCCTTGAAAATGGATAAAAGTAAATGAAGTGGTGGATGCGAGGATACTAGTTATGGTAATATCCCCAAGACATAGATCAGAATAGAAATAAATGGTATGTAATACACCATTAAGTTTCCATTCCATAAGACAAGAAAGATGATTAGTGAGTATGAAGAAGGAAAATTATGTTCTGAATTGAGGAGAAGTTCATTTCCATTGAGCACGATGGAAAACACATGCCAAAGAGAGATGGCAACTCTATTTACCAAAACAATAATGAAATTTCCATGTTCAAAGCAATGCAGATGCGTTCATTTTTTTGTCAGAAAAATAAGGCAGGTTTGATGAACAAAAGCAAAAATAGTTTCTTTCTTGTCATGATGAATTAATGTTCTACATGTGCCCTTTTGACTGAAAAGAACTAGGTAAAACTATTCATGATATAGAAAAAAATCAGTTATACTTACGTATCACATAAGACGTTTTTTTAATCAATGAAGAAATTGTGTTTATGGACACAAAAAGAAGAACAACATCATTTTTCTATCTGGTGAACTTTATTACATCTGTTTACAAAGGAAGGGACACCATTGCTTTGGTTTAAAAAAGACAAACATATGTTTGTTTCCATGAAAATAACATTTGATTTCAACAAAATGGTGAGAACTGGTTGGGACCAAGCAGAGATACTTGTTTTGATGAACGAATGGCCAAAAACTTGTTTGGTTGTAAGGAGTGTACTTCTCCATTCATGAAATATGAAGAGTTATTTTTCTGTCTGCCTAACGAAAGCTGATATTTGATAGTTTGGATGGAATGCATTTAAGGTAAGGGTGTGACCCTCAATTGATGGGTACCTACGTAAGGACATGACCTAGAAAACATTACGTTTTCTTTCAAGTCAAACACCACCTACAGAATTATACATTTGGTCATTTCTTGTCTTCTCGTATAGTGCAAGGCAAATGTGTATCCTATACATGTCAAACGGAGAGGAAATTTCTTGTCCTCTTTACTACTCGGGGTTAGTCCTTTTTGGACGTTAAGTGTACGTTGTATCATGGTGACCTATGCCGGACAGAAAGCTACAACCAGACACCATGTCCTTGGTTTTTGCGTTTCTTCAGTTGAATGAGAAGACTTGTTTGATGATTGAAAGTGGAAAAAAAAAAAAAACCTTTGTCTGTGCAAATATAGGAGGACATGAGTACCCCTTTCATGCCATACAATGAGTTGTCCTGTTTCATGTACCACAAAACATTATTGTTCAGAGAAAGATTCATGAAACATGTTGATCCTTTTTTTCATCCATACTCATTAAAAGTTTGTGTTGTTTTTCAGTAAACAGAAATGCCTTCCCCATACTCTCAAAGAGAGAAAATTGGCACGCTACACACAACAAAGGTTTCTCGGAAGATGTGATGTTTCTTCACCAGCCTTGTCCTTTGAACAATTCTTGGTAGGAGCCAGACATGAGGCTATGCACAATTCTCATTTGGGTTTTCTTTTTTTTTTCTAGTTGTGAAACGCAAGGTTTCCTTGTCTCTCATTTTATTAAGAAAGGTTTTCTGAGGATTTTCATGTGCATGCCGCCATGACGCAATGTGCCGTGTCCGTAAAAAAAAAATCAAGAAAGAATATGGTCGGTGGAACTAAAGTCCCTTACATGGAAAGAAAATCTACTTGGCCATGCTACCGCGGGGCACAAAAATTGTGGGGCGCTTAAAAAAAACTTCAACCCTGTGTGTAAGTTGGGGTTTGAGTTTTGTTTCCTTGTTCACATAGGGTGTATTTTTGGCATCCTTTCACCTATGACTTGCGGTTGATATAAGCGGGATAGAAGAGCATAGCAGCTCAGCAACAATGCACTGCACAGTAATTTATCCGGCTTACGGCTATAGTGGTGGTATCCCACCGCTTCAGTCCATCCTGAAATTCTTTTCCATGTCAATGAGCTGCTTCCTGGTTATGTAGCTTTATCATATCTGAAACAAAAGAGAGATAGGATGCCATGTTTAGTGTGGCTGTGCTGCTAACACATGGGCAGGGTGTTGATACCCTCGTCACCTAGCATTTCTGCGACAGAACCCGCTGCACCAAAACTGTTGTCAAACGTGGCGGGGAATGCAGTAGTTCCAGTGAAAAATTTGACCTACATAGTTTTATGGCCGACCAGGCTGGTGTCCTACAACAAAGAATCCACCGCCTTTTTTTTTGGTTTTTGACATCTTACAACAGTGTCACGGGTTTGGGGTCTTCAGAACTGTTTCTAGTAGGGGAAATCTATACAGTGCTCCCTCGTAACTAGTGCCATATCTTGACAAATTAATTGCAAAAGACGATTCACGTGTCTGGAAAAAACAAAAAGAGCTACATTGACCAATGCACGCGGTTCAGGGCAGTGGATATGGAAATGATGTCGTTGTCAATGATTTCATTTACATAGCAATGATGACAACGAGGCATCCAAAATTTGCAGAGAAATTTTAAGAATCCCTACAAATTATGCATGCACGTCGCAGGCAACATGAATGAATGGCCTTCCTATGCCATTGAACTGACGGTGAAGAGCCACAACCCGGATGCTACATGCATATATGTCTCCATTGTCTTGTAATCCGTGAATACCGATGAAAAAAGTTTGCAATTGAAAATCATGTGAAGTATGTGGTCAACCTTTCTCCGTATTACCCGCATAAACCCGAGCAAGAGAAAGAGGTGAACCCTGACATCTTCTACTTTGTCGTCCATAGGAGTTCCAAACTGTACTGTAGTCCTGCAACATGCAAAGCTGACACCTTTCCACAATTATGGTAGTTCTGCACCGTTATTTCATCTGTAGTACTATGACGTCTTATGTTCCGATTTCCTTTCTTGTGGAGTCATACACATGATCTATGACAATGTCATACCAAGATGTCATGGTCTACGACGTTTCCAAGAGTACCATAGTCGTCCAACGTCAAGGACACGTGAAATTCTACATCATCGTCATGTGTAAAGCAAACACAATTTTTTACTTGTTCTTAGTCATCAAGCCGCTTACTACCCATAGTGCGGAGTGAGTTTTCGTGTGCAATTTCAGGGCGCTGCCAACGTCTACATATAGATGTTGGTTTCCCCAATGAAGAGATGAGGATGCCGACAAGGGAGCTAGCAAGAGAGTGACCATGCAAGTGAGTGTGAGTGTGCATGCGGTAAAGCAAGTAACCGGTCAATCGGGCGGGGCCCGAGCCGATGACACCAAGTGGCAGCCCAGCCTCGGGCCCTAATCTTGCAGTTTTTGAGGTGGTGGGTTTGGATCAGATTCCTCGCTCCACCGCCGCCACCAAGTGGCAGCGGTGGAATAGGGATCACTGTGGAGGTATCCACAGAGCTCTTTACCAGGCTTTCTGCCACGTGGATCTGAGCCAATCCCTCCACCTCAAAAACCGTGAAGTGAGAGCCAGAGGCTAGGCCGCCTCGTGGTGTCACCAGATCGGGCCCCGCCCGATGGACCGGTCACTCGTGCGACTGCATTCTCGCTCGCTTGCATGGTCACTCGCTTGGTAGCTCCCTAGTCAGTTTCCCCATCACTTCATTGGGGACACCGATGCCGTTGTGTAGAAGTCATCAGCACCCTTCAATTGCACACCGAAACACCGAAACCTACTCCACACAATGGGTAGCGGGCGGTTTCCATGAACAAACCACTGGATGACATTGCAAAATACAATCAATATCTGTTCCATGTTCCTGGACTCCAGTATTGACACATGCATGCTAGACGTACATGCTTCATGCTTTGAACAAGGACTTCAGGAAAATTCAAGGTCTTCATACGACTACACGTTACGAAGGTCGGCAGATACATGCAGCAACTTTCTCTGACATTGACAATGTCGGATGACTCTCTCGACCACCAGAGCCGCAGATGAGGTCATCATAGAACTCAAACGTGTATGTAACGTGCATTTAGCTGTATTTCACTCACACTTTCCTTGTTTGCAAAGGACGCATGAGTGACCATTCGTTATGTCAATTCTCAATAGACGCATGCATGTTCGGATCATTGTCTGGTCCTGTCGTCCATAAGAAGACTTTCTGGGATGATGGGGATGCATCTCCTAGTACGTTAGAAGACCACAACACGCCCCACCAAGATGTACCAATGTGTAGACATAAATACATTCATGTCACGTGAGAGGCTGTAATATCCATGAATTGCATGTACGCTCAGTAGTAGTGCACTCACGTTTTAGTCGCAAAACCTAGGTTTTGTGAAGTATCAATGATGACATTCTGTATGGGGACATAGGAGGGTTTCTTCGTCCATGAGTGAATGTACTAGCATAACGGCGAATCATCTCCTAGGATGTTAGAGGACCACATAACACCCCACCACGATGTACCAATATAGACGTTGACGTGTCACTTAAGAGGGTGTGACATTAGAAATGTAGGTTTTCCTATATTTCACTCACACTTTTCTTGCAAACTCTTTGTTCTGTAAATCCTTGATTAGGGCATTCATGTTAGGATTGTTGTTCATACCCGTCTTCCATGAGTAGAAGTTTTGGGATGAAAGCAACGCATCTTCTAGGATGATGGAGGACCTCAGCATACCCCACCATGATGGAACAATGCCAACGTGAAGATGTGTCACGTAAGAGGTTGCAATATCTGTAAATAGGACGTGAGGTCAGCTGTATTGCACTCACAGTTTTTTCACAAACCCTAGGTTAGGTGAAGTATCAATTATAACATTCCTTGTGGAGACATTGGTGGGTTTCTTCACACATGAATGAATGTTATGGCATAAAGTCAACTCATATTCTAGGATATTAGACCACACCATGCCCCACCACGATATACCAATATAGTCGGCTTAACGTATCACGTGANGGACGTGAGGTCAGCTGTATTGCACTCACAGTTTTTTCACAAACCCTAGGTTAGGTGAAGTATCAATTATAACATTCCTTGTGGAGACATTGGTGGGTTTCTTCACACATGAATGAATGTTATGGCATAAAGTCAACTCATATTCTAGGATATTAGACCACACCATGCCCCACCACGATATACCAATATAGTCGGCTTAACGTATCACGTGAGAGGATGCATTATTCAAAACATGCATAAAGATCTATTTCACTCATGCTTTCTCTGAAAACCCTTCGTTATGCCCATTCTTGATTCAAGCATTTGTGTTGGGATTGTTGTTGGCTCCTTTCGTCCATGAGTAGACATTCAGGGATGAAGGTATTCGGTTCACCATTTTTGAGCAAGCGGTTCTCGAGTCGCATTTCTGAGCCATTTTTCAAGCAGCGACAAGTAGCGGCTAGCAGCACACAGGACATAGCGTTCATCTAACAAGATTAAGACAATTCATTAAGAGCAAAGCAGTGTTGATTTTGTTGTCCATTGTAGGGCCCCTACAGCAGCAACGTTACATCGACAGAAATTGATGCTACATCGCGGCAATGTAGCATGCGTGGGGGCACCTGGGGCGACTGACCAACGACTCTGGTCAAGCAAAGAGTGGGAATTTTCCACACATGAAAACGGCCCGGAATCGGCCAGGATCAACAATTTGACATATTCTTTACTATCCATGTGACCATGCACCATGACCAAGTGATGTGGCATGCTCACATGATCATGTTGCCAGATTCTCTGTACCATCTGAAGCCACATGGGATGATGTTTTACTGACAAATCAAATGTAGCCGTACAGCAGGCCTATCACCAATGCCGGCCGTTGAAGCTGAGGTGCCTAAATTCACGTCTCATGACAGGTGGACAAACCTGCATGTTCGATATCTCCAATGTTGACAGTTGGATTGTTGACTTGCCATGCGATCCGGGCGGGACTGGGGGGGAGGGGGGGGTGGTGGAGGGGGCAAGGAGCAGGTATCCCCTGTTTCTCATCATTCTTGCTCCTATTCGGTTCCAGTGTTCTGTGGCTTGCTCCTTGCAAGTCACAGAGGACTGTCCTCTTAGCAGCCAGGGCCCAACACTTAGTCCATAGTGTCAACACACCATGGCTTCTGCAGATGCAACCGAATTTAGTGCAGCCGCTTGCACTGCCGAAACCGTTAACCGGCAATCTTGCGGTGCAGCCCCTGGCGTCTTTGACGCATCGAAGTGGAACCCGCCAAAAAAGCGCCCTCTCACCGGTGACCACCTTACAAAGGAGCTGTCAAAGTATTACGAGAAGTGGCCAACAGCAACCAAGAAAGTAGGAGTCAAGTGCGGAGCCTGTGGCAAGTGCATGTCCGGGACATGCGATCCCATCCATGGGCACTTCGGTTAGAAGAACAACAAAATCAAAACCTGCCCGTACCCTCTGCCAACGTGCAGGGACGCACTTGGTCTTGAATGCCAGCCTCCTCCTGCTATCGGCCAAGGCGACATGGAGGTGGAGGTGGAGGTGAATGGTAACAAGGTATGACTCATCCGTGATGTTTAGCATGTCACTGGCTGGCATGAAACTGTAAGTGTTAGCCGCTTGAAAAACAAGTGGTATGAGGTGCTCTTCTGACATCATGGGGCAGTGGTGCGCATGGGCAATGGTCAAGAAGTCATGGTAAAGTGAATTGCAAGGGAGGGCTCTATATTGTGAAGTCCAAGGTGGTTCTTGAAGTAATAGATGTAGAAGATTTGTAAGAACTTGCTGTCATCTTGGCCAAAGGAGGATCAGCAAATTTGGGGATCGGAAATCAGCATTTTTTACCTTCAGTCATGAAGGTGATATGAGGTGCTCTTCTGACATCATGGGGATAGTGAAAGCACGAAATTGTGCACAACATAAACATAAGACACGGACACAAAAGACATGACAGTAGATGCAGCGAACACAACAAGTGCATGGTGCACGCCATTAAAAAAGAATGGGAGTTGTGCCCAGGACCTACAAGAGGTTGTACATAGAGACATCTGTGGACCATACAAAGAACCATCAAAAGGCAGCTCACAATTTTTTGTCACCTTCATCAATGACTACAGCAGAAAGTTCTACATGTTCTTCACAAAGTGGAAATTTGAGTTGTTGAACCAGATAAAGGATTATATTGTGGTATTGAAGAGGGAGAGTGGTGCCAAGGAAGTTGTACTAAGTGGGATGTGATACATAGCAATACGGCAAAGAGTATGTGGGGCAGTGGGTGGTTGAAGTAGCAGGACATCAAGTGGAATTAGGCAGTGTCCACCTCACCACAATCTAATGGTGTGGCTAAGTGGGCAGACCACACACACTGCTGAATGTGGAGCGGACAATGCTAGTGGATGCAAGTTTTCCACAGAGATTCTGGGTAGGAGAAGCATGCATACTGTGGTACACCTGAAGTTCTTCAAGTGCAGGAAAAACACAATGGTGCAGGCGGTAGAACGCTGTGAACATAAACTCGTCCCAAGCGACAAGCCATGCCTGTTCCTTGGTTGTGAGAGCATGCACAAGCTATACCGGTTCTACGATATGCACAAGGAGGAGGTAATTTGCAGCCGTGACATTGAGTTTGAAAAGAAACAGAGTTGCATCAGCAACACCAACATCGTAGGCATGGTGGTCTCTTCCTTGTAGGAGGATTTGTTATAGCTCCTCACTAACAAGAGGGAGCTAGCGGGTGCTGACACAAATGACACACCCTTGGAATGCAATGGTGCAGACGTAGATGTTTTTGGGGCACATAACAGAATAACTAAAGCAGAGGAGATCAAGGATAAGAATGGTGTTGTCATAAAGAGGCAGCAAGACCAGCAGCCAACATCACCAAAATCATTGCAACACAGTCGTAGGCAGCAGAACATTGCAAAATGGTACAATGCAACGATGGCCAGCTGCATCGGCATGGCGTGATGTATGATGGCAGCCACAGTGGAGCCATCAACCATGCAAGAGGTGCTTGTACGACCAGGAGGAGAGCCCTGCGATAAAGGTATCATGTCAGTGCTGGAATCCATTTCTGAAGATGACACTTGAGAGCTAGTGGACCAGGCAAAGGATGCTAAGGTCATCGGCTCCAAGCGGGTCGTCGAAACAAATGGCACCAAGGAGGATAAAGTGGAGAAGTACAAGGCGCATCTGGTGGCAAAGGGGTTTGCACAGAACAAGGGCCAGTACTATGACAAGACGTGCGACCCTGTTGCCAATTTCATGAGCATCCAGGCAATCCTTGTAATGGTAGCTGCCAAGGACATGGAGCTGCACCAAATGAACATGAAATCAGCATTCCTTAACGGCATCCTTGACAAGAAGATCTTTACACCACAGGGAATGGACATGCCAAAGGGAAAAGTGTGAAGGATAGGCAGGTCTTTGAATGGGATTAGAAGGTCATCGTGTTGCTAGTACCAACAAATGGAGGGCTACATGGTGCAAATCGGCTTCAATCATGGTGAATCTCATCATGAAATGTGTGTGTAGAAGATCAAGCAGCTCCAGAAGATTGTTCCACTCTACATGGACGATCTGATCTCGTGTTCCTATGATTTGCAGGCTCCACAATTGCTGTAAGAGCAATTTTGTGACAGGTTTTGGATGTCCGACGTGGGCAAGTTAGAGAACTACCTCAGGGTGAGCATCATGTTGAACTGGATGGTGTGCATGCTTGAGCTAGGGCAGGACTTGAATGTGGCCAAAGTGCTGAATCGATATGACATGGAGGAATGCAAACCTAACAGCCGTCCGGCCTCCACAACCTGTAATCTCAGTGTGGCAATGGTGCTGCACACAAAAGAAGAGCAGGAAGACATTGCGAAGATGACATGTTGGTCAGAAGTGGGCAGCAACATGTATGTCATGGTGGCAATCGAATTGACCTGGCCGATGTTGTGGACCATGTGAGCAAGTACGCGGTTGATTGCGGGCCACTACATTGGAAGGCAGTCAAACAGGTTGTTTTCTCCCTACAGGCAACGTAGCACGTGCTTCTGAAATTCAGCGGCAAGGAGAGAATCAACCCCTTGTGACTGCTCTATTACATGGACGCAGACTACGCTGGTGAAGTGCGACAGGTAGAAGTCCACCTCTGGCTATGTGTTCTTCCTTTTGGGTGCACAGCTCTCCGGGTGCCACCTCCACCGTGAAGGCAAGACTACGACGCCACCTCCACCGTGGAAGAATAGTGCATCCCGCCTGCCAAAATGGTCAATGAGGCGATTTGGCTCCGTAGGCTTTTGGGGGAGCCAGGTGTACCACTATGAACATGACACAGTGGCAAAGGGAACGGTCGTGCTACAACGTTGTAGTAGGATGCGCATGCTTGGAGATTTCTTGACCAAGGCTGGCATGTCATATGTGTGGCAGACCTTGGGCTTACATGCTATGCTGGGTTCAGAAGCATTGTGGACGATGAGCAAGAGTGAGCAGTGGAGGCATCCGGCGCGGCACTTAAGAGGGAGAGAATTTCATATGTTTAAGTGTGCCATATCCCAAAGTTGTCATTCTGAGGTTGTTAGCTCTAGATTCATGCACAATACATGTTTGATGGATGGATTTTTTCAAAACTAGATGATGTGCTGGATCAGCTGCAAGTTGATGTATAGATATCAGTTGAGAATTCTGTGATTTATGGTCCATAAAAGTTGGAAGGTGGTGATGGAATTATGGGTTTGGATAGCATCCTTATGTACTGCCCGGAAAAACGATCCGACGGTTTCCAGTTCGACTCCCACCACGCACACCATGGCCGAGGTGCCCATTAAAGGGTACTAGTGGAAACATCCTTTGGTTCATTTGAGCCATGTGAACTTTGGAATTACAGCTTGTCTCTACATTTAGGCCAAGGGAGCTTCAGGCTTCCTACACTCATGCGGGTGCTGCAACAACAACTGAGCACAATGATGCACTCCCAATCGTGTCACAGGCTTTGCTGTGGTCCAAATTGTTGCAGACTAGTGCATTGCAAAACATGTGACTAGGGCTATAACTGCACTCCTTGTCCCAATGAGCAACCAAGACTCATTATGAGCTCTTCCAACTTTAGGTGTTGCCGATTGTTGCCAAAATTCTGATCACATAGCGCACAACGACCAGAAAGCGCACACTTTCTTTCAGATTGCTATCCAGACAATTTTTTAAATTACACTAAGGTGAGGTCATGTTGGAACAGAACTCCAAAAATGTTCACATGTATTACAGCAAGATTTCCTGCATTGGTGACTATACGGTCCATGTGTAAAAAGGATTATATGGACAGGACGCTGAGCTTTAGATCTGGCACATACACTGCATTGGAAATGTATGAAGGGCCCATTTAGGAACAAACAACCCAATGTCATACACTCCTCAAACTGTTAAAGTAGCAAACGTTTGTTGCTACTTGTGTTAGTGCGCCTAGTTAATTCCTACTCTCTACTTAGCCTGCTAGCCGGGTTTTGTTTTACCGGGTTGACTTCTGCACTCGTGTGCTCCTCGCAAATCTAGCTGCTGGGAGCCAGCGCACGTCCTCCGACCTGCGCATTGGCCAGGTGGTGCACTCGCACAAAACGAGGGGGCCTTTTGCTCCCCCCTCGAGAGGGAGCGAAAGCCCCCCCTCGCCACTTGCATAGGCATAGGGTTGCCTTGACTGGAGCATGCTGCGCCGTGAAACATGCTCCAGCCTGCTGACGTCATGTGCTTGGCGAGGCCGACCCGGTAGGGGGCGGTCCTTGCCCTCCTCTCATTCCATTCTTTCCAAAAAAGTATTCTCTTCCTCGCCTCGATCCGTTCTCTCGTCTAAGTCCTTTGCGACGATCCTCCTCACAGCTCTCGAGAGCGCCCCGCCCCTCTCACAGATTTCGAGCAGGACAGTTAGCCCCGCGGCTAACTCCCGGCTCCACCCGCCTCCTCCCGCCTCCCGCCTCCCACCTCCCTCACTCTCCCTCCCCCTCACCCTGCCGTATTCAACATGATATCAAGCCCTTGATCGGGCCTTTGGTCTTCAGCCGCTTCCGCTTCCACTTCTGCTTCCGCCGTCACCCACCGCAGCCGCCGCCGTTGTCCGCTGTTGCGGCTCTTCCCCTCCGCCTTCCCGTGCCCTTTGCTCTCGCCGTGCCATCGTTGGCACGCTTTGGGCGTTCCACGCCCCTCTCCGCCAGGTCTGCCCCTTTTGGGTCGTTTTCGTTCCCACCCCCCCCCCCCCCCCCCCCCCCCCCCCCCCCCCCGCTCGTCCCCACCCCTCCTGCTTCCCCTGCCCTGGAGCCGTCCCTGCTCTTCTTTGTTGCTGTTTCGTTTTGTCTTTTTTTTCTCTCTTTTCTCCTCTTCTCCTCCCACTAACCCCGTGTTTTTTTTTTCTCTTTCTCGCGTGCAGGTTCATTTTCCCCCTCTCCGCCCCCTGCTCGTTCCTCCGCCCGGCGTTTGGCCCCTTGCCTCCGCCCTCGGCTCCGCCTTTGGCTCACGGCTCTCAGCTTCATGGCTTCCTGGTTCCCAGCCCTAGCTGTAGCTGCTAGGTTCAGTGCTTGGGGCTCTTGGCCCTGGTTCTTGGCTCTAGGCCATCTCTAGCCTCTAGGCTCTTGGCTCTAGGCCCCCTGGACTCTGACCTCTGCACTTTGNTCTCTCTCTCTCTCTCTCTCTCTCTCTCTCTCTCCCTCTCTGCCCTGTCCTTATCTCTCCCTCCCTCTCACTCCTCTCACTTCTCTCACTCTCGCTCTCTGTCTCTCTCTGCTCTGTCTCTCCCTCTCCGCTCCCCGTCTCTGCCCTGCCTGCTCTCCCTCTCCGCTCCCTCCCCTCTCTCTCTATTCCTTCCTCTCTCTTTCTCTCTCTCTCTCTCTCTCTCGCTCTATCTCTCTCTCTCTCTCTCCTTCCTTCTCCCTGCCCTGTCTGCTTCCCCTCTCCCCTCTGCCTCTCTGCTCTCTCTCTGCCCTGCCTGCTCTCTCCCCCTGCCCCGCTCCCTATATCTCCCCCTCTCTCTCCTCTCTCTCCCCCTCGTTCTCCTCTCTCTCTCTCCCCTCCCTCTCTCTCTCCCTCTCTCTCACTCTCTCTCCCCTCCTCTCCGTCCCTCTCTCTATCTCTCTCTATCTCTCCCTCCCTCCATCTCTCTCTCCCTCCTTCATCTCTTTCTCTGCCTCTCTCCCTCTCCCTCTCTCTTTCTCTCCCTCTCTCTATCTCTCTCTATCTATCCATCTCCCTCTCTCTCTCCCCCCCTCTCTCTCCCTCTCTCCCTCTCCCTCTCCTTCTCTCCCTGTGTCTCTCTCTCCCTCTCTCTCACTCTCCCTCTCTCTCTCTCTCCCTCTCTCTCTCTCTCTCTCTCTCTCTCGCTCTCTCTCTCTCTCTCCCGCTCTGTCCCTCTCTCTCTCTCCTTCTCTCTCTCCATCTCTCTCCCTCCTTCTCTCTTTCCCTCTCTCTCTCTTCCTCTCTCCCTGCTTCTCTCTCCCTCTCCCTCACTCTCTCCCTGTCACTCTCTTTCTCTCCTCTCTCTCTCTCTCTCGCTTTCTCCCTCTCTGTCTCTCTCCCTCTCTCTCCCTCTCTCCCCTCTCTCTCTCCTCTCTCTCTCTCCCCTCTCTCCATCTCTCTCTCTCTCTCTCTTCCCTCTCTGTCTCTCTCTCTCTCTCTCCCCTCTCTCTCTCTCTCTCAATCTCTCTCTCTCACTCTCTCCCTCTCTCTTTTTTCTCTCTCTCTCCCTCTCTCTCTCTCTCTCTCTCTCTCTCGCTCTCTCTCTCTCTCTCCCGCTCTGTCCCTCTCTCTCTCTCCTTCTCTCTCTCCATCTCTCTCCCTCCTTCTCTCTTTCCCTCTCTCTCTCTTCCTCTCTCCCTGCTTCTCTCTCCCTCTCCCTCACTCTCTCCCTGTCACTCTCTTTCTCTCCTCTCTCTCTCTCTCTCGCTTTCTCCCTCTCTGTCTCTCTCCCTCTCTCTCCCTCTCTCCCCTCTCTCTCTCCTCTCTCTCTCTCCCCTCTCTCCATCTCTCTCTCTCTCTCTCTTCCCTCTCTGTCTCTCTCTCTCTCTCTCCCCTCTCTCTCTCTCTCTCAATCTCTCTCTCTCACTCTCTCCCTCTCTCTTTTTTCTCTCTCTCTCCCTCTCTCTCTCTCTCTCTCTCTCTCTCGCTCTCTCTCTCTCTCTCCCGCTCTGTCCCTCTCTCTCTCTCCTTCTCTCTCTCCATCTCTCTCCCTCCTTCTCTCTTTCCCTCTCTCTCTCTTCCTCTCTCCCTGCTTCTCTCTCCCTCTCCCTCACTCTCTCCCTGTCACTCTCTTTCTCTCCTCTCTCTCTCTCTCTCGCTTTCTCCCTCTCTGTCTCTCTCCCTCTCTCTCCCTCTCTCCCCTCTCTCTCTCCTCTCTCTCTCTCCCCTCTCTCCATCTCTCTCTCTCTCTCTCTTCCCTCTCTGTCTCTCTCTCTCTCTCTCCCCTCTCTCTCTCTCTCTCAATCTCTCTCTCTCACTCTCTCCCTCTCTCTTTTTTCTCTCTCTCTCCCTCTCTCTCTCTCTCTCTCTCTCTCTCGCTCTCTCTCTCTCTCTCCCGCTCTGTCCCTCTCTCTCTCTCCTTCTCTCTCTCCATCTCTCTCCCTCCTTCTCTCTTTCCCTCTCTCTCTCTTCCTCTCTCCCTGCTTCTCTCTCCCTCTCCCTCACTCTCTCCCTGTCACTCTCTTTCTCTCCTCTCTCTCTCTCTCTCGCTTTCTCCCTCTCTGTCTCTCTCCCTCTCTCTCCCTCTCTCCCCTCTCTCTCTCCTCTCTCTCTCTCCCCTCTCTCCATCTCTCTCTCTCTCTCTCTTCCCTCTCTGTCTCTCTCTCTCTCTCTCCCCTCTCTCTCTCTCTCTCAATCTCTCTCTCTCACTCTCTCCCTCTCTCTTTTTTCTCTCTCTCTCCCTCTCTCTCTCTCTCTCTCTCTCTCTCGCTCTCTCTCTCTCTCTCCCGCTCTGTCCCTCTCTCTCTCTCCTTCTCTCTCTCCATCTCTCTCCCTCCTTCTCTCTTTCCCTCTCTCTCTCTTCCTCTCTCCCTGCTTCTCTCTCCCTCTCCCTCACTCTCTCCCTGTCACTCTCTTTCTCTCCTCTCTCTCTCTCTCTCGCTTTCTCCCTCTCTGTCTCTCTCCCTCTCTCTCCCTCTCTCCCCTCTCTCTCTCCTCTCTCTCTCTCCCCTCTCTCCATCTCTCTCTCTCTCTCTCTTCCCTCTCTGTCTCTCTCTCTCTCTCTCCCCTCTCTCTCTCTCTCTCAATCTCTCTCTCTCACTCTCTCCCTCTCTCTTTTTTCTCTCTCTCTCCCTCTCTCTCTCTCTCTCTCTCTCTCTCGCTCTCTCTCTCTCTCTCCCGCTCTGTCCCTCTCTCTCTCTCCTTCTCTCTCTCCATCTCTCTCCCTCCTTCTCTCTTTCCCTCTCTCTCTCTTCCTCTCTCCCTGCTTCTCTCTCCCTCTCCCTCACTCTCTCCCTGTCACTCTCTTTCTCTCCTCTCTCTCTCTCTCTCGCTTTCTCCCTCTCTGTCTCTCTCCCTCTCTCTCCCTCTCTCCCCTCTCTCTCTCCTCTCTCTCTCTCCCCTCTCTCCATCTCTCTCTCTCTCTCTCTTCCCTCTCTGTCTCTCTCTCTCTCTCTCCCCTCTCTCTCTCTCTCTCAATCTCTCTCTCTCACTCTCTCCCTCTCTCTTTTTTCTCTCTCTCTCCCTCTCTCTCTCTCTCTCTCTCTCTCTCGCTCTCTCTCTCTCTCTCCCGCTCTGTCCCTCTCTCTCTCTCCTTCTCTCTCTCCATCTCTCTCCCTCCTTCTCTCTTTCCCTCTCTCTCTCTTCCTCTCTCCCTGCTTCTCTCTCCCTCTCCCTCACTCTCTCCCTGTCACTCTCTTTCTCTCCTCTCTCTCTCTCTCTCGCTTTCTCCCTCTCTGTCTCTCTCCCTCTCTCTCCCTCTCTCCCCTCTCTCTCTCCTCTCTCTCTCTCCCCTCTCTCCATCTCTCTCTCTCTCTCTCTTCCCTCTCTGTCTCTCTCTCTCTCTCTCCCCTCTCTCTCACTCCCCTCGCTCTTTCCTCTCTCTCCCCCTCTCCTCCACTCCCTCTTCTCTCTCTACTGTTCTTCTTTCCCCTTTTTTTTCTCTTTCTCTTTTCTTTATTTTCTTCCCCTCCTTTCCCCCTTCCCTCTAAACCCAATTCTCTCCCCGAAACCTTCCTTCCTACCCCCACTCTCCCTCTCTCTCTCTCTCCCTCCCTCCCTCCCTCCTCTCCTTTCCCTCTTCCCTCCCCCACCTCTCTCTCTACTTCTCGTCTTCCCTTCCCGTTTTCTTCTCCCCCTCCTTCCCCCCCTCCCTCTAACCCCAATTCTCTCCCCGGCACCTTCCTTTCTCCCCCCACTCTCTCTCTCTCTCTCCCTCCCTCTCCTCTCCCCCCTCCCTCTTTCCTCCCCCATCTCTCTCTCTCTCTGTCTCCTTTTCTTCTTCCCT
Organism: Penium margaritaceum; assembly: GCA_023375785.1. NCBI lineage: Eukaryota > Viridiplantae > Streptophyta > Zygnematophyceae > Desmidiales > Peniaceae > Penium > Penium margaritaceum. The sequence goes on from SZWC01000375.1 coordinate 309,944, forward strand.
TCCCCTTTTTCCCCCTCCTTTTCCCCCTCCCGTCTGCCCTCTCTGGCTTCCGTCCCTTTTTCCCTTCTGCTCCCTTACCTTCCCCCCTTGACATTTGCCCGCCCATCTTCCCCCCTCCACTCCTCATCCGTGTGCCTTTCTTCTCTCTTCCTTCTTTTTCTCTACTTCCCCTTCCTCCTTGGCCTCCGCCTCCGTGGGTGTGCGCGGGCTCTCGGGTTCGTCCGGGCTCTTCATCCTCGGACTTTCGGACGTGCCCTCCCTTCCCTTTCGACCTTCACCTCGGCCTCTCGGTGAGCTCGTTCCGTCTTTCTCTCCTCATTGTCCTGTCTCCTTTTTGCGCCCCTCTTCCTCGTTGTTCCCATTCCTGCTCTGCCTGTACTGCGTGCGCTCCAAGTATCTCGTGTGACTGTTCTCCTTCATCTCGCCCTTGTTCTTGTCATTGCTCCCTTTTTTTCCTCGTCTCTCTGTCGTCCCGTCCGTTTTTGGTCTCCCGCTTCGCCGCCTCCCATCCTGTCTCCCGCCTCGTCTTCCTTGCCTTCCCCATCCCTTCTTCTCCTCTCCCTTGCCCCGTCGTTCTCCTCTTGTTTTCCACCTCTCTCGCTCTCCGTCCCTTCCCCCTGCGTTTGCTCCCTCCTCTCCCTTCTTCCTCTCCTCCTCTGGCCCCCCTCCTCTTTGCCCTCCCCTTCCGTTGCCCCGTTCATTTCTATTCTCCTGCTACACCATCTCACTCCCTGTCTCTTGCACCCTTTGCCTTGCCTCCATGTCTCTTCTCTCTCTGCTTCTCTTCTCCGTTGTACCCCTCTTGTACTCCCCCTCTTGCTCTGCGACCTTTTTTCCCCACCCGCTCCCTCCTCTCCCTTCTCCCTCTCGTACTCTGGCCACCCCCTCTTCTCCTCTCTCCATCTCTCTCTCTCTCTCTCTCTCTCTCTCTCTCCCTCTCTCTCCCCCTCCTTCCCCCCCCCTCTTTTTCCCTCCGCCCCTCTCCCCTCCCCTGCTTCTCCCCCCGCCCTCCCCTTCTTCACTCCCATCCGCCTCCTCCTCTCCCTCTCCTCTCCTCCCATCTCCCTCTCCCTCTCTCTATCCATCCCTCTACTTCCTCCCTCCTCCCCCCACTCTCTCTCTCTCCCTCCCTCCCTCTCCCCTCTCCCCCCCTCTTCCCTCCCCCACCTCTTCCCATCTCGTCCCTTCCCCACATCAGCGTTCCTTGCGTCTACCTTGCTGCTCCTCCGGCTCCATCGTCTCCACTGCTCTATCGGCTTCATCGGCTCTGGCTCGGCGCTCGGCCCTCGGCCCGGTCCACCGGCGTGTTCCCCGTCCCCTCTTGGCCCTCGTCCCTTGGCTCCCCGCCCTGAACGCTCTGACGCCGCCACTCTGTCCTGCCCCCGTCTCCTCCCGTCGTTCCTTCCGCCCTGTGGGTCGCCACTCGTTGGTGTTGGAAATGTGGTTCCAATGTGGCCTGACCACGTCCTGAGGTTCACAGCTCTTTTGGGCAGCAGTCTTAGACGAAGTGTGTTTTTTCCGGTCGCCACACACTATGTGAGCAGAGTTCTGACGGAATTCAGCAACACCCAAAGTTCGAAGGGATGGGGATCAATTTTGAGTGGAGTACTGGACACGGACCACATCAGCAAAGTTATAGTGCTATTTACAAGCTTTCTAATGCACCAAACCGCGTGCGATTTGGACCACCGTAGCGCCCGATACGCGATTCGGAGTGCATCATTGAGTCTCTGTCCCTAACAGAGCACTAGCGTGAGTGACGGGTGCCCGAAGCGCCCTGGACCTCAATGAAGCATCAGACCGCCATTCCGAAGCGCACATGGCTCCAATGAACCATGGGATATTGCTGCTAGCATCCCCCAAGGGGCGCCTCGGCCATGGTGTGCGTGGTGGGAGTCGAACTGGTCACCGCCGGATCATTTTTCCGGCCGGTACCAAGTCTGCCGTCCAAACCCAGACGGCCAGCACCACCTCCCAACTTTGACGGACCATAACTCCCTCAATTCTTAGCCGATTGCTGCGATTCAAATTGCAGCTAGTCCAGCTTGTCCTCTCGTTTCTGAAACATGCATCCATGCATGCAAACATGCACTATACAAGGATCTGGAGTCATCGCCCTGAAAACGGCAACTCCAGGGCATGGCACGGGGCAATATGTCACAGTCGGTGCATGTCGGCCTGGGTCATCCGCCGTTGCCCCTCCTCCTCCTCTCCCCGCCTCCTCTCCCCTCGACTACGTATCCCTCCCCTCTCCATCTCCTCTGCTTTGCTTTATCTATCTCCCTTCTTTCCCCACCCTCCCCTGCTCTTCTTCCCCTTCCTCTCTCTCTCTCTCGCTTTCTCTTCGGCTCTCTCCCTCTCTTCATCCCCTTGAGCTCTCCCTCCTGCCTCCCCTCTTCTCCATTCTCCCTGCCCCTCCCCTTCTTGGACCTCCCTTCTCCCCTCACCCGTCTGACCTCTCCCCTCTTTTTTCCCCCTGCCTCTTCCTCCCCCTATCTCCCTTCCCTCCGTCTCCTCCTGTGCCCCCGCCCCCCTCCCTTCTCCTCTTCCGCTTTCTCTCCCTCCTTTTCCCTTCTCCTCTCCCCCTCCTCTCTTTCTCCTCCTCCCCCCCTCCTCTCTGTCTCCCTCCCCTCTCCTCTCCACTCCCCTCCCCCCTCGACCCTTTCCCGTGCCTTCTCCCCTTCCTCCTCCTTGTTGCTCCTTCGCTCCCTCTTCCGCTCTTCGCATTGTGGCATTCTNCTCCTGTGCCCCCGCCCCCCTCCCTTCTCCTCTTCCGCTTTCTCTCCCTCCTTTTCCCTTCTCCTCTCCCCCTCCTCTCTTTCTCCTCCTCCCCCCCTCCTCTCTGTCTCCCTCCCCTCTCCTCTCCACTCCCCTCCCCCCTCGACCCTTTCCCGTGCCTTCTCCCCTTCCTCCTCCTTGTTGCTCCTTCGCTCCCTCTTCCGCTCTTCGCATTGTGGCATTCTCGCCGACGAGCCGTCCCCTCCCTCTCTCTCTCTCTCTATCTCTCTCTTTCTCTCTCTCTCTCTCTCCTCTCTCCTCTCTCCCCGCCCCTGCTCTACTCTCTCACCACCTTCTCCTCTCCCTACTTTCTCTCCGTGCTCTCCATTCTCTCGCTCCCTCGTGCCCCTTCCTTCCTCCCTGTGTGGGCTTCCTTCGTACCCCTGTGTGATGCCCCTTGGCTCGCTCTCCGTTCTCTCTCCCCGGTTACGTGTATTCAGGTTCCGTCTGTCTATCTGTCTCTTCTCCTGTTCCCCGGTGCCCCCTCGTCCTTCCTCTCCTCTTCCCCTCCCCCCTCTAATGAACTTCCCTAAATACACACCAACCACCATGGCTCGTCCTTCTCCTCTACATATTTGCTCCTCCTGTAGTCGTTCCTTCCTTGCATCCCTTGTCCCTCGGCCTGCGCCTAGCAGCGTCATGGCGGATCTCGATCTCTCCGGTGCCATCGCCACTGCCGCTGCAGCCCAGGCGGCCCGTGAAAAGCGTCGAAGGATTTCTCCCCCCGTGCCCCGAGTCCCCCCGCCTCCATTGACGCCGGCATCGTTGACGACTTCCTCATCCTCTCCCCTCGCTCTGCTTCTAAGGCTGCCGTCACCGCGGCTCTAGCGGCGCTCCGTGCCCCCCCTTCCTCACCCCACCGCCACCCACTTCCCACCCGGGCTCCTGAGTTCCCCTTCTCCGTGGCCATCCTCGATGCCCTCGCCTTCCGCCCTGTCGGTGCTCCCCGTGACGTTCCCCCCGTTCCTCCTATCGCCGCTACCACTCCTGTCGGTCCCGACCTTGACATCTCGAGAGACCTTGTGCGCCTTGCCGTTGCCCCCGCAGTTGTCGTCGTTCCCGTTAGTGCTGTTCTCCCTGGTGGTGTTCTCGCTCCTGGCAGTCCCGTAGCCCCTCACACTGCTACCGTAGCTGGCAGTACTAGGGTTGTTGGAGTTTCTGTCGCCCCCGGTAATGGCGTCATCCTTGGTGGCGCAGTCGCCCCCGGGTTTGACGTCCCTTCCGGTACAGCTGTCACCCCCGACACTGCCGTCGCCCCGCCTGGTGCCGTCGCCCCTGGCCATGCCGGCGCCCCTCCTGGTGTTGTTGCTGCGGGCGGTGCCCTTCCTCCTGGCCCTTCCATCCCACCCGCTGGCGCCTTGCCCGCCGGCGGCGCGATCCCGGCTGGTGGTTTCCCCCCAGTTGGTGGCGCTGTCCCAGTTGGCGCCCCTCCTCGTGGTGACTCAGTCGCCGCGCTTGCCCTTGCTGTCGCTCAGCTCGCCCACCGTGGTCTCCACCTCTCTCTACCCCATCCCTGTCCTTGACTGCTGCTCCCGGTCACTCCCAGGCACCCCGTTCTTTGATTGGTCCCCCCGCTTTGTGTCCTGGGCCCACATGCACAACCTCTGGGAATACTATGACCCCTCTCCTTCTCTTCATCTTGTTCATCCTGATCACAGTGCTCTTGCTTTCCACCTCCTGTATTCTGCTGCCCCTTCTGTCGCCCTTCGCCAGCTCGATCAGTTTGCACCCACCGTCGCCCTTCCCGCTTGCCCTCGCGAGGCCTGGACCGTACTTCTTGCCCTTTACTCGTCTGACTCTTTTCGCTTCGCTTCCTCTCTTCTTACTGATCTTCGGGCTCTCCGTCGCTGCCTCGACGAGTCTTTAGGTGCCTACTTGGGCCGCGCAGAGCTCCTTCAGAACGAGCTTTTCACTGCGGGTGTCTCCTTGTCCGATCAGTTCTTTGTTACTTCTATCGTCGCTAGCCTTGGGCCTTCCTTCTCCGGCGCCCTCACCTCCTTCCCTCTCGCACTTACCCTACAGGCTGTGTACCAGACTCCCGGCACCGTCTGGCCGGTTCTATTGGACGGGCTTCGCTCCTTCTAGGCGGTCTCCCAGCCTGCCGTCTCTCCTGTCGAGCCTGTCTTGTCCGACGCCTTGCCCGGCCTCCTCCCTCCTCCAGTGGCTCATGCCCTTGCTGTTCGAGCTCCGCCTGGCTGGGGTGGTGGTGGTGGCGGCGGCGGTGGTCGTCCGCCTACATGCTGGAATTGCAAGGTTGTGGGTCATCGTCACGATGCGTGCCCGCTCCCTCCGGCCCCTGATCTTGACGAGCACATTGCCCGACAGTGCGCCCTCCTCCGCGGTCGGCCCTACGTCATCCCTAGCGCTCCTCCACCTGCGGTTCTTGGCGCTCCCCCGCCTGTTGCTCCCGTCCTTCCACCGCCACCGCCCACTGCGCCTCCTCCCCTTACCGAGGATGCAATCGTCGCTCTCATCCGTCGCGTCTTGGCCGAGGGTGTGCTTGGTGGCCCACCGCCTGCTGGTACATCTCCTTTGTTGGATCTCTTCGCTGCCCCTGCGTCTTGTCCCCCTTCTCCCGGCGTCCCCTCGTCCGACCCATGTCCGTCTACCTCCTCCACTCGCACGTCCGCATATTGCCTCCTCTTCGGCACTAAGCATGTCGCGGCTCCATCTTGGGTGGTCGACGGTGCCGCGAATGACCACATGTGTCCCGCTCGCGAGTTGTTCACAGAGTTCAGCCCTGTTTCTATGATCACTTCACTGTACACTGGTGATGGAGCCCCCCTCCCTGTGCTCTGTGTTCGCACTTTTTGCCTCACCTCTTCGGCCGGCCCCCTCACCTTGACCTCCGTCCTCTACGTCCCGGCTCTTGATTTTTCCCTTCTTTCTATTCCGACCCTCGACGTCTGCGGTTTCTCTACCACCTACGCCTTCGGGCTCATCGCTGTCACTGACCGCGCCAGTGGTCGCATCGTCCTCCGAGGTCATTTGCCTCCCAGCGAGGGTCTTTATCAGATTCTCGGCCCGCACTCTGTTTCTACACCCGCCGCAGACGCAGTTGCGCTTGCCAATCTCTCTCGCTTGGCCCATTTGCACCTCCTTCATTATCGCCTCTGCCATTTTCCCTCAGTTGCTGTGGCTTCCCTCCTTTGTACCCTTCCAGCTGACGGCCTGTCCGACCCCTCCTTCCGGGCCCCTTGCGCTGCCGATTGCACCTTTTGTGCCGTTGGCAAGATGCATCGTCTTCCTTTTCCCTCCTCCCTCTCACGCGCTTCTACTCCTCTTGAGCTCGTGCATGCTGACATCCTTGGTCCTCTTTAGGATGAGTCGCTCGTTGAGCATGCCACGTATGTCCTCAGCTTGATCGACGACTATTCTCGCTACACATGGATCTTCTTTCTACAGGCAAAGAGCGATGTTGCCCAGACTATCCAGTCTTGGTATGCATCCACGCAACGACAGAGTCACCACCAGTTACTACACTTTCGATCCGATCGAGGTGGCGAGTACTTTGGTGCCACAGCATCATTCTTTAACCGTGAGGGTGTGGTTCATGAGCTATCTGCCCCCTATTCTCTACAGCAGAATGGGGTGGCCAAGCGTTGGAGCCGTACTCTCATCGAGGGAATCCGTACGATGATGGCTGAGGCTGGCTTCCTTGATCGAGGCCACAGCTTCTGGTCTGAGGCATCCCGCTATCGCACGTGGGTTTGGAACCAGATCCTGCATGGCCCCCTTGCCCTCGACACCACACCGTTCCAGCTATTCTTTGGTCACCGTGCCGACCTTAGTCAGGCTGTGATTTGGGGAACCATGGCCACCGTTTACCTTGCCCCCCTTTCTAGGACAGGTAAGCTTGATCCACCTAGGCGCCTCTGTGTCACCCTTGGAGTTGCGCCTCATTCTTGTGCACACTGCTTTTGGGACCCTGTTGCCCATCGCCTCATCGAGTCTTTTCATGCTTGTTTCTTTGAGCAGCTGACTTATGGCGTCTTCTGTGCAGATCCTCGTCTCCCTCCCCCGACCTCTGCCACGGCCTACACTTCCAACGGTCTTGTGGTTGCTGGTGCCTCCTCCCCTCCCTCGCCTGCCCCAGTGGCCCCCTCGTGCCTCCTTTGCCTTCAGCCACCTCCGCTCGTGTCCCTCCTCCCGTGCCCGCTTCGACCGTCCCGCCGCCGACCTCTTAAACCCCTCCCCCCGTCCTTCCCTCCTTCCTACCCTCTTCGCCTGTCCCCCTGCCCTGCCCTGAGGCTCCTCCTCCTCCTCCTGCGCCTGTCCCTGTCTTCATGATGGGACCTCCTCCTGCGTCTGTCTCCTCTCCTCTCCCCCCTGCTCCTTCGTCATCTCCCTCCCATCCCGTCCCACCTCCCGCCTCTTTGCCCGTTCCCTCTCCCCCGCCTCTTGCCCCTCCTCTGCCTCCCTTACCCCCCTCGCATCGCCGTGGCGGTCCATCGTCTGTCTCTCCCCTCCCTCCCTCCTTACCATCCTCCGTGCCATCCCCTGTCTCTCCTCCCGGCTTCCCCCTCTCCCCTCCTGCAGTTCCCCTTGCTCTGACCACGCCTCAGGTGGTGGGCTTTCCCCGTACGCCGTCTCCCACTCGTAGTGCCTACCCTGTTCTCCTCTCTATCGAGGATATTTCGGAGGTCTTCCCGTCTCGGGTGTCCTCCCCTGTCACTCTTGTGGACGACCCTGTCCTTGTCGCGGTGACACCATCTCCGCCGTCCTCGCCTGCTACCGCCTCCTCTGCCCACCCCTCGCCCATCCCTCCTCTGGTCGACATCCTGTCTCGCAAGACCCTTCCGCCCCTTCCTCCTTCCTCTCACTCCCCTTCGCCGCCCGTCCCCCTCCTTTGTCCATCCCCTCCAGCAGTTTCCCCTCACCCTCCTGTCCCCAGCCCGGCTTCTCTTCTCGGTGTTCCCCCTTGCCCCCACTCGTGGATGCGCACACACGCTGCCCGGGCTCGGCCCTCCGTCCCTCCTCCCCCTTCTCCTATCTCTCCTCATGTACTTCCCCCCACTCCGCCCATCCCTGCCTCTCTGCTCCCTCATTCTATCCTGGATACCCCTCCTCCCTCCTCCCCTGTTTCCTCTCACACTCGCTCCCGCACAGCTTGCACCCTTACCTGCAGTTCTGTCCCTCTCCCCGTCGTCCCACTACCTTCCTCCTCTTCCCCCGTCTCTTCTTTCCCTCCAGTCGCTCCTCTCCCAGTCGCGTCCACATCACCAGTCCGTGCGTTGTTCCCTCCCTATCCCTCCCGGGTCTCCACTGTGCCGCTCTCTACCTCCCCTTCCATCCCACCTTCTTCCACCTCCTCTCTCCTTTCTTGTACACTTCCTCCCGTTGTCGTATCGTCACCCATCTCTCCCCCACTCGCTTCTCCTCCCCCTTTTACTGCCCCCTCGTCCACCGTCCCCTTGCCTCCATCTCTACCACCCCCCACTCCAGCGGTCCTTGCTCCCCTCCCTCCCTCCTCCCTTCTTCCCTCATCTGCTGTTGTGCTCCCTTTGTCTCGCCCTCTATCGCGGTGCACCCTCCATCCGGGCCACGCCCACGATCGCCATTTCTTCCATCTCGAGTTTTGCCATGCACTCGATGCCTACACTGATCACCGCTTCGTCAATGCCCTAGCGTCTGCTGCTCGTGCCCTCACGATCATCTCTGTTCCGTCCTCATCTTCCTCTCCTTCCCCCCGTGACGAGTCCGACCCCCTCACTCTCGCCGACGCCTGTGCTCGTCCGGACGCCACTGCCTGGCGCGCGGCCTGTGTTGCCGAGCTTGCCGTCCTAGCTGAGCATGGTGTACTCAAACTCGCCGACCTTCCTCCCGGTCGCACGGCCATCAAGGCCAAGTGGGTTCTATGCAAGAAGTTCACCACCTCTGGTGCCCTCGACCGGTACAAGGCTTGCCTCACCGCCAAGGGCTACTCCCAGGTCCTCGGCGTCGACTTCACTGACACCTACGTCCCTGTCGGCCGCTTCACGACTAGCCGCGTCGTCATCTGTCTTGCGGCCTAGTTTCGGTGGGAGCTTCATCAGATGGACGTGAACAACGCCTTCTCCACTGTCGTCTGGAGGAGGAGCTTTTCATGGTCCAGCCCCCGGGCTTCTCCGATGTTACTGGCCGAGTCTGCCGCCTCCGTCGCGCGCTCTACGGTCTCCACCAGTCCCCTCATTGCTGGAACGAGGACCTCTCGTCTACCCTTGTCCGTGGCGGTTTCTGTCCTAGCCAGTCCGACCCCTCCCTCTTTGTGGGTGGCACGACTGTCGTGCCTGCCTTCATCCTGGTGTATGCGAATGACCTCCTCATTACCTCACCTTCCTCCTCTGTGATCTCTGAGGCGACGGGTCTTCTCTCCTCGGCGTACCGCATGAACGACCTTGGCCTTGCAGCCATGTTCTTGGGCATGCAGATCGAGCGACTTCCTGACTGCCCGTTGGTCCATCAGGAGCGTTACGTGCAGACTCTTGCGGACCGCTTCGCTTCTGTCGTCGACCTCTCTCGTCCTCTCCCTACTGCCTCCTCGCCCATGCCACCGGGTACTTAGCTCACCCTTCGTGTGGCCCACGACGCGGAGTTGGGTGCGCTAGAGTCAACCGTCACGTTTCAGTCCATCATTGGCATGCTCACGTATCTCGTTGGCACCACGTGCCCTGATATTGCCTACGCGGTCAACGTCTTGGCCCAGTCTGCCCACAAGCCTCGCACGGCTCACCTCCAGGCGGCCGCGTACGTCCTTCGCTACGTCCTCGGGTCTACACGTGCCGGTCTCGTCTTTCTGACTGGGGCACGCGTACCTCTCCTGGCAGGCTACGCTGACAGTGATTATGCCCGGGATTCAAACGCCCGCAGCCGCAGCGGCTTTGTCTTCCTCCTTGGCCCTGATGCCATCTCTTGGCACAGCATGAAGCAGGGTTGCGTCACTCGTAGCACTAGGGAGGCCAAGTACATGGCCTTGGGTGGTGCTGCCGCCGAGGCAGTGTGGCTTTGTTGCCTTCTCGGTGAACTTCGTCTCCCCACCCCAGTTGTGCCTCTCCACACCGACAGTGAGAGTGGGTTGGCCATTGCCAGGAACGCTGGTGCGCTTCACCGTCGCACCAAGTACATCAACGTTGAGCACCACTACGTGCGCGACGTGGTCGCGGCAGGTGATGTCTCTTTCCGGTTCATCTCTGCTGAGTTCCAGCTTGCCGACTTCCTCACGAAGGGCCTCCACCAGCCCGCCTTCACTTCGAGTATCGCGTCTATCGGTCTTCAGACCCTTCCCCTGCTCGACTGAGACTCCGTTTCTATTTCTCTCTGTTCTCCCCACTCCCCTTCCCTGCGTCGTGTGGTCCTCTGCTCGATGACCGCTCGTATGCTGCATCCCTACTCCTACCCGTGCTCTCCGCTTCTCCCCTCCATGTACGCATCTCCTGCAGGCTCCTGTACATCCGAGGCCCTCCGTCATCGGCGTGGCGTTTCCCGTCCATCTCCATCCATCTCCTCTCCTTCCCGTCCCTTCCCTCTGCCCCCTCCCCCCCTCTCGTGTCCTGTTGGTGTCCCTGTTGCCGTGTGTCTCTGGGCGGTGGGGTGCAGGTCCTTGATTCTCCCCGTCCTCGTTGCACGCGTCGGGACTACCACTCGTGGCCGCATGGCGCTCCTGACAGGGGTGTGTCGGCTGGGTGCTTCTCGTCGGGTGCTTCTAGATGGGGGCTACTGGTGGGAGCCTTGGTGGTGTGCTTCTGGTGGGGTGCTTCTAGCAGAGGCGCTTCTGGACAGGTGCTTCTGGTCGGGTGCTTCTGGTGGAGTCCTTCCGGCAGGGTGTTATGGACGCATCCTTCTAGCAGGGCACTGCGGTCGTGCACCTCTGGTGGGATCCTTGGCCAGATGTCTCTGCCGGCGCTCTGTGTCGCCTTCACTATAGCGGCATGCTCCGGCTTGCTCTGGTGTTTCTTTGGGGCTTGTGGTGTGGTGTTCAAGCTTTCTGCCTGGGGCACCCACCCTTGCTTGCGCTATCGTGTTAAAGTAGCAAACGTTTGTTGCTACTTGTGTTAGTGCGCCTAGTTGAGTCCTACTCTCTATTTAGCCTGCTAGCCGGGTTTTGTTTTACCGGGTTCACTTCTGCAGTCGTGTGCTCCTCGCAAATCTAGCTGCTGGGAGCCAGCGCACGTCCTCCAATGTGCGCATTGGCCAGGTGGTGCACTCGCACAAAACGAGGGGGCCTTTTGCTCCCCCCTCGAGAGGGAGCGAAAGCCCCCCCTCGCCACTTGCATAGGCATAGGGTTGCCTTGACTGGAGCATGTTGCGCCGTGCAACATGCTCCAGCCTGCTGACGTCATGTGCTTGGCGAGGCCGACCCGGTAGGGGGCAGTCCTCGCCCTCGTCTCATTCCATTCTTTCCAAAAAAATATTCTCTTCCTCGCCTCGATCCGTTCTCTCATCTAAGTCCTTTGCGACGATCCTCCTCACAGCTTTTGAGAGCGCTCCCCCCTCACAGCTCTCGAGAGCACCCCTCCCCTCTCACAGATCTCGAGCGGGACAGTTAGCCCCGCGGCTAACTCCCGGCTCCACCCGCCTCCTCCCGCCTCCCGCCTCCCACCTCCCTCACTCTCCCTCCCCCTCACCCTGCCGTATTCAACACGAACAGTGGAAGCCACACATTTCCATACATGAGAAGCTACCATGAAATGTCCTTACATGATTTAGAATCACTGGAAAGTTGCAAGAAACGTCTCAAGTAAATACATTAAAAAACATCACACACACGTCTTAAGACATAAGTTCACCACAATGATCATGTCCACAAATTATCCTATTTTATTACCATGGAAAATAGAATATATCTTCTTTATGCATAAGAATTTTTAGGAACCAATCAGATATTTGCTTTTCAGAAAAACGTCGTATGAGGTGGATCTGTAGTAGATAAAGTTTCACTAAGTGTGGAATATAGTGATTTGTTAAATTATATGCTGTAAAATCAAAACATTAATTACACTTCCTTGGTAATTTGATGTTTTTTCAGAATGGTAGCATGACCTGGTTTTGGCTCACTTCATGTTCAGTGGGCTCCACAGGATATCATTTGGAAGTGTAAATATGTAAATATGTTCTCACTTGTAGTCATCCGACTGTCCGAGACATCTGTGCAATTTCACGCCTGTGTTTTTGGTTCACCCCCTCCCACCTCCCCCGCCCCACCCCCTCAGGTGTCATGGACTGTATGTGAGGCTGTCTGAGATGGTGTTCTGTAGTTCAAAGAGTATCGGGTCTAACTCTGCACAAGTGCTTTTCCTTGACCATGAGATCCAGGGAGGTTCGTTTTTGTACTTGTGTACATCATTCACCGCACATCATGTATAACATATGTGCACTTCCATGTGCACACACGCAATACACGTGGCGGAGGAGGGGGGGTGGCGGAGGGTTCTAGACCACTTTCCAAGGTGACAAAATGCATGTGGCGATTGCACACGGCAGTGAACGTCAATATCTGCTTGATAGAAAAGTGTATGAACACTAGTGAAAATGCGTTCAAAAGCCATCCTGGCCATCGATCTACAGATATCTGTGGATGGCGCCTATGGAATTTTCAATTCCTGAGCACTCCATTGTATGCATTTGTCACCCACAAAAGGCAGTCGTTGGATACACCATTTCTTTTATGCCCCTGGTTCATTTGGAGCTCATTGGGGATGAGCTCGGATCATTGGTGGTGGATTATCCCGCCACCCATGGAGCTTTGTAAGTTTCCACCCAATCACATGCATGTACTGAGGCTCAAGTTTTTGTCATGTCTCCGAGGATGTTGTAGGTTTTTTGCAACGTCGCCGTTCCAAGGATGCAGGAGAACCGTGTGTTTCATTTGCAATCATGAGGTTTATTTGTCAGACCATACCCTCCTTCTCCAATGGAAACTTACAAGCTCGATCTTGCATGGAAAAATCCAAGACATTCAATCTAAAGTCAGATCAGGTGTTCAACCACTCCTCAGTGGTCGAACCAGGGAGTAAGATCAATGACACTAATGGCAAGGGACACACCATGTCAACAATCTCCCCCTTGCACCGTAGCCATGATTCCATGTCCTTGCAACCTGCAGCATTTTAAATCTCATAGCGCACACCGAGCTCCATGCAGCTTGTGTCTTGCAGGTCCTTGGGCTGTGCCTTGGCCATGGCATCGGCGAGCATGCGCTTAGTGCCACAATGCATAATAACTGCATCTCCCTTCACCACCATTTCGCGCACGTAGTGATGCCGGATCTTGATGTTCTTAGTCGTCATATGTAGCACAGGAATCTGGGTGAGGCTAATGGCACTCATGTTGTCCACATTGAGTGCCGCTGGCTTCCATTGTGGCACCCCGATCTCCCTTAGCAGCCGCCGCAGCCACACCACCTCCTTCGCAACTTCCGCGATGTACTCTGCTTTGGTGATGGACAGTGCCACACAATCCGACTTCCTGCTTACCCATGAAACTGCTGCACCACCAAGCACAAACATGTAACCCAACATTGATTTTCTATCATCCATATCACCAGCCCAGTCGGCATCAGAATGGCCGACCAACTCGAGGGAGTCGTCACGCTTTCCCCCTCCAAACACGAGCCGTGACTGTTTTGTCCCCCCGAGATGGCGGAGGATCCTCTTCACCGCTTGCCAATGCAGCGACCCGGGGTCAGCTACGTAGCGGCTCACTTGGCCCTTCGAGAAGGATAGGTTCGGCCGCGTTGCCACCATGGCGTACATGATCATCTCGAGAGCGGCCCTCCCTACAGCGGACTGGTACGGCACACCTGCCATCTCCTCCTTCTCCTCATCTGTGCTCGGCCCAATGCTCAAGCCCAGCTGACATGTGGTGTTCATGGTTGTGCCGATGGGGTTGCACTCCTCCATGTTGTAGCGGCGGAGTACCTCTGGCATGTACTTTGCCTGTCCCATCTCCAGCGTGCGTGCCTTGCAGTCCCTTTTGATGGCGGTGCCGAGGTAGTACTCGAGCTTGCCCATATCGGTCATTTTCAACCGACCGCCCAGCTGCCGCTTCAGGTTTCAGCAACTCCTCCATGTCCGACGACACAAGGATGAGGTCATCCACGTAAAGGACCACGATCTGGTGCAACCCCGGCTGCTTCCGCACGTACACGCACTGATCCTCTTTGCATTGCTTGAAGTCAAGCTCAGCCATGAAGCCGTCCATTTTCAGGTACCACATGAACGGTGCTTGCTTCAGCCCATAGAGCGCCTTGCAAACCAGACACACCTTCCCCGACGGCACGCCCACCCCCTCCGGAACCTCCATGAAGACCTCCTTTTCCAAAACGTTGTTGAGGAATGCGGTCCTCACATCCATTTGGTGAACTTAATAGTCGCACGCCGCGGCCACCAAGAGGATGGAGCAGATGAAGGTGAACATTGCAACTGGTGCAAAGGTCTCATCGTAGTGTTCACCCTTCCGCTTGGCATACCCCTTTGCAACCAGCCGTGCCTTGTACCACTCCACCTTCCCCTCCTTGGTGAGATTCTTCTTGAAGATCCACTTGGAGCCGATGATTTTTGCACCCTCCGGCCTGTCGATCAGCTGCCAAGTGCCATCCTCTTCATGGGAGGTGAGCTCAGACTTTATAGCTCCCTCCCACTCAGCCTCACCCTTCCGCTGCAATGCCTCTTTGACGGTCTCGGGCTCCTCTTGCGCAAAGAACGCTCAAGAAAACCCAGTCCAGGTGCCCTTCGTGGCATCGTGATGTTTTTCC